>JADMNL010000022.1:6770000-7242500 GCA_016271365.2 Neoceratodus forsteri | reverse complement strand
CCCCACTGCACAGAGAAAGCCACCGATGAGAGACCTTGCCTGGGGATCAGCCCCTGCTCCATGCCTGAACAGGAATGACGCCGTGAATGTGTGGGTCCTGCTTCTCCTGGCACTCCAGATTAACCACCTGCTGTCTCGATTTTCGTCCAGCCTGTGTCCAGTCTTGGGTATCATGAGTAATCATCAGGGTAGCTCCCTGCAACAACAGCCTAATCTAAAATCGTCATCTGATTGTCTTGTTTTCTTTTCACGAACTGAGCCCTCCGGCTCCAGATTACAAACAGTGTGTGTTGTGCATGTTGTTTTCTTCCATCACAGGGCCCCAACCAGCTGCAACATTCCTGGCTAGCTCACCATTCTCCATCTGGGTACCCAGAGTGTGTGACTGTTTATGGACCCTGAAGTGCATGCATAACTGTTTGATTGATAGAGCCTTTAAGCAAATTAAGCTGATTACACCCCTCCCTTGTTCAAGCCCCTTAAATAAATCAGATCTAACTCTTTTTTGCATTTCCCCTGACTGTGGTTCCAGTTTGTGCAAGAGTACTGTACTGCTGTTATTTGCTGTGTATAACCTTGTTTTACAGGGGGTCCCCAAGGCCAGGCCAGAGGAAAGCCCTGGTGGTAAGTGCAAACAGTGTGGGTACTTGTATGGTGTATCAGGGGTATTGTAAAAGTGATCACTGTGTATTGTTCTGGTCACTAGTAAGGAAAGAGGGGGGTTACAGTGTCCCAGAGGGCTGTGCCCAGGTTAGCTTGACCACTACCAACCCTGACCTCTGGGTGGAGGCACCCATTTCAGAACTCAGGCCCCTTAACCTGCTACTAGCCATGCAGGCAGGGCTAGTAGCCCTTGAGATAGCGCCACCTAGGGGTTATACAAAAAAGCAACTGAAGGGAATGTGATTGTGAACACTATTCCCAACTTACAGTTTAAATCATGGCCGAATGAATTATGAACAGTGGTCCATATGGTGTGTGTGTGTGTGTGGGGGCAGCTTTTTATCCCTCTATTTTTTTCTCCCTGCTTCTGTCAGTTCTCAACCCATCAGAGGTGCAGAAACAGTACAATTCCCCCTCCCTTCTGACTCTGGTTATGTTTAATCATGATGGATGCCCAAGCCAGCTGCCTTTTGTATGAGAATTGGATGCCCACCCCTGCTGCTGTAAATAAAGGACCCCCCATTTTCCTGAACTCCTCCACACCACCCACCACCAATAGCTAGTGGCACCAGGGTGCCCACTCCCCAGTGTTGGCAAGCTGAAAAAAAAGAAAACTGTCATTTGAAGTTTGGTTCATTTTTTTTTTTTTTTTACGTGTAACAACAACAACAACAACAACAAAAAAACAGTCCTTTGGCAAAGTCTACCCCACCCCCACCCTGACCCAAATTTTCAACATGGCCTTTTTGTCGACCCCACCTCATGAAAAAGGAGTTGAAATTTTTCAAATCTGGCCTGACAGGTGATTTTGCAGTTGCTCCATGAAATCACCTTTCGGGACAGATTGGAAAAAATTCCCCTGCCTGATTCATGAGATAGGGTCATAAAAAGACTATGTTAAGAATTTGTGGTGTAAATCTAAAAAAACAACAAAGTTACGAATGAAAGTTGAACATTTTTCAACGTTCACTCATAACTTTACTGTTTTTCAATATTTTGACCACAAGTTTTAAACATAGCCCTTTTTTTAACCCACTTCATGAACGTGACAGGTGTCATTTTTCAAATCACGGCAAATGTGCTTTCATACACACACACACACACACACACACACACACACACACACACACACGGGATATGCAATGGACTCACTGAAAATATGTCCCCTCACAAGTGATGATGAACTACCTATTCTGAGTCAGGGCATTAAATATTTGAGATATACAATGGTAGCTTATAAGTTATAGCTTTTAAATCAGCTGTTTGTTTACAGATTTAGCTGTTCTGTGATTTCTCTCTGATTGGTTCAGTATTCCACCATGATGACAGTAACCTTAAAAATATCCATTGCTACAACAGTAACAATATCGCTGTGATATGTTGTTGTTACTGATGTCACTAGCCACAATATCTTTTTATCTCATAATTTTTACCCCCAATCCTGGTGTGTGTGTGTGTGTGTGTGTGTATCGCTGTATATATACAGACATACATACATATACACAGCAGTGGGGCTAAAACTGAGTGCATAACCAGATGTCTTGGCTAGTGACATCAGTAACAACAACATATCAAAAATATGCTGTGACTGTCGTCACAATGGATATTTTTAAGGTTACTGTCATCACAGTGGAATGCTGCACTAAAGGGTTGATGCACTGGACACCACACCTCGCGCCACACTGGTGATCCAGGTTTGGGAATGGACTCGGGTCGTCAGGGGATTAAGCATCCAGAGGACTGCTTTCCCCTCCAGGAGTGGGTAGTGGGGTTTGCATCGCTCCTCAGTGGCCCCCGATGGAGATTGGGAGCCCTGCAAGAGTAATGCCCTAACAGGGGATGGAGCAGCGGCGGACATCAGCACGTTGGTGCACAGACATCATTGCATGTCCGCGCTCCAGGGGGAACCAGTAAAAGGAAAAACCCTGCAAGGCTCAGGGAGGTGACTGAGGCCCCAGGAGCCAACTCCTACATCCCGACGCCACTCCATCCTTCCACCGGCTCTCCTGAGCCCCTCGACCCAGCCCAGGGCTGTCTCTCTAATTACAGAAAGGTCATCAGGTAGGTGAGGCAGACCCTACCCGGGGGGTGAACCGGGGAGGCTGGACAGATCCAGGGGTCTGGTGAGGGGGTGCTCAGCAACTGTACTCCCGGAGGATGGTGGTTTCAGGCAGGGAGTAGAGGCCGTGGCTGCAAGGGTACTTCCGAGAGATGCTTTGATCCCTCAGTGCCAGAAATAGAATTCACAAAAAAAAAATCAAAGAACAACAGCAAAATTTCCAACAAACTGCGGATTTAAAAGCTGTAACTTCAAGATCCTGGCTAAAAAAGGCAATTCATCATCACTTGTGAGTGGGCAGGACTTTCATAACTCGCTTGTGGATCTGCCACTTGTGAGTTAAGGTCCTGCTTCCTCAATGACCTCAAGGTCATGTCTAACATGGAGAACCAGACGCTCCTTGCTGGCCTCTCCCCTCACACTGGTGCTGGGCACGACTGCCTTGAGCCCAAGCTACTTAGGCTAGGGGCATCTGTTCTAGCCCGACCCATCGCCCACATCTTCAATGCATCGCTTACCTCCGGTATAGTCCCGGACATCTGGAAGATGGCCAAAGTCATCCCTGTTCCCAAACAAGGTGACCCAAAAGACCCTAAGAACTACCACCCTATAGCGATCCTGACAGCGATCAGCAAACTTCTAGAAAAGGTAGTCGCCCCGCAGCTCACCCATTACCTACAGACCCACAACCTACTCTCCCCTGCACAGCACAGGTTCAGAAAAGGGCACAGCACCTCCATTGCCCTAGCAGTTGTTACCTCTGCAATCAGGTCTGCTGCTGACCAAGGCAAACTGACCAGGACCATCTTCATGGATCTCTCGAAAGCCTTTGACCGGGTTGACCATGCATTACTGTGCTCCTCTCTCCTGTCACTTGGCTTCTCCTCCCCTGCCCTTGCCTGGATCAGTAATTACCTCATGGGCAGGCAGCAGTACACCAGGTTCAACAAGGCCCTGTCTGAGCCTGCCCAGGTAAACTGCAGAGTCCCCCAGGGCTCTGTCCTGGGGCCTCTCCTGTTCTCCTTCTTCATAAACAAGCTTGCTGTACGCAGATGACCTAGTCATCATGACCAGCTCCTGGGACATTTCTACCATCAACGCCAAACTAAACTCAGACTTCGACCAAATCCAAACCTGGCTACAGGACAATAAGCTTATGATTAACCTGCAGAAGATGCAGGCCTTGCTCTTTGGCTCAACAGCCAAGACAAAAGCTGTCCCGGATTCACTACAGATCTCTGGGGCTGATGGGTCCCTACTGCTAGTTGCAGGTTCTGTCAAGTACCTTGGGGTGACTCTTGACCCACAACTGGATCTGAACATGCATATACACAATACATGTAGGTCCTCAAATTGCAAGTTGGGCCTTGCATACAGAGCAAAAAGCTGTCTCACACCAGCTGCCCGTCTTGCCTTAGCCAGGGGAGTCCTCCTATCTACGTTCTGCTATGGATTAGTCAACTTTGCCCACGTTGCAAAAACAAGTCTAGCAAAGTGGGACTCAGTGTACAACAGCATATGTCGCTTTGCGCTCTCAGCCCCCCGCCTCACCCACCACTGTGAGCTCTACTCCCAGCTTGAATGGCTCCCACTGGAAATGCACCGCTCCTATGTCATGGGCAACTTCATAGACAGTGTTGTCAGATCTGCTACCCCTCTAATCCTCGCTGAATCCCTCATTCTGACTACTTCCTCCTACCATCTGAGATCCAGTGACTCTCATGCCCTCCTGGTTCCAAAGACTCGCACCCAAATGGGAGACCGGGCTTTCGTTGAGTACGCTCCAGGTTGTGGAACTCCCTTCCATCAAGCGCTCACTCCTCTCCCTCCCACCAGTGCTTTAAAGCCTCCCTCTGGGGCTTTCTCAAAACAGCCTTCACCTGCCTCTGCACTAGATAAACCCCCTCGACCTATGCCGCTCCAACTGACTGAGACTCTACCTAAATAATATGTCAAAGGCAGTGGCCCTCTGCACTTTATACACTTCCTGCGCTCACAGCTTACTAGAAGGATTAGACCACTTAGGCCCAGCTGCCCAACAGGGAAAGCATTGTTACTCTACAATTTCCTTATTTTGCTCTGGGCCCCCTCTATTCCAATTTGTCTCCTCTCTGTCTACCTGCAATCTTTGCTGCCCGGCATGATGAACACTGCCTTTCATAAGAGTACCATACTGTTATTCTACCTGCTGCCTGCATTGTAAACCCCTGATGTTACCTGTATTGACCCTGTGTGCTAGTGCTCTTAAATGTAACCTTCACTTGTTTTGCCTGATGTTCACGTATTGTACCTTGTAATCTCCCAGGTCACACCTGAAAGTAGGCACTTGGTTTTCTAGTGTGCTTACTCAGTTAACTAAAGCAAATAAATAAATAAAATAAATAAAATAAACTGCATGTTGCCCTGAGGTCCTGCGTGAAACAAGATATCATGTATAACCTTATTTGTTCCAGGGAGGGTGTGGGCAAAAGTATCACATTAGGTGTTTCCACATGTATTCACGCAGTATGTGAGAACTTGTCATTCAACCCACCTCCCAACATGATCTTTGCCAACTTGTATCCTCTATCTGCTAATTATTCTCCTCACTGCATCTCTGCACTACAGTGAGAGTGTCTGCTAGGGCATTTATATTGCTTTGTAACACGGCATCAAACAGAAACGGCAAATAGAGAAATCTCATTGTACCAAATACAACACATGACCAATGTTGGAGCGGCGATTAATTCCCCAGTAAGGACCGCTCCAACTATTGTTCACGGGGTCACCGGGTCAAGCTCTAACACCACTAGGTGTCACAGCAGCAAACAGAACACACATCACGGCGAATACGGAGGATCTCAATGCACCGACACACAGCCGAACAGAACTGCAAAAATGAAAACAACAACAACGCAAGTATTCCCATGTTACAAATGCATTAATGCCCTCTGGAGTCTGCTTCTGCTGGGGAATTAATGCATGGTTGGGTGGTTGTAGGCGCTTGGCCAAGGCCTCATGCCACAACCCCGCCCCCAGCCATGCATTAATTCCCCAGTAGAAGCCTCCTTCGTCGGACAGTAATGCTTACTTATGCAATCATGAAACTAGGTGTGTCATAATGTTTGGGCCCTTGTCCCTACAAAAAAATCATTATATATTTCCCCACATATCATGGTAGCGAACTAGCAGATAAGCAACCAAATAAGCACTTACACTTAATTTTCTTGTAAAATCTTTTTGTTAGATTTGTAAGTAAACATTTACAAATTAATAGCAAAACAGATGGAGCACAAACAGTGGTACAGCTTTCAATTTTTACATTAGGATACAATATCTGTCAGTCTGAGTAAATACCCCATCTGGGAGGCAAAACAGGTTATGAGATCTAAAGGCGTGTTTACATGGCCACTGTGCTAGCACTTCCAACCTCCCTTGTGTTGTCCTGAACTCTCGTGCCATTTCTGGTCTGTGTTTACACTGCCCCCCCTCTCCCCACTGATGCAAGTTGCGCTGGAGAGAGGCAGTGCATCTGGGAGCCGGGTTGCTCAGATGCTTCAAGCATGTGGTTTGCGCTGGAGTCAGCATTGCAGTCCATTTACAAGGCTGCACACAATGCTGTCTCCAATATGCATCCCTACTGCTGCACTGGATTCAGAAGAGGATTGGAGGGACACTTACCATGATCAGGTCAGTGTCCACACGGCCGCTTTTGCAATGCAGCAACCCGCACACTCAGGCCGATGCACTAGTGGCCATGTAAACATGCTGTATAAAAGGACCAGTCCCATAATAAGACAAGTCCCATAGCTTTCGCCTGCTGCCCCGATGAAGGACCTTGTTGTGCCATGTGTGGTTCAACATAACTACATAGGCTAACTTGCAAGACACATGTTTCCAAACCTGAGCAAAAAAAGGCTAGTTAATCAGTATATCTATAAGGCATAAACTGCTCTGGTACTGATACCCTACACATACTGTAGATATTTACAGCAGCAAACCAATACTGGTTGTGGGGCAAGCCGTCCTCAACATAGTGTGAATACCAATATAAACTAGTACTAGATAATCACTTACTACTTAATAAGAACATGGTTAAATTTAAAGTCCAAAAGCTAAATATATGTTATTAATAACAGCCTAGTTTGGCAGGGGAGGCCCTAGTGAAAAACAAATTAAGAATCATAACATATGAACTTTGCTTTATATCTGTAACAGGACCCCTAATGGTACACAGCGTAATACGAAAGGCAACCCTGTGAATAACTTATTCTTTTAAAACATGTAATGCAACATTAAGTCCCAAATATGCCGGTATGCCACAACATACTGAAACTGCAAAGAACTTCAGTGCGGGGGGATCAAAGTCCTGTTCATGGCTGGCGCCATATTACCAATAGGACTCACCTAACATAATTGGGAATTAACAGCATATATATATATACATACATATAGTTAAATGCTGAGACCTAGTTTTGGAAGAAATACCCCTTTGCTTGGGGCATGTAGCCTCTCTGTAGCACAACCACCACTATTTCAGACTTCCACCCTCCCTTGTACCTCAATTCACTCAGTGTCATTTTAGCGCACAGTCCAAAACATCAGGCATTCAAACATCCTCCAGTCATCCTCTGTTTCTGGGTTAACAAAGTTTACCTTGATCTTGGTCGTGAGCTTCCTTGCTTTCTCCGGATTCCCAAATATAAACAGCTTTTCTGCACAGATGACGTACAGTCAGGTGGGGTACTGAAGGGTATGCTTGATGCCCAGTGAGCGCAGTTCTACATGAACAGCAGCAAATGATTTGTGCCTGTCCCATGTAGCATAGCTGAGGTCCAGGTAAAGGCAAAGTTTGGCACCATCATCTGTTTCCAGCAGATCCATGTGGTGTGCCAATTCCAGCACCCAGTCCCTCTCAAGCATTCCTCCCAGGGTGATCAAGAAAGTGTGCAAAACATTCCCTGCTTCCACACACACACATACGAGGGGTAATTCTGTAGAGCCTACACACCACCAGGAAGGGATCTAACTTCAGATTGTGTCCCAGTCAGTCTTTAATAAAATCCCAGGGTAATCCCTTTTACTCATTCTGTTAGTCCCAACATTTTGATATTACTTGACTGAGCGTGGTTTCCCAAGGCTTGCAAACGATGCTAATGGGCCCTGTTCTCCTTCAAGCCTGTAGTTGCCACTGAGGCTTGTAGTGCTTCTCCAGCTGCCTCCTTTGCTTCTGTAAGGGCTCCCAAGGACTGAGTCTCACACACTAGCAAACAGCCCTGAAAATCTAACCTTTTGGTCCCGCTCAATCACACCCTGCTCCAAGACCCGAACCGTCATAAGTATATCATCATAAGTAGCAGAGGCTGCTTTTTCTGCACTACTAGGGCCTGGATTCTGTGGGCCTTTTTTGCTTACCCCATCTCGTACTGTTTCACGTGGCTTTCTTATGGCTCAAGCTTCTTAATTTAGACAGAGACACTCCTGAGGTACTAATAAATAAAATCACAAACAGTGCAAAAAAGGACATAACTAAATTTTGTTTTCTTAATGTTTAAACAGTATTAGAGATGAAGCTGTCGAGAGCACCTCTATCCTTGCTGGCAGTTAGCTTTGCCACCCCCCCCCCCCAATATTAATCTGTGATTGACACCATAATATAGAGAATAATGCATAGGCAACTGTTTTATGAAGTTTTTTTACACACCCTCGGTCTGTGATGACCCATAAACCTCGAGAGTGAAGCTCAAGAAGTTTATTAGGTCATCACACACCAAGGGTGTGTAAAAAAAACTTCATAAGCACTCAGTGGCCAATGTTTTATTTTTTATAATTACTGGTGTGAGGAGTTGATTTCTGAAGATAGTAGGTGAATCATATACTCGTTTTTCTTTAGTTGAACTGCGCGGGTTGTCAGCCAAGATCCTGTCTTGGAGCGCACTGGTAGTCTGCCGAACCTGGTACACACAAGGATGAACCAGATTATAAAGGCAGGAACAACCAGATAAAGATAAAAAAGGTAAATAAAACGAAAATGGATGTGAACACCAGCGGCTCCAAATCCTCGCTAAGTGGGTGAATTTCCCCCACTTGTTCAGGGAGTGAGACAGTGGAGCATGAGGACACTGCTAGTGAAAGAAAGCTTAGAGAATGCTGTAATAACCAGAAAATCGGTTATTACGGCATTTGGCAGGGGACTGTTAACCGTGTGATAAAGGGGGTCACCAGTAATTATAACACATTAATAAATAACGAACAGCCCGGTGGCGCTGAGGGTTGAGGCGCTGGACGCCACACCTCGTGCCACGCTGGCAACCCGGGTTCAGGAACGAGCCTGGGTTGCTGGGGGTCGGCAGTGGAGGGAGAGGACTGAGCATCCGGAGGACAGCCCTCCTCTCCCGGGAGGGACGGGGTCCCTAGTTGGTGCTCGGCTGCCCTCTGGCGGAAGCCGGAGATGCAGCAAGCACTGATGACATAGGGAAGGGGCGGGAGAGTAGCAGACGTCGGTTCCATGCCTTGATGTCAGGGTGCTATCCACTCCCCAAGAAACAGGGGAAAATGTCCTTCAGCTCCGGCGGAGATGGCACACCGGAGCTTGCCCTCAATCTGTGGCCGCCCGCCTGGCACCCCGACCGACCGACGCTACTGACTGCTTGGGGTGTTAGGGGCCCACCTCATCCCTGCTCGGGGGGTAATCCGAGGCTACATGGGCGACGGAGGACTGTCCAGGTAGGGTGGGCCGCAGAGAGATGACTCCTTGGTGCTCCCGAGAAGACCAGAGCTGAGGGGAGGAGAGGAAGAATAAATACAGAAAATAAAAAAAAAAAATACATAACAAACACACTGTGAATCACCATACTAACAACACATGTAATAATAATCTTAACAACACATGTAACAGATACTTAAAAAAACTCTTACAAATCACATTTGAACCCTAACAGCCTCTACAACTACAGACTCTACAACACCAGCTCACAATCTAAAACAAAAAGTCCCTAACCTACGACACAATACACCAGCTCCCTCCCGCATCACTCACCACAAAGCCACGTCCCTCAATGCTCCAGAACGCCCTCCATGCTGCGGCTTCCTCTATGCCACTCCAGGATGCCTCCCAACTCGTCCTCAATGACGCTCCTTATTCAGGACCACCACTCTCATTTGCTCAACCATGATGGAACTTTGCTTCCGACAAACACAAACATGCCAGACTGCTGGTCCTGACTGTACAAACATGCCAAACTGCTGGTCCTGAAGAACACAAACATGCCAAACTGCTGGTCGCGACAAACACAAACATGCCAAACTGCTGGTCCTGACTGCACAAACATGCCAAACTGCTGGTTCCGACAAACACAAACATGCCAAACTGCTGGTCCTGACTGCACAAACATGCCAAACTGCTGGTCCTGACTGCACAAACATGCCAAACTGCTGGTTCCGACAAACACAAACATGCCAAACTGCTGGTCCTGACTGCACAAACATGCCAAACTGCTGGTCCTGACTGCACAAACATGCCAAACTGCTGGTTCCGACAAACACAAACATGCCAAACTGCTGGTCCTGACTGCACAAACATGCCAAACTGCTGGTCCTGACTGCACAAACATGCCAAACTGCTGGTGCCGACTGCACAAACATGCCAAACTGCTGGTCCTGACTGTGCAAACATGCCAAACTGCTGGTTCTGACTGCACAAACATGCCAGACTGCTGGTCCCTACCGCACAAACATACCAAACTGCTGGTCCCAACTGCACAAACATGCCAAACTGCTGATCCTGACCACATAAACATGCCAAACTGCTGGTCCTGACTGCAAAAACACTCCAGACTGCTGGTCCAGACCACACAAACATGCCAAACTGCTGGTCCTGACTGCACAAACATGCCAAACTGCTGGTCCCGCCCGCATAAACATGCCAAACTGCTGGTTCCGACCGCACAAACATGCCAAACTGCTCGTCCTGACCACACAAACGTACCAAACTGCTGGTCTTGACCTCACAAACATGCCAAACTGCTTGTCCTGACCACACAAACATGCCAAACCGCTGGTCCCAACCGCATAAACATGCTAAACTGCTGGTCCTGATCATACAACATGCCCCAGCACAGGATGACACTAGGAGATGAGCCATGCTGCTCACACACCATCCTGAAAGGAAACCTCATTTTAGCACCTTCCCTTTTATAGAAGTACTAGAACAGGTGTGCACACTGAGAAACGTGTATGACTGCACAACTATAGAAAAAACTACTAAACTTCATTAAAATAGTACACTATGAAAGAAGACTAAACACATTATGAAAAAAAAGGAGAACCCAGAACAAAACATAAACAGTCAAAAAAGTGACCAAACATAGGCTGCTTACCCATCAGGCTTGTGGCTCTATGCCTTGTTTGGCCCCCCAGATGTAATTGCTTATAGTTAATAGTGTTAGGGTTGCCATCCCTTGCACCTCATGCCCACCCCGCCCCCACCAACAGACATCAGGGTATGTGTTGGGGTTGTCGGCCCTAACTCTCACCCTATTCCATGTGTAAATAAGCTGAGGTGGTGCAGTATAGCAGAATGGGGTGAGAATTAGGCCGATGACCCCAACACACACCCTGATGCCTGTTGGTGGGGTGGGTGGGTGTGGGTGCAAGGGTGGAAACCCTAACACTGAATTTCTCGCTTTTGTCGCTGTGGAACAACTGTAACTGATGCATTAAACAGAGGTTTTTGCCATGAATTTCCCTTCTTTTTGAGAATGTGCACTATAAATAGTGAATGGAATGTGGTGGTGGGAGTGCGGGGCCCGCCCACCATGCTTCCCATTTGTGCGTAATAACCCTAACAGTAACAGTAACGCTAACAGTAATGGTAACGCCAACGGTAATCCTAATGTGAACGTTTTATTTATTTATTTATTTGCTTAGTTGTTTAACCAGGTATAGCACACTAAGCTGAAAGCTTTTTTACAGGAGCGACCTGGGAGCACAAGGAGGTTAAGTGACTTGCTCAGGGTCACACAGTATGCAAGTGGAAGCTGTGGGATTCAAACCCAGGTCTGGTCTGCTGGATGTCACCAAATTTGCAGCTCAGAGCCTTAGACCACTGCGCTATACTGCCTCGCTACTGTTACGTAACGTAACGTTAACGCTAACAGTAATGCCAACTCTAACGGTAACAGTAACGAGAACAGTAACGGAAACAGAAACACACACACACACACAAATTGTAATGCAAATGGTAACAAAAATGCAAATGGTAACGGTAATGTAAACGCAAGCGGAAATGGTAACATCAATGGTGATGTGAAAGGAAACAGTAATGCAAACGGTAACGCAAGCGCAAAAGCAAACGGAAATGGTAATGCAAACAGTAACGGAAACGCAAGTGCAAATGTGAACACAAACACAGATGGTAATGCAAATGGCAACGAAAATGAAAATGGTAACAGTAACGCAAATGGAAACACAAATGCAAGCGCAAATACAAACGCAAACAGTAAACGCACACGGTGATGCAAACAAAAATGCTAATGAAAACAGTACCAGAAATGCAAACGGTATCAGTAACGCAAATGCAAATGGTAACGCCAATGGTGACTCAAAAGGAAACAGCAACGCTAATGGTAACGCAAATGTAAGCACTAACGGTAACACACACGGTGACACAAGCAGAAACAATGCAAACAGTAACAGAAATGCAAATGCAAATGTAAATGCAAACACTAACGGTAACGCAAACGGTAACAGAAACGCAAACGGTAATGGTAACGCAAACGGTAATGGTAATGGCAACGGTGATGCACAAGGAAACAACGCAAGCAACAATGGAAAAGCAAGTGCAAACACAAACGCTAATGGTAACGGAAATGCAAACACAAATGGTAATGCAAATGGTAACGAAAACACAAATGGTAATGGTAATGCAAATGGAAATGCAAACGCAAATGGTAACGGTAACGGCAACGGTGACACTAAAGAAAACAGTAACACAAACGGAAACGCAAGCAAAAACACAAACAAAATGGTAATGCACACGGTGACGTAAACAGAAATGCTAACGAAAACAGTAATGGAAATGCAAACAGTAACGCAAATGGTAATGGTAACAGTAATGAGAACAGTAACAGTAACGGAAACACACACACAAATGGTAATGCAAACGGTAACGAAAATGCAAACAGTAATGGTAACACAAACGCAAGCGGAAATGATAACACCAATGGTGATGCGAAAGGAAACAGTAACGCAAATGGTAACGCAAATGCAAGCACAAAAGCAAAGGGAAACAGTAACGAAAATGGTAATGGAAATGCAAGCAGAAACATGAAACCAAGCACAGATGGTAATGCAAACGGCAACGAAAACGTAAAGAGTAACAGTAACGCAAACAGAAACGCAAACGCAAGTGCAAATACAAACGCAAACGTTAAAGCACACGGTGATGCAAACAGAAACGATAATGCAAATGGTAATGGAAACACAATCACAAACATAAACACAAACAAATGTTAACGCAAATGGTAACAGAAACTCAAACGGTAACAGTAACGCAAACACAAATGCAAACGGTAAAGGCAACGGCAACGGCGATGCACAAGGAAATAGTAACAGAAGTGACAACAGAAGTGCAAGCACCAACACAAACGCTAACGGTAACAGAAACACAAACGGAAATGGTAATGCAAATGGTAATGAAAACGCAAACGGTAACATTAACGCAAATGCAAACGCAAATGGTAACGCACACGGTGACACAAATGGAAATGCTAATGAAAATGGTAACGAAAATGCAAATGGTAACGCAAACACAAATGGTAACGCCAATGGTGATGCAAAAAGAAACAGTAATGCAAACAGTAACGCAAATACAAGTGCAAACGGTAACACACACAGTGACGCAAACGGTAACATAAACGCAAGCGGAAACATAAACGCAAACACTAACAGTAACGCAAATGCACATGCTTTGTGTTCAAAAGAGATGCATCCAGAAGCACAGTGAATACGAAGAATGTGGGCATAATAGTGGCCCTCGGACAGGAAAATGAGCACTTGGAAAATTAAATTGCTTATATCTCAGGAACCGTACAACGTGGAAAAAAAATTAAAATCTCATATTATTTACGACTTTCCAGGCTAGTTTTGTACTTAGCCTCCAGTGGGGGACTAAGAATTTTTGTGATGAAAAGCCCGTATCTCGAACCGTTTTCGAGATACGGGACCCAAAAGGTGTGGTGGACGTCATAATGTCATCCTATGGGAAAAATTGTCAACTTCGGAGTGCTTAGGACTTGACTAGGTGAACACAAGGAATTGTGTCCTTAGAGGGTCCCAAATTTAAATGCCAAGCATTTTTCTGATCACCAACAAAAAAAAAAAGGCTGAATCACGAAAGTAAAAGGGTCATTTGCAACAGTAAAAACTGCATTTGTGACACTTTCGCATAGTTTAACTTTTCCCATAGACTATAATGGGATTCAGTGTTTTTTGAATAACTTTTCAACCGTTTAATATTTTTTCATAAAAAGTTTGAAAGACACATCGGGGACCCCGGCTTCATATTCCCTGAAGTTTTCAGGCCACTCGTGCAAACCGTGTGGGCTGTAGGCACGAGCAAAAAATGTGCAAAAATCCATAATTTATGCGTTCTTTGGTGCTCTGTAGCTCCACAACCGTATATCCAACCATAACTAAACTTTGCAGGTCCAGAGATCTGTGGTACCAGACCATGCATTCCAAATTTCAGGCAAATCTGTCATACGGTGGCAAAGTCATCAAGGTGCATAATTTCAGATTTAACCGTAAATGGGGTACTCAATCCTAACTACCGTGCCACTATAATATTTATATATATATATATATTAGAGGCAAAAAACTCCATTTAATGCATTAGTTAGGGTTGTTCCACAGCGACAAAAGTGAGGAAATTCGCTGTTAGGGTTGAAAACCCTAACTCCGAATTCACCCCACCACACACACACAGACACACATGCAAGTATGGGGGAGGACCAAGTCAACACAACCAATGACAGACATCCAGCAGCAGGTGACAGAAATAACAAACAATTGTCTAAATGTACTATGAGACATCCCCACCCACCTGACCAGGTACTGCATGCTCAGTGGAGATCAACAGCAAAACTGAGGCCATGTACACCAAATGTACACATCCCTGATTGCAGGTGCACACAACGTACCACACTTAGTAGTTGCATGGCCTTACCTACCAATGCCCACACAGACCACACCACATGTGGTGGGCCACCTGAGCAATAGAGTTCAGCAAAACCAAGGAGTTGTACAGGTATAATATATCTGATTATAACAAGGGTTTGAGAAATGCAGCTTTCTAATTGACTGTAAACATTGTAACAGCCTTATGTTTAGTTTTTATTAACATACATGTAGACTAACCATATGATGAACATGGTTTAATGTTGTTTAAAAACAGTTTTATTATGATAGCAATAAGTCACTCCCAGGTATTATGTTAATAGTCAGTTTATCACTGTCTAGCGACATGTGGCTTTCGGCTATGCCTCATGCAACATTAAACCCTACAGGGTGATTAACAGACCATTTAACATAACTGTTGGTCATGCCTTATTTCTTAATTGTCTTTATGAGTAGATACTCTCCCTCTGCTAGGCACTGCAGCAGCTTTGCAACACAGTGTCACCCAGTTACACCATACACTGTCTAGTTACTGGAGAATGGCTGTGAATATGAACTCATGAAGATGAACAGTGTAACTTGATCATTACAGTCATCGAAACCTTAGTGTGATTATAACTGACAGAGTCAGTGATGGAGAATAACCCCTGCTGTCCTAGTACGCTTACCCCATTGTGAGTTAAATCAATACTAAAAGACATTCTGTTTATATCTACACCATACCTACTTGATTCCTGTTGTACCACAATTAACATAGTTTTCACTTTGATAGCATCAGTGACAGAAGTGTGGCAAACCCAAACACTAGGCATACAGCCTGAGTATGAAAAAACTGTTAAAAAAAATTACACTGTGTCCATAAGTGGCATAGATCACTCATTGCAACAATAGTAAATGTATTACTATTTGAATGAGTTAGTCATCACAGATGCAATGAGATTGTCTTTATCAGGTACAACATAGTCAGTAAGTGCCTACAGGAAAATCTATCCTATATACATCTCCGATACAGGTACGTCATTGTTGGCTCAGTAGTGCTATGATATTTAGAAGTTGCTTGGCCTGATCCATGCAATTACACTGCTCTTACAAAGAATACTTACTGCATCTTTAGTATTGAAACACACTGAAGGTCTATGTATGTACATCAGCAGTACACCTTCATCAGTAAGAATGCATCTGATACTGGCAGTATGCAATTTCTGGCGTTGAACAGGCAATGTTTTTCCATACGTTTACATCAGCCTCTCTATCTTGAGTAAACCGTTGCAGTAAATGTACTACTATGTAAATCACATACTAAATGTAACACTACTTTTATCTTGAGCATGCTAGTGTCTTGTAGTTAATTTATGTACTTCTCTTAATTAATGTATACTCACTAGTGTTAAAACCTTTCTACAACTGTCAACATGCACCTTCAGCATTTATACTGACTAACGGCACAGTACCAGTTGTAGTGTGGTGTGGGGCATTGGTAGGTAAGGCCATGCAACTACTAAGTGTGGTATGTTGTGTGCAGCTGCAATCAGGGATGTGTACATTTGGTGTACATGGCCTCAGTTTTGCTGTTGATCTCCACTGAGCATGCAGTACCTGGTCAGGTGGGTGGGGATGTCTCGTAGTACATTTAGACAATTGTTTGTTATTTCTGTCACCTGCTGCTGGATGTCTGTCATTGGTTGTGTTGACTTGGTCCTCCCCCATACTTGCATGTGTGTATGTGTGTGTCTGTGTGTGTGTGGTGCTGGGGGATGAATTCGGAGTTAGGGTTTTCAACCCTAACAGCGAATTTCCTTACTTTTGTCGCTGTGGAATAACCCTAACTAATGCATTAAACGGAGTTTTTTGCCTCTAATTTCCCTTCTTTTTGAGAATGATAACGAGAAATAGTGCATGTAATGCGGCGGCGGGAGCGCACTCCCACCACATGATGTCTTGTGGCATAGTAACAGGAGCAGCAACGCAAACAGAAATGCTAACAGTGGCACACATGGTAACACAAGCGCGAATGAGAACAGAAAGGGTAACGCACACGGTAGCGTAGATAGGAACGGTCTGCCACGTGATGTGTTGTCACATAGTAACATGGTGCCTGCAAATGGAAATGTCAATGGGCATGGTGACTCAAAGTGAAACAGAAAGAGAAACAGTACTGTAGACACAAATGGCAAAAATAACAGAAGCTTGAATATGAAAAAGACAGGATAACGCGACATAGGGCCCCGCTTCCGCACGTAACGCAGCAGCGGGGACCGCTGGGCCCAAAGGCCCTGCACTCCCACCACATGATGTCTTGTGGCATAGTAACAGAACAGCAACGCAAACAGAAGCGCTAACAGTGGCAACAAGTAACGCAAGCGCGAATGAGAACAGAAAGGGTAATGAACACAGTGGCGTAGACGGGAACGGTGTGCCACGTGATGTCTTGTCACATAGTAACATGGTGCCTGTAAATGGAAATGTCAATGGGCATAGTGATGCAAAGTGAAACAGAAGAAGAAACAGTACAGTAGACACAAATGGCAAAAGTAACAGAAATGCAAGAGCAAGTAAGCGCAAGGATGGCCACATGGTGGCGTAAGCGTCAGCAGGTAAGTGAAACGGGCATGGAACCACAAGCGGAAGGCAATGGTAACAGTAATGTAAGCACACAGGCTGGTTTTCCCCAAAAGCTGAATAGAGAAAGACAGTGAGTACAAAGAATGTATGCATAATAATGGGTATCAGACAGAAAATGAGGACTTGGAATACTAAATAAGTTATATCTCAGGAACCGTCTGACGTGAAAAAAAAATTATAAAGTCGTATGATTTATGACTGTCTAGCTAGTTTATTATATTTTCTGACGAAAAGTCCGTATCTCGTCGCTTCTCGAGATACGCCCTGAAAAAGCGTGACGCCGTAATGTTATTCTATGGGAAAAAGAAAAGTTTGGAGCACCATAACTTTGCCTCCCTGCAATGTTTTTCACCAAACCATTGAAAGGCACATCTGTGGGCTGTTGGCTGTCGTCCTCAAATTTCAGGAAAAAAGACCAAACCGTTATTTTGCAGCAGGGATCCAAAGGATTTCTGTAATGCGTTGGGCGCCATAATGTTATCCTATGGGAAAAACCGTCAACTTTGGAGTACGGTAACTTTGCCACCGTGTAATATTTTTTCACCAAACTACTGAAAGGCATATCTGTGGGCTGTTGGCTGTCTTCCCTCCAAATTTCAGGAAAAAAGACCCAACCATTATTTTGCAGCAGGGTGCCAAAGGATTTCTGTAATGCATCGGGCGCCGTAATGTTATCCTATGGGGAAAACCGTCAACTTTGGAGTGCCGTAACTTTGCCATCATGTAATATTTTTTCAATACAACACTGAAAGGCACATCTGTGAGATGTCGGCTCCGTTCCCTCCAAATTTCAGCCCAAAACTCCCAACGGTTCTTTTGCAGCGCAGTGCCAGAGAATCGCTGTCACTTTCCCACAGATGGAAAACTACTGTCGCAATTTGCGAAAGCTTTCGCAAAAAAGTTCGACACTTTCGTGAGCATGAAAATAATTTGCGAAAGTACTTTTTCCAGAAATTTGAAAAACATATTTCTGGGGTGTTTTACCACAAAATAAAGACATGGCAAGCATCCTCAGGGTCCGACTAGGTGAATACAAAAAAAATTAGGTTGCTAGAGGGTCCCAAATTTAAATGCCAACCATTTCTCTGATCACCAACTGAAAACAAAATGGCTGATTTGCGAAAGTAACAGGCCCATTTGCGAAAGTAAAAATGCATTTGCGACACTGTCGAACTTTTGTTAACTTTTCCATTGACTTATAATGGAAACTGTTTTTGAATAACTTTTGAACCGTTTAATATTTTTCACGAAATCTTCAAAAGGCACATCGGGGACCCTGCACGCACGTTCCCTGAAGATTTTGGGCCAGTCGTCAAAACCGTGACGACCTGTGTACGCCGATCAGGAATTCCAGAAAAGCGAACGCCACAAGCACAGATCACGCTTAATAACTCCACAACCGTATATCCGACCAGTACAAAACTTAGCAGATCCCAAGGCCTATGGTTCTTGATTGTGTATTCCAAATTTCAGGCAAATCCATCAAATGGTTGCAAAGTTATTAAGGTGCAAAGTTTTGGGGTTTAACATAGAAATGGCTCCTCAACCCTACCTATAGTGGCACTACCGTGCCACTATAATATATATATATATATGAGAGAGAGAATAAATGATGGAAAAGTATGGTATATAAGGAAATAATACCACTGAGGGGTTGAGCAAGCCATAAAGCCACGTGCCTGAAGATCTAGTGTCCTTTATGAGCTTGTTCAACCCCAAAATGGTATTATTTCACAAGTATGCAGGATTGTGACATCTTTTATTTTATATAATGCATTAGGTTGGAGACATTTGGCTGTGTCTTATGTTTTACCATTTTGTAATGATTTTCCATAGTGTAATGGTTTGTGTTAGTGTTTTTCCGTAGTTAAGTGATTTCCCATAGTGTAATGGTTTGTGTTAGTGTTTTTCCGTAGTTTAGTGATTTCCCATAGTGTAGTGGTCTGGGTTAGTATTTTTCCGTAGTTTAGTGATTTCCCATTGTGCAGTGGTTTGCGTTAGTGTTTTTCCATAGTGCAGTGATTTCCCATAGTGTAATGGTTTATGTTAGTGTTTTTCCTTAGTTTAGTGATTTTCCCATAGTGTAATGGTTTGTGTTAGTGTTTTTCTGTAGTTTAGTGATTTCCCATAGAGTAGTGGTTTGTGTTAGTGTTTTTCCGTAGTGCAGTGGTTTGTGTTAGTGTTTTTCCGTAGTGCAGTGATTTCCCATAGTGCAGTGGTTTGTGTTAGTGTTTTTCCTTAGTTTAGCGATTTCCCATAGTGCAGTGGTTTGTGTTAGTGTTTTTCTGTAGTTTAGTGATTTCCCATAGTGTAATGGTTTGTGTTAGTGTTTTTCTGTAGTTTAGTGATTTCCCATAGTGTAATGGTTTGTGTTAGTGTTTTTTCTGTAGTTTAGTGATTTCCCATAGTGTAATGGTTTGTGTTAGTGTTTTTCCGTAGTTTAGTGATTTCCCATAGTGTAATGGTTTGTGTTAGTATTTTTCCGTAGTTTAGTGATTTCCCATAGTGTAATGGTTTGTGTTAGTGTTTTTCCGTAGTGCAGTGATTTCCCATAGTGTAGGGGTTTGTCTTAGTGTTTTTCTGTAGTACAGTGATTTCCCATAGTGCAGTGGTTTGTGTTAGTGTTTTTCCTTAGTTTAGCGATTTCCCATAGTGTAATGGTTTGTGTTAGTGTTTTTCTGTAGTTTAGTGATTTCCCATAGTGTAATGGTTTGTGTTAGTATTTTTCCGTAGTTTAGTGATTTCCCATAGTGTAATGGTTTGTGTTAGTATTTTTCCGTAGTTTAGTGATTTCCCATAGTGCAGTGGTATGTACCTTTAAAGAGCTGCTGAGGGAGCAGGATCATGGCAGCACTCTCTAAGCCAGCTCTAAACGAAGCATTTAAATATAACCGATAAATGCTATCTAACTTGGTCTCTCTGGAGATATAAATATTGGAACATTTGGTCGAATGGTACCGGGTCAATATGCCGTACGCCTAATAGCATATGACAGAAGCGCTAAACAGCAACAGCACAGTACAGAGAGTAAGAGGATGCAATACCGTGAATGGTTCTGTGCACGGTACTGCACCCTCTCACTGTCCCAGGCAGAGGATAAGACCTCTGTCGGGACAGGCTTCTACTGAGCAACTGCTGTGGCTCGATGAGATGAGCCACTGGCAGGAAGGGATGGAAGCAGAGCGTTTTTGCGCACTTTGTGCGATGTTACTAACACCCCGGAGTTAGTTATCCTAGTTGGGGGTTTGAAATCGCAGCCCCCTGTAATGGGGGGTTGGGGCACAGCCCCCCACAGAAAAAAAGACTTATGCTGCATGCATGAAATCGTGCTGTATTGGCAGCGCGCTTTATGCATGCAGCATAATGTCTTGCGACATTATGACCCCGTGCCTGGTTGAACCATCCAGAAATGAAATGGGACCCAAGAAAGATGGCAAACATGGGTCCTGTGGCACGGACGTGTTCCTTTCTCCTGCGGGCTCCCCGTCTGGATCGGGGCCCAGCTTGATAGGCAGCCTAGTCACTCTGAAGCACCCTGTGGCACAGATTATGGTGCTCCTAATTAAAATCCAAGCCAACAGAGAGGAAACAAAGAAAAGATTGGCAGCAGTAGATGCTAACCTTAATGAAAATGACACT
Source organism: Neoceratodus forsteri (assembly GCA_016271365.2). Classification (NCBI taxonomy): domain Eukaryota; kingdom Metazoa; phylum Chordata; order Ceratodontiformes; family Ceratodontidae; genus Neoceratodus; species Neoceratodus forsteri. Next base: position 7,221,361 of record JADMNL010000022.1, on the reverse strand, counting down.
GCTATTAAGGAAAATTCCTTGGCAATCGTAGAGCTGCATGTGACCAACACCAGACAAGCAGACAGCAATGGTTCCTAGGCTGTTGGTTAACCAGGATCTGCAGCTAATCCAGTAGGTAGGGAAATGGGCAGACTGGGTGGGGCATGTGGTCCTTATCTGCCGTCAAAGACTATGTTTCTATGTTTCCTTTGTACAGGACTGCAATTACTTATGTGATAAAATTGAGACCCTTGGAAACAACCAGCGCCAGGCCAACGTGCACGTGGTGAGCTTTCTGCCTCGCCATGCGGGAATATCCGAACTCCGTAATACTATGCATAAACTGATTTTCTGGGATTTAAACCTATTGCCACCAGAATCGGGGGTGACCTTACTGAAAGCTTTTGCTATCCCGCAGCAGCCATGCCCTCGAGGGGATTCCCCACAGATGCCTCTGACTGTGATTTTAACCATGTCCTCCACTGAAACAAGGATCCCATTATTGCAAGCAGCTCGGGCCATGGGCGACATTGTGTGGGAGGATCGTCGACTGGCTTTTTTCCCAGACCTGGCGGCACAAACCCAAAGCCGCAAAAAAGAGCTGCAGAAAATCAAAAAGGAACTGTTAAAAATGGCATACAAGCTCAACTTAAATTCTCTGCGAGGCTGCAAATTAGGCACGAGTCTAAGGTAAACATTTTTATGGATCCAAAAGAGGCAACCGAATATGCGGAGAAGTTGCCAGAAAGGCACGGCCTGCAGACGAGGCATCGGATGATGATGAAGGCTGAACAGCTAGACTTATAGCTAATTTGGGACACTCGCATTAAAAGTTTCCTTGCGTTGTTTCAACATGGTGGTTGGATCTCCCCGGGGTGGGGGTTGGGGGCAATGTGCAAGGTTTTTTCTGTCTAGCTGGTTTGGAGAGTTTCAAACTGTTTACTCCTTAAAGCTGTTTAAAAAGTTAAACTATAACTACTTTCTTTTTTTCTCTTTATCTTATCACTAACCAACTGCTGCTCTACTAAAAGAGATCTGTTAAAACTGATGGTGATTACCGTTGGGAAATGTGGGGAGTCTATAGATAGTGTAAATATACAATACTCAGTTTGTGAACATTAACAATAGAACTGAAAAAATATCCTGTTAGCCTACAGGGTGGGTTTAGGCCATACCTAGATGTGTAGATTTTGCAACTCAGCCTAACTGAGACGGGGGTAGCTGTAGGTACTGTAGCCCATGTTTCCTTAACTTATCAGCTCTGCCATTATCTTTAGTCCTACTAGGGAAGGGATAAACTGGCGTTCAGCAATAAATGAAAGGACTGATCCTGGTGAGAGTATCAACGCCCCTACAGTTTAAGTCCTTTGTTGGGGCAGAACTGCTAAACTATACGGATATACTAATCTGATTATCTGTTTGTACTGCGATTGACTGGAACATAAGTTTGGAGCTCTGTGTAGCTCATGCCTGTCCTTATTATGTGTTTACAGCTTACACTGTAAGTTCATAAAACCCAATAAATAAAGAGTTAAAAAAAAGCTGCTGACCCCTGTAAGAAAACTTTGAAAAATATAATAATTCGGTACATTTCAGCTTACATTGCATATATATTCTATACAGTTCTCCTCCCCATTATTTATTACTGAGGAAAGTTGCATGAATATATGATCTTTATCCCTTAGAGTTTATCTGCCTGAATGGCTTACTCCCAACCTCAAGTCATAATCTGCTACTGTGACATCACAGTCCATCGCCACAGGAGTAACTGCGATGTCACAAGTAGGGCACTGTGACTTCAGGCAGGGATAAATCAACAGGAATAGATGAACTTTTCAGGAGCAAAGACTGTGTTTTCACGCAGATGACCTCAGTAATAAATAACGGGGAGGGGAAATACAGAACTAATGTGAAATACAAGGAAAAATGTGTCTAAATATTAAGGTTTGTTAAGTAATCAGGATTACACAGCCATGGGAACAAGTTCCAAGGGGTGACTAGAAGAGTTCAGAAGTGTGAAAAGCATATACTGGATCTAAAACTGATTAGTGATAATGTTTAGCAGTCAGTGATACCTCAGTGAGATGGGCAATTAGACAGCAAGTGTGTTATAAAACAACTGGTCCAATCAATATGGTATCTATGGGATGGAGAGTCAAGCAGGATTGTAGGGGTTCAATATTCAAAGGTTTGCACGGGCGCTAATGGGTCTTTGCTCGTGCAAACTGGGGTTTGCGCTGGATCCCCATATTCAAAACGGGCTTTTGCGGTGGCAAAGAAGGTTAGCGACTGCATAAAACATATAATGTACGCAGGCAAGCAAGGGGAGGGGCGTAGCCATGAATAGCTGCGCTACCCCATATTCAGCAGCTTTGCACTGCATAAAAGGGTTTAGTGTGGTCCTTTTGTGCAGCACAAATACCACCTAACAAAACCACAACTTACTCCGGGCAACCCTAGCAGCTGCCAGAGGTAATGTAGCCACCTAGCCAGTTGGCCGCAACGGATAACATTCGCCCTCTGTGGTCCTTGGCACTCCCACTCTGATCCCCAGCCCCTACTATACAAATACACTCCCTGGTGGTAGTGTTCACCCCCTACACCTGCTAGCCTGTCCTGTCATAAAAAAAAAATAATCCCTAGTGTTAGTGGCCTTCCCACCCCTGATTGCCAGCCCATACTGTAGTTTAATGGAAAATGATCATTATCTTAACCCTCCAACCCCTCAAAGCTTTACCCCGATTAAGCTTTCTGCATAGCAAAACAAGTTTTTTCTTTCATTTTTTTTTTTTATTTGTACTTTTTCCTTCTGAGCCCTGGCAGGCAGCTACGGCCCTCCAATTGGAGGCACTCTCTTTCCAATCCCACCACTTCCATGCTAGGCGGACCCCAGTAGTTTCTTCCATGGACTGCCCCCCCATGGTGGGGCCAGGAGGAGGTTGCCAGCTTCTCCCCCCTCCTGAAAACCTAATCCAGAATCAGGAGGTCCGCTCCCAAGAGTGGTGGACCATTATCGATCCTGCAAGGCTCGCTTTTCTTGTTTTGCCCAGCCCCCTCCTGCCGGATGCAAAAGCGGCTTCAACCTCCCAACCCAGCACCCCACCCAGCCTGCAGAGGGCAGTCAGCAGTGGACAACTAGTCCCTCTACCCGAGAGAGGAGAGCAGTCCTCCAGATGCTGAAGCCTCTCTCCCCAGCTGACCCCGGCAGCCCAGGCTCGTTTCCAAACGCGGGTCACCGGCGTGACACGAGGTGTGGCTTCCAGCACCTCAACCCTCAGTGCCACCAAGCCGGCACAAGTTTTTTCTTCATGTTTACTTACTTTATTTTACTTCTGAAAAGTTCACAGTTCGCAAACATGGTAGACACTGCGCAGTTCCATTTCATCTGAGGTTGTGGTGCCACACCACTCGCCCCAATACTTTCTGCACTGGTGTGAGCGATGCAGCGCCGCAATCTCAGATAAAATGGAACCGCACTGCATCCACCATGTTTACGAATCGTGGACTTTTCAAAAGTAAAACAAAGTAAGTAAACATGAAGAAAAAACTTGTTCTGCTGTGCAAAAAGCTTAATCGGGGGTAAAGGTTTTGGGGGTGGGAGGGTTAAGATAGTGACTGTTTTCCTTTAACAAAATCCCTAGTGCCAATGGTCCCTTCCTCCGATCACTAGCCCATACTGTAGTTTAACAAAATCCCTGGTGCTAGTGGTCCCCTCCCCCTCCGATCGCCAGCCTGTAATACAATGGAAGACCTTCCCCTGGCATCCAGTGGTTCCCCCAGGCACCAATCCATGGTACTGCCACTTGCAATACCATAATCCCTGGTATCTAGCTGCTCTCCCACTACTGCACTGAACACTCCCCTCATCATCTTACCATTCCCCTCAGTGCCGCAGGTGCATACGGTGACTAACGCAGCCCTCCTCACACCTCCTCGGCCGACCACCATGTGTCCAGGCAGGGAGCATGCTTCTTATTTACAGGACAGGGTGACGACTCTCTCCTATAAATAAGAGGCATACTTTCTGCCTGGATATATGGCAGCCAGCAGAGGAGGTGTGAGGAGGACTCGCCAATGTCATATGCACCTGTGGCACCGATGAAATGATAAGGTGATGAAGAGTGTTGATGCCATGGTGGGGGCCACTAGATGCCAGGGATTATAGACATTAATGAGTGGCAGTACCATCAGATGATGCCGGGAGACCACTGGATGTAGAAGATCTCCATTGTCCATGCTGGTGATGGGAGAAATCACTAACACCAGGACTGATAAACTATAGTGTGGTTGGTGATTGGTGGCTCGTAACTTCCTGGTATGAGCCAAGCAGCCGCCAAGTGCTGCATCCCAACCCCTAAAAACTGCACTTGGATGATGTCGGGTAGGGAATGGGGCTGCAGGCACTCTAAGGATACTGTAATAGGACTGGGGAGGGGGGGGCCGCCTAAATGTACTTAGATTATCTTTGATGGCAGGTATACATGTATGGGGCTAATATATAGCATATTATAGCCCCACTAAAGCATGTTTGCCAGCAAAGATAATCTAATTACATTTAGGCAGCACGACCTCCCAAATCCTATTACAGTATCCATTGAGCGCCTGCAGCCCCGTTCCCTATCTCGCATCATCAAAGTGCAGTTTTTAGGGGCAGGCTGCCGCTCTTGGTGGCCGCTCGGCTTGTACCAAGATGGGCTTTATGAAGCATATAACTTTTTTTTTTAAGTGCAGACAAAATTCGAATTATGGATAAAATAGCTCTCAGGGCAGGCAACTTCACAGTATAGGTTGCCTGCCTGGATCGTGGCAGTTGCTCTGTAAGTTTTATGAACATTTAGAATATGGGCTAAAGAAAAGGTGCACTCCCATTGGTTAAAACTCGACACAAGCGGGCCATTATTTCTTAACAACACCCGTACCAAAATAAATTCTGCCTAGTAACATCAACACCCTCCTGTTCGAACTCTGACCATGCTGTGCTGACGTTCACTCCATCATGCACACTCGCACAGTCACTGCACGAATATACATCGTAGCCACTCGCAGCTGGCAAAGTAAATGACCGCAACAATAGTTAGCTTTACATTGGTAACTAAACGTGGTTTTAGAAACATGTTCGGAGATACAAATGAACCGGGAGACCAGATGGACAAAGCTCCTAAAAGGGAAAAACCCTGGAATGTAAGTCAGCGTTGTCTATTATTAACTGCAGCTGACATAGATAAAGTCGAAGACGAACGACAGGAACCTGCCACAAAATGGCAAACGCAGTGGACAATACAAGTTTTTCAGCAGTGGGCAGAAACAAAACATTACATAATTAATTTTAAAACTGACTCCACTGCCACACTGAGTTCTCCAACCCATTCCCCAAAACAACTATTTTTTCCCCCATTTAAACACATTGAAATTTAAATAAATTTACTGATACAATTCTGCAAACTTGTTGTCTACTAGGCTTTTTTTCTTTCAGGCTACAAATTCATATTCTAAGTGTAATAATACCCTCCAGGGTGGGCATTATAGGCTACAATGGACCTTCCAGGGGCTATAAGACCCTCTGCCTGCGGCGTCGGGCCTCATTATGCCCCTGGGCTGTCCGTTAAATCCCAATAACACCCACCCTGTTGGGTATTATTACTTACTTAACTGTTTCTGTTTGATTTTACTTCCCTGTTTTGAGTGCAGAAGATGTCACTGTGATGTGATCAGGCATCATTCAAGCTGCTCTCCCATTGGTTTAGGGTTGCTTTGTGACCTGTCTAAAGTGAGGATAAATGACCAACATGAGGATAAATAATCCACCCTCATTTATACAATGCAGGGCAGTAAAACCTCATAGATAAATTATTTAATTTAGCCATTGCAACATTGTAAATGAAAATAAATTATTTACTTCAATGTTAGATGGGTCATCAGCATTTATTTCCACTTTAAGCTGCTCAAAGTGGAGCTCTTAACCAATGAAAGAGTGGCTTGCACAGTGCCTGATGACATCATAATCGCTTTACTCAACACTGAGCACTGAAATCAAACAGAAGCAGTTACATTTTCATACAAAGAACTATCCGAAAGTTCTGCCATTTAAAATACATTGTATCAATTGGATACACAATGGCCTAATCAGAAAATTACATTTATTCCCTCTTGTGAGGGAGTAGGACTTTCATAACTCACTTGTTACTCTGCTGCTCATGAGTGATAGTCCTGCCCCATCATGAAGTCATTTTCTGCACAATTTATGCATTATAAAAATATGCAATGGTATACCGACGCTGCAGCGATGCCCCGACCACGAAGACCATCACAGCGGCAAGATTTAAGCAAAATCATACGTCGTTGTGATGGTCACCGGTCACTGAGACTGCCTCGCGGGAGTGCATCGCCTGCCCCCCAGTCCAACTCTGACTGGGTTAGAATCCTAGAGACCAGGGTTGTGGGCTGAGAAGCCCCCCAGTGGAGGCGTTGAGGTGCAGACCCCAATGGAACACAGAGCATCCTGACACCGCATTGCCAACACTCAGCACTGCAGTTGTCACTGTTGGGGATGTCTCCGTGGGAGGGGTCGCTGCGGCGTCGGTAAACTATATGGGATATACAATTTCTTGACTCAAAATACACTATTTATTTTCACAAATGAGGGGGTACAGTAAGATCATAACTCACAAAGCTACCAGTGAGTTACGAAAGTCCTGCTCCCTCACAAGTGGGAATACACTGTTTGTTTGGAGTCAGGTCACTGTATATTCAATTTACAGAACGTCAGTTTGCAAGTTATAACTTTTAAATCTACTGTTTGAATATTCTTAGACCTTAACAAAGCTTTCAATACTCTGGACCCCAATACTGTACTGAATAAAGTCACGAATACTGGCATAGGTCTAGATGCTGTCTCTTGGTTTAGGGAGCACCTTACTGGAAGACACCGGCAGTTAAAGACGGAAGGATTGCCATCTTCCTGTGCCCAAATTTGCAAAGGAATGCCATAACGTTTCATATTGGGACCATTGTTAATTACGATTTATACGAATGATCTGGGTGCTAACGTTGTAAATGCAAAGCTGCATTTTTTTATGCAGACAATATCGTTCTGTATGTTGCAAGTTCTACACCAGAGATGCTATGAATAATCTGCAGGAGGCGTTTGATCAACTCCAAATTATTTATGTGATTCAAAGCCTCTTTCAAATGCCACAAAAACTAAGCACATGGTACTCTCTTCCGAATCCTTCCTTCCCACCACCCCCCCAGTAGGCATTACAACTCTTAACAGGTTAAATGTTGGAACTCGTAGATTCCTAAAGGTACAGTATTTGAGCATGTGGCTAGATAACAAGTTTTACTTCCTCAGGCATATTGAAAGTCTCTGTAAAATATTACACCACAGAATTGTTTTTTTTACAGAACCGTTTTAGCCCTGAGGGAAAGAAAAGACTTGTTCGGGAAACCTTTCTCCCCCATGAGACTATGCCGATGTTAGATTCAGAAGCGCCGCAGTTTCTCATCTAGCTAAACTAGATGGGACTTATCATAGAGCACTCTGGTTCATCACTGGTTAATAGGCCAAAACACATCATCGCCTCGTCTATATGGAAGTGGGATTAACTTCATTGAGTTCAGAAGGTTCAGGAATCTACATTTCTGGTCCTTTAAAACTATGCAGAATTCGCTGCCACCATACATAGCAAGTTTTATTCCAAGATCTACAGGATTGTACAACCAAGGAAAGCTCAGTGCCACTCTGCTTGATATTCCACGGCACTGTTACAAATATGGTATGATGACTTTCAGCCGGGCTGCCCACACAGCCTGGAATGCCCTGCAGGAATCGCTTCAATTGAATTTGTCAGTTCCTTTAAATTTTAAGGTTCTCCTCAGTTAATTTTGTGTTGACAAATGTGTATGCTATTAAAATTCTATGTGAACTGTGTTTTACTGTTCGATAAATGCTGCATGCTGTTAGTAGCTCTCCGAATGCATTTTTCTTGCTGCAAAACCTATATATATATATTCACTGCTGTTGTCCCTAGTCTTTGTATCGGATTACACCTGCTGACCTGTGCTTATGAACTGAAATTAACCTCTGTGTTACGTGTACTGTCATTTCACCTTTTGTAATCCTACCTGTCCGCCAGCTCCTCCTTATACACAAATGAGCATTGCTCAACTGAACCTTGTTTTCCTGGTGAAATAAATACTTACAGATATAAATCAAATTGTTTCTCTTTTGAGTTTGGCAGCTGGCTTCTGAGCAGAACAGGCCAGTGTGATGTCATCAGCACTGTGAAAACTGTTCTCTAATAGGTACTGAAAAAAAGTCCAGTTGCAGAATGCTTGTTTGTGACATATACAGTACAGCCCCTAAAATACATGACTGCGATACACGCAACCTTAAAATAAATGATTGTAACATATGCAATATTTTTTACTCATTTCATCAGCCAAAATAACTATTTATTTGGGCAATTTTCATAAGATTAAACTGTTCCTCTTTTATGTAAATTACTGGCTGCATTGGTGCATTAGGCAAATATAATGTTAATATCATTGTTAAAACTGCTCTCTGATTGGTTCAGTACTCTATTGGGATGAAACTAACCTTCAAGATACAAATGATGGCAAAACTAACAGCAAGATATCATGATATCTTAAGATTAGCTATAAAGATTTATCATTTTGCCGTTTTATCCCCACTGATGCTGTATAAATAGGGGAAGGATACCAGGAGATCAGCACGTTATGCACCCTGAAGAAGAAGAAGAGTAACAGTGTTGGATAAGCACTTTTATTCAGCCCTGTTACTCATTCCTCCCATGGTATACATAAATATATATCATACACACACCTACTGTACAGGCATACATATATGCAACTTATTCTTTTCAGCCTGCCCACCCAAACTCTAGAACTGAAAATAATTCACACACACTAAATATTTGACCACATGTATAAGTTCATTTAAAGAGCCAAAGATCACAGTTCATTGGGCTATGTTTTTGGCAAATTGCTCGTCTTTCAGAGGGTATGTATCCCGATCAGTAACACCAACACAGCGACCTACACGCCTGTTGACAAAATCGAAAGTTCACCGATAGGTCGCTGTGTTGGTGCACCTTACACAAAGGCACACTGTCTCCTGGTCCCGCACCCCCTCCATGAATCAACTCCGACTCGGAGTTGATAATCTATAGTACGGGGGTGTGGGGGACAAAGCTCCCCGATGAAAACATGGGCCAGAAGACAGTTGGGATTTACATCAACTGCAACTTGTGGTCGGCATAAATCCTGTTGCTGCAATGCCGGGCGACAAAAGTGTTGTAGAACTGGCATCGTAGAGCCCTTTCAGAGTACTATGCATGTGTGCCACTTCTCTTTCAGAGTACTGTGCATGTGTGCCACTTCTCTTTCAGAGTGTTGTGCATGTGTGCCACTTCTCGTTCAGAGTACTGTACATGTGTGCCACTTCTCTTTCAGAGTGCTGTGCATGTGTGCCACTTCTCTTTCAGAGTGCTGTGCATGTGTGCCACTTCTCTTTCAGAGTGCTGTGCATGTGTGCCACTTCTCTTTCAGAGTGCTGTGCATGTGTGCCACTTCTCTTTCAGGCGCTGTGCATGTGTGCCACTTCTCTTTCAGAGTGCTGTGCATGTGTGCCACTTCTCTTTCAGAGTGCTGTGCATGTGTGCCACTTCTCTTTCAGAGTGCTGTGCATGTGCCACTTCTCTTTCAGAGTGCTGTGCATGTGTGCCACTTCTCTTTCAGAGTGCTGTGCATGTGTGCCACTTCTCTTTCAGAGTGCTGTGCATGTGTGCCACTTCTCTTTCAGAGTGCTGTGCATGTGTGCCACTTCTCTTTCAGAGTGCTGTGCATGTGTGCCACTTCTCTTTCAGAGTACTGTGCTTGTGTGCCACTTCTCTTTCAGAGTACTGTGCTTGTGCCACTTCTCTTTCAGAGTACTGTGCATGTGCCACTTCTCTTTCAGAGTACTGTGCTTGTGTGCCACTTCTCTTTCAGAGTACTGTGCATGTGTGCCACTTCTCTTTCAGAGTACTGTGCATGTGTGCCACTTCTCTTTCAGAGTACTGTGCATGTGTGCCACTTCTCTTTCAGAGTACTGTGCATGTGTGCCACTTCTCTTTCAGAGTACTGTGCTTGTGTGCCACTTCTCTTTCAGAGTACTGTGCATGTGTGCCACTTCTCTTTCAGAGTACTGTGCTTGTGTGCCACTTCTCTTTCAGAGTACTGTGCATGTGTGCCACTTCTCTTTCAGAGTACTGTGCATGTGTGCCACTTCTCTTTCAGAGTACTGTGCATGTGTGCCACTTCTCTTTCAGAGTACTGTGCATGTGTGCCACTTCTCTTTCAGAGTACTGTGCTTGTGTGCCACTTCTCTTTCAGAGTACTGTGCATGTGTGTCACTTCTCTTTCAGAGTGCTGTGCTTGTGTGCCACTTCTCTTTCAGAGTGCTGTGCATGTGTGCCACTTCTCTTTCAGAGTGCTGTGCTTGTGTGCCACTTCTCTTTCAGAGTGCTGTGCATGTGTGCCACTTCTCTTTCAGAGTGCTGTGCATGTGTGCCACTTCTCTTTCAGAGTGCTGTGCATGTGTGCCACTTCTCTTTCAGAGTGCTGTGCATGTGTGCCACTTCTCTTTCAGAGTGCTGTGCATGTGTGTCACTTCTCTTTCAGAGTGCTGTGCATGTGTGTCACTTCTCTTTCAGAGTGCTGTGCATGTGTGCCACTTCTCTTTCAGAGTGCTGTGCATGTGTGCCACTTCCCTTTCAGAGTACTGTGCATGTGTGCCACTTCCCTTTCAGAGTGCTGTGCATGTGTGCCACTTCCCTTTCAGAGTGCTGTGCATGTGTGCCACTTCCCTTTCAGAGTGCTGTGCAAGTGTGCCACTTCCCTTTCAGAGTGCTGTGCATGTGTGCCACTTCCCTTTCAGAGTGCTGTGCATGTGTGCCACTTCCCTTTCAGAGTGCTGTGCATGTGTGCCACTTCCCTTTCAGAGTACTGTGCATGTGTGCTACTTCCCTCTCAGAGTACTGTGCACGTGTGCCACTTCTCTTTCAGAGTACTGTGCACGTGTGCCACTTCCCTTTCAGAGTACTGTGCATGTGTGCTACTTCCCTTTCAGAGTACTGTGCACTTGTGCCACTTCTCGTTCAGAGTACTGTGCACGTGTGCCACTTCTCTTTCAGAGTGCTGTGAATGTGTGCCACTTCTCTTTCAGAGTGCTGTGCATGTGTGCCACTTCTCTTTCAGAGTGCTATGCATGTGTGCCACTTCTCTTTCAGAGTACTATGCATGTGTGCCACTTCTCTTTCAGTACTGTACAGTTTCCCAGGATCCTATATCCAGTCCTGACCTAATTTTCAGGCTGCCTGGGTCTGACTAGTATTCCACCCTGAGTCCTGCTCTGATGCATAACCCTGTCTTGTTTCAATGGTTCCTGTTTCAGCAAGGTAATGCAGCTGTTACACTTGCTTGTATGCTGATAACCTCCACACTCCCTGTTCCTTTATGATGTACAGATGTCCAAAATAACCTGAAGATACCCACTGCTCAGATTTACCATTACTGCAAGCAGTCTGATGCATAGCTCCTACTCCTGCCTTCTTGGGGGTTGGTGGTTTTCGACACAATTGTACGTTTAGTGTTTCCATTTCCCTTTGTTCTGTCAGTGGTGCCACGCCATGCAGGCATGAGGACCAGATTCTAATGTTTCCACTTTCTTATTCTGAGTCAAAGTGATCAGGAGCCCAGTGCGTGCCTGTGCAGCCACCTGGTGACACTCCCCCACCCTACTACGAGCTATACACTATTCGACTAGTAGCCACACACAGCTGTGTGCAACACCTAACCGAAACAACTGTCTTATCCTTAAGGGCCTTTGTCCCAGCGGCAGCCCTGCCGAGAAGCCCATATCCTAGGGTCACCTAATCCACATTGGAGACAAGTCACCCACTTTCTGTGGCAACTTTCCTTCCTGACAGAGTCATGCTTGTCATCTTTTGGAGCTGGATTTCTGCATGGGCACTCCCTGAGTTTGCTCCTCACCAGGGTTTCCCTCAATGACTTCTTGGGAACCCACCACAGGCCAGCCAACCATCGAGTTGTCTCCCTTAATGGGGAAACCCCTGTGGGGTTCTCTCACCCTTCCTGTGATCCCACCACATATTTCCAGTTTACTGGCAAGCTACCACAGATGTCCCCACATCCTGATTCTCCAGAATCTGTCCAAGGCCTCGGGCACTGATGCCTTCTCCTTCTCCAGGAAGCAGCAACTGCTGGAGTCTACAGACAAAGCCAACTCCTCTCTGTGTCTGCCTGTCTCACTAAGTGTCCTGGGTGCCCTCTGCCTTGCAGTGTACATAACAGAGTCCCTCCCACAACTGTGGCCTACCCTCACACCATCCATGGGGCACCCAGAGCCACTAAAACCCAGAGGTCCACAACAACCCTCTTCTGCCCAAGTCCTTATTTGCCAGGCAGTAGGGGTAGTCACCCCCCCATTCCTATGCCTTGGAGGAATGTCATGGTTCTCCCCAGTAACCTGCCATCGTGCGCCTCCCTGCCCCTGTGGTGGGTTGGTGGATCCAGCTGTCCCAGGGCTGTCCTTACCTGGCCTTGCAAATGCCTTCTTGCCTCAAGGGGTTCCAAAGCCTCTGTCAACCCTCTGGGAGTCCTCCTCAGTGAGTCACTATCCTACGCTGACCCATTCAGGTTCCACTAACCTGGTGTGCCCCCACTTGGAGGACTATCAGCCCTCATAGCCTAATCTAAAAGCGACCCTTACCTCTGCAGAGAAAAGCGAGAGTCAAGGACTCATATGCTTATTAATACTTTTTTTTGCTTTAATGTTCATTTGCAGGGGTTATCACATTATCTATGATTCGCTCTTAATTTAAAATAATATACATATATTCATATTCATTGCAAAAAACTTTGTTAATGCACCAGTTAGGGTTGTAACTACAGATACAAAAGTAGGAAAATGTGGCGTTTGGGTTTTCAACCCTAACGCCCCACCACCATCCACAACCTGCATACACTAACTGGTGTCTGAGGTCTGCCTTGAGCTCATTGGCCCTAATGCTAACCCACCCCCACCCTCATCCTAGAGACACTGACAGGAGTCAGAGGTGCCCCCTAGGGTCATCGGCCCTAATGCTCACCCCATTCCATAAGTAAATAAGCTGGGATGGATACAGTATAGGAGAATGGGGTGAGCGTTAGGGCCGATGACTCCAAGGAACACCCTCAATGCCTGTCAGTGTCTGCAGGATTGTGGTGGGGGTGGGTGAGTGTTAGGACCAATGACCCCAAGGCAGACCCACGACTCCTGTTAGTGTATGCAGGTTGTAAACCCTAACGCCACATTTCCCTACTATTGTGGCTGTAGTTACAACCCTAACTGATGCACTAATGAAGTTTTTTGCAATGAATTTCCTTACTTTTTGTTAAAGTATTACCGTATCTCAGGCAACAGCACAGTATCCTACGGCCCCTGTGCTACAATGTCTTTATGGGTGGGAGCGCAGGGTCTTTCAGACCCTGTGTTCCCACAGTATGTCAGGGAGCAGCACAGTGGCCCACAAACCCTGCACTACATAGAAACATAGACTTTGACGGCAGATAAGGACCGCTTGGCCCATCTACTCTGCTCATTTCCCTACCTACAGGATAGGCCGCAGATCCTAGTTAACCAACAGCCTATTTCTTCCTACCCCCCACAAGAATTGTCTTATGTCTGTCCCATGCATTCTTGAATTCTCCCACAGTTTTAGACCCCACAACCTCCTCAGGAAGGCTGTTCCATGTATCCACCACCCTCTCTGTGAAATAATACTTCCTCACATTGCCCCTGAACCGCCTCCCTCTATCTTTAAATTGTGTCCCCTTGTTCTTGCACGTCTCTTTTTCTGAAAGATGCTACCCTCTTGGACTTTGTTGATTCCACTGAGGTACTTCAAAGTTTCTATCATGTCCCCCCTCTCCCTTCTTTCCTCAAGGGTATACATATTAAGCTCCTTTAGTCTCTTCTCATACGGCTTCTCATGCAGACCCTGCACCATTTTAGTTGCCCTCTTCTGGACCCAATACTGAACCCTGCAGTACCCCACTAGTAACCCCTCTTTCTTCAGAGTGGAATCCATTTACAATTACCTTCTGTGTCCTGTCTTTGGAGATGGGAGCGGAGGGTTCGAACCCATAGAGCCTGTGTTGGCAGGTTATGTTTAGAAAACGTTGCCAGAGGCATATGTCTCAGCCCAGTCTTTTCCCCAAGAGGACTGAGCTAAGCATCTGGTGAAAATAAAGAACATGGAAAACAACACAATAGAGTGAAGAGATTCCAAACACCTGACACACAAAAAGGATTGCATTTGAACCTTAATAACTTTAGAACCGTTCAACGGATTTCGATGAAATTTGGCGTGCATACTGTCTATGTGCTAAATGTTGTACAAATCCATTGTGTGGTTTCTGAGATACAGAGTGTTGAAAAAACAGAAAAATTTGTGGGTTTTTTTTGCCATTTCTTTGTCAAACTGGATCTCTCGTTAGATGGTGGTCTGAAATTTTCGGGGTAGAAAGCCTTTGCCTCACAGATGTGCATTTTGAAGGTTTGGTGAAAAAATATTAATCCGTTCAAAAGTTATTAAACTTTTAGTGTCCCATTATTTCCTATGGAAAATTTTATATGTCAGGCATGGAAGTCTGGAATTTGTGCAAATGATATCATTTGCACAAAATACTGTTGTATATCTCTGTATTTCAAAAACCGCACAACGAATTTGCACAAAATTTGGCATGTCAAAAGACCTACCCCTGGCCATTATGCATACCAAATTTCATGCACATCTGCTGAACAGTTCCAGTTACTAAAGTTAAAAAAATCTGGGTTTAGAGGTTTCACCCTAAGTATACTGATGCTACTGCACCAGTATATAAATTTATATTCCTTTTTAAGGACAGTCTGGAGTTAATTACAGCAGGAGATAAACAATGTGTGTGTGTTGGTTTTACATACAAGGTCGAGGACATTATTTCAAATAACAATTGCGTAGACAGAGAAAAACAGCAAATGGTTAGAGACTCGTAGGTTGAACGAAAATACAGACAGCTAACAATACTCAGGATCCTGAATGAACAAAAATACAGAATGGCAACAACTGAAAAAAAACAAACAGATGAACTGATACACGAGAAGGGTGCAATCCAAGGGTGGGAGCTGGTCTCTTCCGTGATTACAAGTGTCCTGACTGCACCCTAGGAGACAGACCTTGATCTTTTCCAGAGCCAGCAGAGGAGGAACAGTTTTGCACCTCTTTAGGAGACTTGTTCTAGAGGGATGGGACTGTAGTGGCAAAGGACCTCTTATCAGAGCCTGCCTTAGTCCTAGAAACTTTAAGCAGACTAGAGGCCAAGCAGCATAGGAGCTAGAGGTGGGCACTCCAGGATTTTTTCACCTAGAGCCGAGCCGGAGCTGATCCAGGAGTCTGGCTAGACTCTACGAGCCAAAACATGACCTAAGCCCTGGGTACTGCAGGTTGTTTTTTTCTACATAGGAGTTGAATGTTTCAGATGCTACACTAACTGCTCAGGCTCACAAAAATGCTTACTTTGAGCATTACTGGCTCAGCTTGACCTTGGCTCTCAATTGGTTATGAAGGTCGAGCCGAGCCAGGAACTAAGCTTGAGCCTGGCTAGAGCCTGCTCTGGCTTGCTCAGTTCTAACAGGAGCCTCCTGAAAGATTTAGGCTCAAGTATGCCTTTTAGAATGTGAGGCAGTGATTTTATTATTTTAAAAATGAGACACAGTAGGGTGCAATTCAAAGTACTTTCCAGGGAGGGCTGATTAAATACATAGACTACATCACAGTGGTGTTCCCGGGGAAGGGACCAGCTATGAATCACTCAATTTTACTGTACTACTTAGCTCCATTTCCCAGAAGGAATGGAGGATCGGGGCTCCGTGTAGCAATATAGGAAGCAATGTGCCACTGACGATGGCTAGATGTGCTTCTTTACTGAGATAGGTACTTACTCTGTATAATAGAGCTTGTGATGGAGAAATCCCATTACTGCATCAGCATGAACCCTGAAACGTAGTTCCTGATCCAGGTGTAGATAGATAGACAGATAAATAGATAACTTTATTTATTCATTTAGTTTTTGTTTACTGAGTAGGTGTGCTAGACAACAGAATTGCCTATTTTCAGGCATGATCCGGGAGGGTTTCAGACATGGTGACAATACATTTCAGAGCAGAGTTTATGAGGTTGGTAAAGTAATACATTACCTCAAAATATGTTATGGCAGAACATTTAACTATGATAGATACATATATACATACATACCTATATACATACACTCACACCAGTACCCAACATCATATCATCTTGTGGGTCACGTATGTTTTTCCTGCCTTTTGCTCACTCCCTCTTGCATAAGCCCAATTCCTAGACTGCAAGTTCCTATTGCTGTCACTAGGGCTTGAACTGCCGCAAAACACATAAAACATTTTCTTTGCTGAGGCATCTTCTTTCAATTATGAGCATCATGGAACATCAAACCACAAGTAATATGACCCAGCTGACTACTGACTGCTTACTGCCAAGCAATGACTACAAGAATACTCACTGTCTCAAACAAGACAGGCTGACTCTGTACGGGACAGACAGAGATGGGCAAATCAAAAACAAAAGCCACACAGTGCTCACAGCACCGAACCACACATGCCATTAGTCTGCAAAAGTATTTTTTTTAAACTGTTGTTTCTAATGATAGTAAAGTTATCAATGTACAGCAGTTCCTCATTGGTTAACAACTGGCTAGAGACCCAAGGCACTGAACTACACCAGCCAGTCCTGAACCACTAGGAAATTCCCTCTGCCATAAGCCTTTGGCCTGCAGGCCTGCAACTGACCACAGTGTGGGAATGCATGATATTCTGGCTTATTTTCTGGGTTCCTGCACAGTCACCAAAATACACAAGAGCCTGTGTGCATACATGGAATGAGCGGGCACTCCATTAAACAGCAGGATGCAAGAATACACAAGGTTTAGAGCACTCAGAACAGCCAAAAATAAAACACACAGAAGTCACAGCAGTGTCGCAAATGAGAACTGCAGCACACTACTCTAGCGCTTTGTATCCACTCCGGGACACTTCATCAGAAGGCTTCCTGACGAAGTGTCCTAGAGTGGACATGAAGCGCTAGAGTAGTGTGCTGCGGTTCTCATTTGCTACACTGCCGTGACTGCTGTGTGTTTTATTTTCGGCTGTTCTGAGTGCTCTGAATCTTGTATATTCTTGCATCCTGCACAGACATGCTGCTCACACTGAAAGGGAGCCATTACTAACTGAAACTTACAAGAGCAGTAGCAGCTTACATTCTGTCCAGTATCAGTTCAGTCATGCAGTGTCACAGCAGTGAACCTAGTTGATAAACATGACATATGGAGAAGACATGGCTTATAAACAAGAGTTACTTCACTTTATTCATAATGGCATGTCTTATGAGAGGAACAATTCTGATCATTTTATACCACTCTATATAGGGCATTTTTCTATTATAACCTCCCTGCTCTTTCACTATAACACAGTGTGACTGAGCCCTGTGCCATATACTGATGTCTGCAGTACAGCTGCGGGTGTACAGCAACACCAAGCTCAGTGCAGAAGCACTGGTACAGCAGGCAATTTTCAGCAGTTCAGACTGCAAAAACAAACTGCTCAGAATATTAAGTAATTACAAATCATGAAACAATGCAAGAAGGGGGAATTTATGCATGTATGTCAAAAGGACTGGGGAAGGGGCACTTTAATTCCCTCAGATAATTTTAAAACAGCTTTTATAACTAATGTTGTAATTAATGACTCGAGTCATTAAAGATGGCCACCACTAGACATTTTTAAAAATCTCTTCCTTTTGAATATACATACTCGATTCACACTGGGGATGTATTAGGATGGTGCTAGCAAACTTTTCTGATGGCAACCACTCATAACGCCAGCAACCTGGGTTTGGGAACAAAACCAGGTTGCTGGAAGGCTAGCAGGGGGGAGAGGGAGTGAGCTGCCCAGAAGATGCTGGGGAGGAAGGCTGACTGTGTCATAGCATGAGTGCCTCCCTCAGGAGGAGGCAGTTTTACACGGCTGGCTCATGCATTCACACGCTTACTGAATGCATGCCTGCACACATTCATGGCACCAACTCCAGAAGGAGAGAGAAAAACAGGTAAGTCCTCAGCCAGGCTGAAGTGTGATACCAGAATCCTGCAGACCCCACACCTGCTGATCAGGCACACTCCATACAGATTCAGTCATCGCTGGGACCGTGTCCCATCCTGGCAGCCTCATCATGGGGGTTACACCATGGGGCACAGGACCTAGGTAAGTCCTGGGAATGGAGGGTGACAGGGCTGGGGGCTTGTCTGGAGGAAGGGTGCACCGTTCGAAAGCTGCAGAAAAAAAGAACAAATTAAAAAATGTTTCTGATAATAAACAGCATAGTACCACATCAAGATATTTAATGCAACAAGAGAGCAGGAACTTTAAAAAACTTCATAATCCTGTATCTTAGTTCAGCTTCTGCAAGTCCTGCATTGCCGCACAACACAAGGCCAAAGATCTTTTGCTTACCGGGCCACTAGTTGGTACAACGGTCTTCTCAGCGACATCTCATCCTCACTATCGCTCTGCACTTTTAAGACTGGTCTCCGCCCAACACTCACTGCCTCCAACCTCTGTGACTGTTGTGGCTAAACATGTCTTTTGGTTCCACAGCTGAAGATGCCCTTTTGGACCCACATCTACTCCTGCACTTTACCAGCACACTCCTCCCCCCCATCTTCGCCTCCCCTGCTGGCCCATGAGAAATACCACCCGGCTGCACTACCTCTATTCTTATCCACCTTCCACCCCTCCTCTCTCTGTCACCCCAACCTCCCTCCCCCTTCTCTCCCATCCACTTAGTTTCCCCGATTTCACCCTCCTCCTTTCCCTTTCCCTTTCCCTCCCCAAAGCTTCACCTTATTGTTCTTTTTTCATCTACAAGACTGTGGGGTTTTTTTATTTTATAAACTGTTATCTTTGCTTGTGATTTTCACAATTGTACCAATTATGTGGAACCTTTGTAAAAGAGCCTCGGCTCAAAGGTATTTGTAATCCTAAAACAAATAAATAAAATAAAAATAAATAAGAAATGAAAGAAAATGAAAAAAAAAGGATATACTGATGTTTTTGCCAGAAATACATTATTGCTGAGAAAAACAACATAGTGACTAAAAAATACTGCTGTTTTAATCATTTTTGCTTTAACCCGTTAAACTATCTAACTTGTTACTGTTCCATGATAATATGTAATCATTGTTTACCTGGAGGTACCCGTGAATTATGCTGACTATTAAATGAGATTTTTTTACCTACAGCCTTTTACTTTCCTGGCCGGTAGCTCATCACCAGGGATGTACCCTGTTCACAGGGATAAACCCTAGTCAGATGGAACCTGGCTGTCAATTAGATAGCTACCAGGTTTTTCTTCCTCCATTTTTTCCCCTCCTTCCTTCCTTCCTCTCCTGGTGAAAGCGATGCCTCCAGCAGCCTTACACAGCCACAAAATGTAAGAACAAAAAACAAGGTGCTGCACCAACATGTGGTCTGAAAACAAAACAAAATGGTAATATTAAATGCATGCAGAAAATAGTGTTAAAATCAATGCTTTGACCTTAGGTCTTCAGGAGTTATCTAAAAGAGAAGAAAGCAAAGTTAGTCACTGACTTTCCTGGTTTCTCAGATAATTCCTGAAGAAGACCTAAGGCTGAGCCGGTCTGGTGACACTTGAGGTTGAGGCACTGGTCGCTACGCGCCACGGTGGAGATCTGGGTTCAGGAATAAGCCCAGGCAGCTGGGTGTCGGCAGGTGAGAGAGAGGACTGAGCATCTGTAGGACTGCTCTCCTCTCTCGGAGGGAGGGAGACTTGTTGTACCGCTTGTTGACTGCCCTCTGACAGTGGTTGGAGAGCAGCACGGGTTGGGAGGCACGGTCCAGCATCCTCACATTGGTAGGAGAGGAGGGACGAGGGAAAATGGAGGACAAGAGCCTGGCAGGCTCTGTGATGGTCCTGCACACACAAGGGCCATCCCTGGCTTACTGAGGATAGGCAAGTGTGGGAATGGTGGGATTGGAGAGAGAGACCCTCCATCAGGAGGGCTGTAACCACCTGCCAGGGCTCCAAAGGGGTATCTGTATAAAAAAAAAGACCTAAGGTCAAAATGTTGATTTTAACTCTTATTTTCTATTTTCTGAGTGCATTTAATATTACCATTTTGTTTTGTTTACACAGCCACAGTCCACCCTGCTGTAGCAACAGCCTCTCTGGCCCAGACTAGGGATCACTGTGGTGACAAAACCCACTGCCAACCCTCTCTGGCCAATATGCACTTGCAGAGTGGCAGCTGTCTTGGCCTGTCCCCAAGGTGACTTTCTGGACTCATGTCAGAACCTGGTGGTCAGGCTCGATCATAATCCAGTTGGATAATGAGACTAAGAACTCCTCTAACAATTTAAAACAAGTAAGAGTACTGGAATTGTTTAATAAAACTGCTGGCTTTAAAGCAGCTGAGAGTGTGTGTGTGTGTGTGTGGGGGGAGCACTGGTACCATAATTATATGGTTTTGTTTGGTCACACATCAGGTACACCCCCATAAATGTTACAAAGACCCATTGTAAATGTGATAGGCTGAGCTTGCCAAACCCTTTTTATAGTCACCAGAGCACCAAGTTAAAGGCACTCAAACAAAGCGGGTGCCATTGGCAAAGCACACCAAAACTGACCCCACAAAAATAACCGTGCACTAAACCAGATAGTGAAAACTCTCACGCACAAAGGGGCATGGTAAAATTGATCTTTATTTTGTAAACTTCAAACGTAATACATGTCTATGATTTGGAAAGGCTTACAATGCAAATGAGTGCTCGCACATACAGTACCAAAAAAGCAAAGCGACGTAGAGCCCAGCTGATGACTGCAGTGCTTCGTAGACTTATTCAGCTCTGCCAGGAAGAGATACTTACAAATCCAAAACCAGGTCACCATGTCAGGCGGCACAGCTAGTGTTCGGAATCTGCCTTGGATGCCTCCTGCCCTGGTAAGAGTGGACAACTCCTGCCCTCACATGACTGCCCCCTGGTTGCCCAGGGGAGAGAATGGGATGGGCAGGAACACACGGCGCTAGATAGGAGATGGAATACAAGAATGTCATGACACTCACACCGACCAGCAAACAGATGCGCCTCAGGAACCAAGTACGAAGTGCCCAAACGCACAACATCCTCCCCATCATTGTCGCTTGCCCCCTAGTTATCTGAGCCCCCCCCTTTACATTAATCCCTCTCCCTCTCCCTCTGGACTTCTACACTAACTGCCTTCCCTCCCCACCTCTAACTCCCTGCATCCCATCACGCAGATCCTCTCTCTACCACTCCCTCCTCACTTGTCCCATCCCCCTCTAACCTCCCCATTTCCCCTCCTACCCTTCCTCCTCTCACTGTATCTCTGTCTACTCCACATCTACATCCTGTTTCTCCCCTCCCTTTCCCCATCTACCCACTTATTCTCACCTTCCCCTCCTTCACAATGTTCTCTGAGCTGCTTTCCACCTCCCGCCTTACTTTAGTAACCAACGCTGCTCTCTGTATCTCTTGCCTCTGCTCTAACTTCTCATGCAATTTCCCCAGGCATACATTGTACAATGCCTGGTGTACTGTCCTACTGCGTAAATTAATCTCATTACAAACCTTGACAACGCCACTGGCGGCTCCTTTATGTATATCTTACTGTATGTTTTGCATTGCGTTTATGTTCTTTTCTGTTTTTCTACTTGTCCTTGTTACATGATGTGAAACCTTTATAAAAGAGCCCCTGGCTCAAAGGTGTCATCTGAAATCTCAATAAAAAAAAAAGTACTTGGTTTATTTCAGTGCAAAAAGCCAGGCAAACAATATTAAAAGCAGGGACCCTGGTAGTCAATCACCCACCTTTGGTAAAGTGTAATGTAACCCCTAGGTGGCACTATCCCAAGGGCTACTACCCCTGCCTGCATGGCTAGTTGCAGGTTAAGGTGCCTGGGTACTGAAATGGGTGCTTCCACCTGGAGGACAGGGTTGTTAGTAACAAGGTTAACCTGGGTACAGCCCTCCAGGACACTGTAACCATCCTCTTTCCCCTCCAGTGGCCTAGACAATATGCAACAAACACTTTCATAGTAGCCCCTATTCAGCATACAATTCCCCACACTGTTTGCACTTACCACCAGGGCTGGTTTCACCAGTTTGACCCTGGAGACCCCCTGTATAACAAGATTAGGCACAGAAAATAACAACAGTACAGTGCTTTTGGTACAAATTGGGACCACAGTCAGATTAAATGCAAAATAAAGTTAGATCTGATTTATTCAGGGGGATTGAACAAGGAAGGGGCGTAATCAGGTCGATTGATTCTAAAACTGATCTAGTAAGGCAATTATGCATGCACTTTTAGTCCCTACACAATCACACGCTCCAGGTACCCAGTTGGAAGTAAGGTGGGCTAGCCTGGAACATTGCCCGGGGTAGGCCAGCGTCGCAGCTGGTTGGAGCCTTGTGATGAAAAGAAAAGGCATGCACAACCACACACAATTTGTAATCTAGAGTCTGAAGGCTCAGTTTGTGAAAGGAGAAACAACAATATAATCAGATGACAACACTTGAGATTTAGCTGTTGTTGCAGGGAGCTACCCTGATTGTTATTCACGCTACCCAATACAGGACACAGGCTAGATGAAATGGAGACTGCAGGTTGATGACTGGCTTGCCGGGAGAAGCAGGGCCCACACGAATCACCGAGGTGTCGTTCCTGTTCAAGATGGTTGAGCAGGGGGCTGATCCTCGGGCGAGTCTCTCGTCGATGATGGTTTCTGTGCCTGAAGTAGCTGGCTGGGCCAGGTGGCAAGGCCCGGCCAGGTGGAACAGTTCGATTTTGAGTCCGTAGTGCTGGATGCAGCTTCCAGCAAGCGTGGCACATTTACACAGTGGGGAACCAAATCACGACCCACTAACAGCACACAGCACATTTATAGTAAAGCAATCACCATACCACAGTGGGGAACCAAATCGCGACCCACTAACAGCACACAACACATTTATAGTAAAGCAATCACCATACCACAGTGGGGAACCAAATCGCGATCCACTAACAGCACACAGCACATTTATAGTAAAGCAATCACCATACCACAAAGTGGAAGGCAGTCCGACCGCAATATCAGTGTCTCTGAGCAAAACCAGGAATTCTGTGGTAAATGGATGTCCTGACAGGCCGATCGCGTACAGCAAATCTTCGGCCTTCTTTAGGTTAAGATCTGGTTACTCCTCAGTGGTTTTGTCACACTCCAATTCAGATATAGTCTGATTGCTAAGCCTTTCAGGGAATTTTTTCTCAAGGGACTGCAGGCAGACAGGCCAAAAAGAAGCTGCTTGACTCACTCAAGCTGTTTACTCTTCAAACTCTAACTCCAGACTGACTGCAGCAGGCAGCTTGGGAATTTCCCTTTGGTCCAAAAGGTTCTGGTTGGTTGATCCATCAGTCTGTCAAAGCAAGGACTCCCCCTCCAGGTCTGTTTTGGCGCCAAAATGCAAAAACTACAATTCCTACAGAAATTCACTCCCACAAGACCCTGGGGACAGAATCCATTTTAGGGTCCCCAAAGGTAATGATTGGCCCATTCTGGCAGTCCAGGACCAAGACGATGGTGATAAACAGAACTGTCCTTGCTGCAAAGAAGGCAGGTTAGACAAACTACAAAATCATTACTGTTCTAATGGATAATCAGCAAATAAGTACAGCTTCTAACAGAGCTCCTTCTGCGCAAATAGCAATGGCAGAATGGAGCGATTATCTGGCAGCCCGGGGGGGGGGACTTAAGCATGGAAACACTCAGCCGCCTCCCAGATTAAATATGCACCATGTTATAGGCAGCTCTTAAAGAGACAGCGCACAGAGGCATTAAGTCACGCTCATAAACACTTTTAAAATGCCAAGACACAGGATACCAGCCTGGCAGTGGGCATTTAGGCAAGCCCAAGGAAGACTTTTGGGAACCCCCATTTGTAGGGAGGTTACAGTAACAATGCAAAACACATTAGGTGATTGACTACCAGGGTCTCTACTTTTAACATGTTTGCCTACCTTTTTGCACTTAATTAAACTGATCACTTGGAAATGCAGTACTTGGCTCCTGAGGTGTGTCTGTGTTCACCGGTCAGTGGTTAGTGCTGTGACTTTTTTGTTTGCTTTCTGATGCTACTGTTGTCACTGAACACTTGAATGTCAGTGTGGTCTCTTCTACTAACTGATTTACAGGGGGTGAAATACTGCTACAGGCGTGGCACGGGGTGCATATATATATAAATGTGATACAGTGGTGCAATACATCCATTTCAGCGCTGGCTAACAGCAGTCAAAGTGTGGTGGGATGGCCTGGTTGCTGCCTTTGACAGGGCTGAATAGGGCACTGTCCCATTCGTTGTGCAGAGAGAGCTGGATGCAGGGATCTGTTCTGTCCTTTCCTCTTCTGTCTCTTCTCTGTCTGGTTGTACAACCAAATGTTTGAGTGAGACCTAGGACCTGATCACTCTGATGAGCTTGTGATTCTCCACCTCTCGCTATCTGTCTGTCTTCACTTACTGCTTCTTTCTTTTCTTCCCCCTTGCATAACCTTTTTTTATCACAGAGCTGTTTATGCTCCCTGAACCCGGCAGGCGGCTCCAGTCCCTCCCTTGGAGGGACACAGTCTCCAGCCACACCATTTCCCAACCCTACACCTCCTAGATCCACCACGGGTTTCCCCTGGGGTGAAGGCGCAGGCCTCCCCCCACCCTGGGCGGGAAATCCAGATGGCGAGGTTGATCCAGGCACTGAATGCGGCCATCATGGGCCTGCTGGCTCCCTTTTTCCTGTTTGTTCCGTCCCCTCTGCTCGACTATAATGATGCTGGTGTACCATAGAGGGCAGTCAGCAAGTGGGATGACCAACGTCCCTCCTCCAAGGGAGGAGAGTAGTCCTCCAGATGCTCAATCCACTCTCACCCCTGCCAACCCCCAGTGGCCCGAGCTCATTCCCAAACCCAGGTTGCCGGCAAGGTGCGAGGTGTGGCGTCCAAGGTCTCAACCCTCAGCTGCCATCAGGCTGGACCCCTGCATATCTGTGGAAATATACGTGAATCTTCGTGTGAAACTGTAAGTGACACTGGGATCCCTTTGTTTGAAACTGTGTATAGATATACTGTTGAAATGACTGAAAAAAGCTATTTGGAATTTAGGCAGTTAACCTGGGACACAGTTTGAGCTACTCTCAGGCTTGAAGGCAAACTCTGTCAACAAGAAGTCAGTTCTGAGTCACCATGTTCTATTTGTTTCCCCTTCAAAGAAATTGACAAGAACTCTGATGCAGTTTCCGAGAAACAGGATGTTCTCTAAGCAAGTTCCCAGGCAAAGACTTATAAAAAGAGCAGCAATACTTTGCCTGGAGAGACTTCTTCGAAACTGAAAAGAAACCCCGAGATGAATGACTTTGGTTTTCTCTCTTTGTACTGCCCTTGTATATAGCTATCCTGAACACTTTTTGCATTTGTATTCTGTTGCTGTTGATAATAATAAAACGTTACTTGTGAATATTTGAAACTGCTCCTGGTTTTCCTATGCTTACTGACCTGTGCTTTGACGACACTGTCCACTTTTGACTGACCATATAAGGTCTCCCATCTTCAGCTGTATCCCACTGGGTGGGAGGAAGGGATGTAGGAAGGAAGACACATTGGTGGTTGTTGGTCCTATAGCACAGCAGTGAAGGTACTGCTCGCACTGTTCGCAAAACCGTAGTTCAGGAATCAACTCAGATCGATTGGGGGTCTGCCTGGCTGGGAGAATCGAGCATCCTAAGCATAGCTCTCCTCTTGCTAAGATGGGGAGGCTGCATCCTGCTGTTTGCCTACCAGCGGGTGGAGGCCAGTTAGCAGCACAGTGGGAACACCTAAGCTGGGGAAAGGGGCAGCCACCAGGTGCTCGGCACACATGCGTGCATATAACTGCACATTATCACCCTTGGGGAGAAAACCAGGAGCTGGAGGAATAAGGCCTGGTCCGCCATTGCACTGGCGCTCCCTGCAGGCCCATGTATGGCTGACACAGCATGCCACTAAATGCAGTAATGGTTCTGGATAAGAAGTGGATGACTGGTAAGTCTGTAAGAAGGTCTGTGAAAAGGCTGGTGGTTGCCATCTGGTAAGCCAGGGAACAAGAAAAAGCTTGATTTAAAAACAAAGATACGTAAGTGTAGCAAACAGCGTCCCTCAGATAGTGCAGTCATGAGTCTAAGTTATGACCAGCTCTACTACCAGTTAGCCATACTCAGAGCAGCAAGTCCAGGACAGTGTATGAGGGGACAAGCAGTGGCTACCTGGGGGCAAGTGGTGGCCACTCCTGTAGGTATGGCATCAAGGGCTTGTAGACAAGTTGAGGGAGACCCACCAACTAAGGAGGAAAAAACAGAAAGCAAAACAAATGAGCTGTTAGGTTAGCACAGCAGTAGTGCCACCACTGGCAATGCTGGGGACCCGGGTTCAGAAATGAGCCCGAGTTGTTGAGGGGGGGCTGGCCAGGGGAGGAGGCTAGGGTGTGCCAGAGGACACTCTACTCCTTAGGGAGTGAGGGTCCACAGAATGGATGACCCCAAGGGGCGCTGAAGGCTGAGCTGCAGTATAGGAAGGTAGGACACTAACAGAGCTTTGATGTGCACTGACACATAGCTGTGTATGTGCGTTACATACCCCAGAATGTCAGTGTCCTATGGGAAGGGGAAGAAAAGTGGAAAAACCCCAGCTGTGGCAGTATGAACATGGCACACAGGACCTGCACCATCAACTGCGGTGCCCACCTCCATAGAGAACATGATGTCTGGCAGGGGACCACTCCAATGGCCACACTTTGGGGGGGGGGAGCTACGGAAGAACAGAAGATGGAGTAAGTCCAGGAGAAAGCGGGTGATGGGGCTAGGATCAGTGGCACAGCTGAGGATGGCAGAAAAGTAAAAAGGAGGGGGGCAAAAGAAAGCAAAACAAACATAACCCTAATAATGACAATGGCATTCATGAGGCTGCCATCATGCGTACTGTCTTTAACAACACCTGTACCTCTCCAGTGTGCAGTTAATCGTGGCAGGCAAAGAACCCCTAATCTGATTAGCATGGCAGAGTGCCATCTCAGAACTGGTCCTGATGGCAATCACCATCAGGGAAGGAAACACAGAAAAGTCAGTAGGAGACGGATTAAGAACTCGGTATAGGTATCTAGTGCAACAGCCACCACCACCCTTCCCCCAACTCTTGTCCCATCATCCCCTGATAATAACTTCAGCAAACACATCAGAAAGAACAGCTTGGCTCAGGTTGGGTTTCTAAATCCATAAACACCTATGTGCTCGAAGAGAAAAGATAACCCCCACACTTAAACCAACATATCGTAAAATGCATCAAGAAGAGGAAACTGAATCAGCAATTGCTTTGGCAGCCTGCCAAGGTAGCAGCACTGGCCTTTCACTGCAGCTTCCTACTGGCTCGCACAAACCATATGGGCCTGGCCTCTCCTGAGGGTATTTGTTTTTCTCTTTAAAAAACATCCAGGGGAGAAGGTCGTCCCTAGACTGTTTTCTAAAAACACTCACTCCCAACTGTCCTTCAAGCCTGTTATTACACCTCCTCCACCTGAACATAAAGGTGCCTTCGATGCACTATTGCTACCAGAGATGAGGGAGCACTCTTGTTCGAGTACAGTGCACTGATTTCTATTAAGGTTAGATTTTACTTGGGAGCAAAAATAGATGGTTGCTGTATCATCACACAGTTTAAGGAAACTAAAACGGTTCAGGGATAATGAAACAGCCCATCTATGCCTAGTATGATGTGTAGGACAGGACTCGTGCAGTATCACTCATGTGGATTTCCACTGGTCCAACACATTAGATTCTTTCATCTCTACTGCTTGTTTTTTACATACTTACTATACTGAAGTTTCAAAACTTGGGACACAGAAACACATCTCTGCAGCAAATAAGTACAGTTTCCAGTAGAGCTCCCTCTGCGCAAATAGCAATGACAGAACGGAGCGATTATCTGGCAGCCTGGGTGGGGCTGAGCATAGAAACACTCAGCCCCCCCCCAGATTAATTATAACTGCAATCCAGGCAGCTCTTAAAGAGACAGTACACAGAGGCTATACAGGCACTCTCTGGCAATACATTTAAACTGCTAAAACGCTGGACACCAGCCTGGCAGTGAGCATTTAGGCAAGCTCAAGGAAGACTTTTCGGGAACCCCCATTTGTAGGGGGGTTACAGAATTTTCAAAACTTGGACACAAAAGCACATCTCTGCAGCACATACCAGCTGGCACTCCACAACCACAGAAACATCGACAACTGCAAATGTGTATTATGTACATTAGTCCAAGCAACCCATGGAAACAGGCTGGATTACTAATGTAGACCCCCTCCCTTGTCTAGGGGTATTTTTTGTTCATAAATGACCTGCACTTACACTGTGGGAGCAGCAGCGTCATCCAATATGCTGACGATGCGGTCATCTACCGCGCCTCCCCTAATGTAAAAGAACTGGAGAGAGCCCTTCAAGATGACATCCTCCAGATGGAGGATTGGCTCACTTTGAACAAAATGGTACTAAACACCAGCAAAACCAAGGCGATGCTGTTTGGGCCTAGATTCCTGGGATCTGAGCAGTCGACGCTCCTTCAACTGCAGTCCAGAGGGGGAGTCAAACTCGAAGTGGTTACCTCGACTAAGTACCTAGGTCTAACACTAGACCAAAACTTCACTCTAAAAAATCATGTCGACCAACTAACCAAAGCCATTCATGTGAAACTCTGCATCCTCTATAGAATAAAGGACTAGATTATCCCTGAAGCCAGGGTAGCCATCGCAACTAGCGTCCTACTCCCTAAACTCACCTACGCAGCTCTGGTTCTCCAAGGTGTGGCCGCCACAGAACTTGACAGGCTAAAGACCTTATACAACAAGATTGCCAGGTTTGCTACCATGTCCCACCAAGAACACGCCACTGCGAGGCCCAAGCAAGGCTCAGGTGGCCATCACTGGAAGCACACCTCATCTACCCGACTCTTTGCCTGACATTTAAGCTACTGGGCCCCTCTCTTCCCCTTAGCCTCAAAGGGCTAGTCAGGGCTAAAACCAGTCTGAGGTGTCTCCGCACCTCAGGACAAACTCTCCTCGAGGTTCCTAAAACTAGGACCAAAGCCGGGTCCAGGTCCTTCGCGTTTACAGCCCCTTCCACCTGGAACAACCTCCCACTAGGGGTACGAGAGGCAGGAACAGGCCCTAGCTTCCGCTCCAAACTTAAAGCACACTTGCTCGATAGAGTACCTGCCAATGCCTTAGACCTTACCATCGCATTGCCTCTCCTACCTTTGAAGGCTTGATTTATTGTCACCCTTACCCCCATCTATTCTAATTCCTCGGGAAGGCACCCTGACTCTAGGCAAATTAGCCAGTACCTCATGCTCTTCCAAGCTCCACAAGATTTATGCATGCACAACGTTTGTAAATATCTAATCTACATGTTCCTACGGTCAGTATGTTCCCTTACCTCCTACCTGATTGTAACCCTATGGATAGTTATCTGTCTAACATCTTGTCACTTTTCAATTTGTACTGTTCCGATTACATGTATGTAACTTTCCTCCAGGTCGCCCCTGAAAAAGGGACCTCCGGGGCCCAGCAGGCTCACCCGGTCAACAAAATTCAATAAATAAATAAATAAATAAATTGTTGCGAGGGGGAAGGGAGAGTGCTACAACCAAAAAGACACAGCCCAGAAAATCACTTGATGTAGATAATGTTAAATTATACCTGAGAATCCGGGTTCAGCTTGATGACGGATAAGCTCCATTGGGGTGTGTTTGAGGGTAACCAGAGGGGCAGCTCTTGGTTTCTTGGGGGGCAAAACTTGTAAAACAAATGGATTACACAGAGACAGTTACAACAGGTTACAGTCTGTAAAAGAGGAAATTTCCAGACATAGTAACGTTGCAAACAGTGGGGTTTTATTTTGGAACTCCCTTAACAGTTTATAAGGCTCAAGCCATAGGTTCAAAAACCACCCCATGGGGCCGCTCATGAACAGCTGAACACACAGGACACACACCTCCGGAGCTCCATGCCACAAAATTAAAACTTCAATATTTCCAGCAGCAAAATACATTTTTTCCGGCAACTTTGGTGTAACATTGGCAGAAGAAATGGATGACTACTTGACCTCTGGAAAATCATCTTGAAAATCGGCAAAAACAGCAAAAAAGCAGCAGGCCTTGGAAAGCATGGTGAGTGGTAGCATGGGCCTGATATCTCTCTCGTTGGCTGAACTGGCGCTACTGGGGAAAACAGTGGCGGAGCAGGTCCTAAAGGGGCTGTGCCCTCACCTAGATCAATTTGAGGACAAAATCGGCACCTTAACTTCAGAACTGGGGCAGCAAATGAAACACATACAGGAGGTCCAGCAAAGAGTTTCAGACCTGGAAGACACTGCAGTGCCAAGCGGGGAAAAAATAACGCGGCTTGAGCGGGAAATGGAGGCCTTGAGGGACTCTCTGGATTATCAGGAGAACTATAACCAAAGGAGCAATCTCCGACTGAGAGGACTGCCAGAGGATAAGGAGGGGAAAAATGCCTTGGATTTCTTTGCCGTAGAACTACCTAAATTGCTTGGTATGGAAGTAAAGGGTGGCCGGCTTAAGGTTGAGAGAGCTCACTGAGCTCTAGCACCCAGACCCCTGCGGACCAGTCCCTGAGACAAATCATCTTCAGGATGCACCACTTTGGTGACCGCCAGGCCATTATGGCCGCACATAGAGCTAAAAGGGAGCTGTTATTCAACAGAGCTAAGCTTACGATCCACCAAGACCTCTCAATGCAAGTTTAGAAAAAAAGGCAACAGTTCAACTCATGCATGGACCTATTACGGGAACGAGGAATCAAATATTTTATGACCTTTCCCACGGTGGTGCGTGTGTGACTAGAGGGTGCCAGCTACTTGTTCTTGGAGCCTGAGAAGTTAAAAAGGTTCATAAAGGAATGGAACAAGAAGAACTCTGCCAAATGAGGAGGTACTGAAGTTCTCATGTTTTTCTCTTCAGCATAATTGATCATTACTCACTCTGGACTGCCTGCCTGCCCCACAAAACTACCCACTCCCATCGAAAAAACACTATAACGATCCCAGACTGCTCACTTTATCCCTCATGCAACTTGAAGCTCACTGGATGGTTCAGGGGATGCGGCAGGGGAAATGGAGACTTTCACTCACTTATAATAAGGTAACAGCGCAAAGCATGCCACCACGAATAGACTCCAAAGCTTGATGGTTGGGCCGAACCAATCGGGCATAATTCATAGTTCACCAGAGGGAAGGACTAGAGACATTCTGACTTCTGGGAATGCTTTTAGCAGCGGAACCTTGGGTGAAATTTCGTCCTGGCCATGATGTGGATTTAGGTGCGTGCTGCACTGAAGGCAACTGTCGAGCTGCATCCTAGCTGGAAGTGGAAGAGCTGGTCAGTGGGGCTGGGGGAGGCCAAAGCGTGGTTCTGGTGTGTGGGCCTCTTCTCTCTGTTGGCCCTGGGCCTTGAAGAAGAGGGGAGGATAACATAATTAACAATGGCAACTATTTGGAATGTAAGAGGAGATGGGGTGAGAATGGAGGCAACACTGCTGTAAACGTGGGAATGGAGCACTTTGAGTGGGAGCTGTCAGACTCGGGGGTTGTTGAAGAGGGCGGGATTCAAGAAGAAATTGGCAACGACACTGAAGCATAGTTACATTTTCAGCGCTCAGAGCCGAGGGGGAGGAAGGGCAGCAGAGGGGAGTGCATCAGCACACCGGAGAGTGAGTTAACTGTTGGGTAATCCAAAAGTCCCTGTTTTTAATGGCATGCCATTTTAGAGCTAGAAAGCCACAAGATGTTTGAGGGTATTGGTTAGAGCTTGATACATTTGAGTTCACATACTCATTTGTATTGAGAGGAGGAGGGGGAGTTGGAGTTTAAATCACAGGACCAAACAAAGGTTTCAGACAATATGATCTGGATCAATGTGGGTGGGGTGGGGTGGGGGAGCACAGGGATGGTTTGAGGGGTTTAAAGTTTCAACTGTTTTGTTGGTGTTGGCAAAGTTACTGCCTATTGTTAATGTTAAGACAACTTTTTCAACATTCTGCCAAGATACTACACTGGGAAAGGTTTCCGAATAAGTACGATGACAAGGTACAATCCCATGGGCCAAAAGGGCCTAAAAAACTAAATAATAAAGTAAAATGACTACCTCTAGGGAGGATGTAATAATTTCCTGGAATGTTAAGGGGATCTCTTCACTGATAAAAAAGGACCAAGATCCTTGCAGTCTTAAAGAAAAAACCCACCCAAATAGTTTTAATACAAGAAACACATCTGACCCCAAAGGAACACACTAAGCTGGTGGTGGTGGTGGTGGTGGTGGTGGTGGTGGTGGGGGTTGGTGTGTGCCATGCAGCTTCATACACGTCGCATAAACGTGGTGTGGCAATCTTATTCCATAAAAATGTCCCCATAGAAGTTATGCGAGTTGTGAGAGACACTGATGGAGGTAGATGCATATGTAACCCCCCTATAAATGGGGGTTCCCAAAAGTCTTCCTTGGCTATGCTTAAATGCCCACTGCCAGGCAGGCATTCCATGTCTTTACAGGTGTAAAAGTGTTTGCATGCGAGTGCCCTGTTAGCCTCCATGCCTGTCTCTTTAAGAGACATTATTTTTGAAGTGTATAATTAATCTGGGTAGGGGCCAAGTGTTTCCAGGCTCGATTCCCGCCCGAGCTGCAGTAATATTGTTCAGTTCCGCCATCGTTAATGGTGCAGAGGGAGCTCTGTTAGAACTGGTAATTGTTTGCTGATTAGCTGCTCTAATAACAATGGCATTATAGTTTGTCTAACCTGCCTTTCTTTGCAGCATGGACATTTCTGTATTGCACCAATCAGGACCTACTGGGGACCTTACAGGGGCACTGTCAGCTTAGCCCCTCATTTTTTGAAAATTTACCATCACTTGCTTGGTATGCACATGACTGCTGCATTGTTTCTGAGGAATGCATATAAGTGAAGCACAATCTCTTCACTGATGAAAAGGACCAAGATCCTTGCAGTCTTAAAGAAAAAACCCACCCAAATAGTTTTAATATAAGAAACACATCTGACCCCAAAGGAACACACTAAGCTGGTGGTGGTGGTGGTGGTGGTGGTGGTGGGGGGGGTTGGTGCGTGCCATGCAGCTTCATACACGTCGCATAACCCACCCTAAAGGTACTTTATTATTTAGTTTTTTAGACGTGGACTGGAGCATTTCAGCAGCAGCATCAACTAGGAGCAGATTTATCCTGGACTCCCTTCAGGGTGCCTTCCTCAAGCAACTGGTCATGGAACCAACTCGGCAGAAGGCAATACTGGACCTTGTGCTCACAAACAGGGACAGTGTGATGGGGGTAACAGTCGGGGAGCACCTGGGAAACAGTGACCACCAGTCATTGTGGTTTGAAATCACAGAAAGAGCAGAACCAACCACACAAAAACACATCCTGGATTTTAGGGGGCAGACTTTGGGAAAATGGGAGATACTTGAAAAGAGGCATTAGGGAATGGGACAGGAATCAGGGTTGAGGAACAGTGGGCAGTATTTAAAATGGGATTACAAGAACAACAGAATTATGCATTAAGCAGGTTAGCAAGAGGAAAAGGAAGAGGAGACCATTATGGTTTTCCAAAGAGGTAGCAAAGAAAGTGAAAGCCAAAAAATTGCATTCAGGCAATACAAAAAGACACAGGCAGAAGGGGATAGGGAGAAGTACCAGGAGAAGCAAAGGGAGGCAGGGAGGTCAGTAAGGGAAGCCAAAGCTCAGACAGAAGAACACATTGCAAAATCAGTGGGTAGAGGGGACAAAACCTTTTACTGGTACATAAGTGAAAAAAGAAAGGACAAAGGAGGGATAGTGAGACTGAAGGGGAGGGTGGGGCCGTGGAGGATGACAACAGTAAAGCTGACATATTGAACAGGTATTTGTTCAGTCTTTACTGAGGAAGAGGAGGTAATGGGTCTGAAGGGAGTACAAGGGTGAGAATGGTGCAGAAATGGGCCTTAGTCCTTTACTCGAGAAAGGGTCCTGAAGGAACTGGAAGTAATAAGTTGATAAAGCAATGGGGCCAGATGAGGTGCCCAGGATCCTTAAAGAACTAAGAGAGGTGGTGGCTGAACCTCTGGCTATCCTGTTTAGCCATCACTGGAAACAGGGAGGTACCCAAAGACTGAGGATAGCAGATGTAGTCCCTTATACAAAAGTGGGAACAAAGAGGAAGCAGAGAACTACAGACCAGTCAGCCTCACCTCGGTAGTGGGAAGATCATGGAAGCACTACTGAAGGAGAGATTGGTGGAACATCTGGTTGTCAATGGACTACAGGACCCAAGGCAGCATGGTTTCACCAGGGAGGTCATGTCAGACCAACCTCGTTGAATTTTTGACTGGGTGACTAGGGAGGTGGATCAGGGAGGGCAGTGGATATGGCCTATCTGGACTTCAGCAAGGCCTTTGACACTGTGCCACATAGAGGACTATTACACAAACTGGGGAATATGGGTGTGGGCAGGACAGTAGTGTGGTGGGTAGGTAACTGGCTGGGTGGCAGGACACAGAGGTGGTGGTAAATGGCTGTCACTCCACATAGGGAAGAGTGACCAGTGGGGTACCACAGGGATCAGTGCTGGGACCGGTCCTATTCAACATCTTCATCAGTGACATTTGCAGGACCTAGAAGGCAGAATTTCACTGTTCGATGACACAAAGCTCTGTAACAAAGTAGACACACCAGAGGGTGTAGACAGAATGAAAGCGACCTGCAGAAACTTGAAGAATGGTCAGGGTTTGGCAGTTGGAAATTCAGTACTGAAAAGAAGTGCAAGATAATGCATATGGGGCACAAAACCCTGGCACAATATATCAGTTGGGGTGAGGATATAGCATGCACCAAGCAGGAAAGGGATCTTGGGGTTGTCATCTCGATGACCTCAAGAGGGAAACAGTGTGACAAGGCATCAGGTAAAGCAAATAGGATGCTGGGATGTATAGGCAGGGGCATCACCAGCAGGGAAAAGGAGGTCATAATTCATGCACAAGACACCTAGTGAGGCCTCACCTGGAGTACAGTGTACAGTTCTGGGAGACCATACCTACGTAAGGACATAGACAGGGTAGAGAAGGTTCAGAGGAGGGCAACAAAGATGGTGCATGGATTGCATCACAAGTCCTATGAAGACAGGTTGAAGGAACTGAACATGTACTCCTGGAGGAGAGGAGGAGAGGGGATATGATAGAGACATACAAGTATCTTAAGGGAGGAACAGGGCAGGAAAACACTATTTTTAAGCAAAAAGATGTTCCAGGACAAGAGGGCATGGGATGAAGTTGAGGGAGGACTATCAGAGGAAACATGAGAAGAATTTCTTCACAGAATGGGTGGTGGACAAGTGGAACACCCTGCCAGAGAAGTGATGGGGCTGAAACAATCACGGGATTTAAGAATGCATGGGATAGACATAAAGGAATTCTGAGGTCAGGGTGAGGGCAACAGACTTCTAGGAAAACAAACTGAACTTACAAGCTCAAATGGGCAGACTGGGTGGGCCTATGGGCCCTCATCTGCCGACACTGTCTAATGCATCTATGTATACAAAGCATTCTATTACCAATTCTCTAACATGATTTTGTTGTATTTCAGCTATCCCATGAAATATCGGATCGAAGTGAGTCATAGATTGTGAACGCCAAGATCTACCTCAGCGCTATCACGGCATGGATATTTATCATGGCCATTGAAAAAACAAATCTTTACGCTTAGTTCCTCTTGCTTTCTTGGTATCCGATACTTAGTCCGAGGGCTGTTTCAGGTAAAACACCATTCAACACTGTGTCCAAATCCCGCACCGCGCAGCAGCCACCAGGTTAGTGATCCAGCATGCGCGCATAATGAGCTGCCGCGCATGCGCTGGATTTGGGCACCAGTGTTGAATAGTATTTTACACAAGAAATAGCCCTCAGTTTTAAGTATCAGATACCAACATAAGTTTAGAGGAACTAACGCTAACAGAGTTTTTTTTTTTTTTTCAATGCCCATGATAAAATATGCATGCCATGCTAGCGCTACAGGCAGCGCGCGTTCTCGGCACCTTCTATATAACCCTTCCGTGCATGGAGACTTTCACTCGGGACAGCAGGAGTACAACTAAGTCATACTTAGTGAAAATTGGTACCATGAATTGTGCCAGAGAAGCAGGGTATGGAGACAAGGCCCTTGTGACAGGGCCCAACTGCATCTGATAACAGGCGGATTCAGTCCGAATCAAGCTGGGTTCTGCTTCCAGCTTCAGCACACAGTTCACAGTACTGGGGAAATAAGATCACGATTCCCCACCAGCACCAAGCACATCCATATGTAAAGGAAATTACTATACCAGGCAGGCTGCTCCTCGAACCCCGATCGCAAAACACTGCAAAACCCTGGAGCACTCACAGCAACTTCAGTTCCTGACAGGCCGATCACACTTCAGCAAATCTTTGGTCTTCTGCAAGGCAAGCCTGGTTCTGCACTTCTTCTTCCTCTTCCACAACTCAGGTTCAGCCCGATGCACACTCTCTAATGGCTGCAGGCCAACTTTAGGGCCTCCCACGCGCTTCCCGTGCGAACTACATGCAGCAACAGCACAGAGCTCCTTCTCCTCTCACAGTCACCTTGCATCTGCCTTGCCAGCAACAGTTCACAGCATTTCCTTTGGATTCACATAAGTTCAGGTGGTTGGTTCGTCTGTCAATCACAGTAGGGCTCCCTCTGTTGGTACAAAAAGGCGCCAAGGTCCAAACTACAATTCCAAGGGGCACCTGCCATACAGCCCCTTTACAGCCAGCTCCAGATGAGAGTCCAAGTTCTGATTTGCCCAAACAGGCTCCATCTTAAAGGTCCCCCAACCCAATTGGTCCAATTCAGCAGTCCAGGACCAAAATGGAAGGGCTAAATAAACAGAGTTTGAGCTGCAAGAAATGCAGGTTAGACAAACTGCATTTTTACTAATACTCTAAATGATTTCAGGCAAACAGTTACATCTTTCAATTAGGCTCCCTCTGTGCTCTTAGCGACTGTAGAAACGGAGCGATTAGACAGCAGCTCGAGTGGGACTCGAGCAAGGAAACACACAGTCCCCCCCATACAATCTAATTATGTCTGCAAGCAGACAACTCTTAAAGAGACAGTACGCAGAGGCTCTAAAAGCACTCGCTACAGTGCCATTCAAACGGCTTAAATGCCAAACACCATCCAGACTTGGAGCACTTAGCAAGCTCCTGGAAGACTTTAGGGAACCCCCATTTGCAGGGGGGGTTACACCGGTCTTGGACACCTGGGAGGCAATTAAGAGATGAAGAGGCAGAGGAAGAACCATGCTGACACCCCTGGCTAGAAACCCAGATGGACCTGAGCAGAACAGGACACTGCTGTTCAATGTGCTGGGTTCGCCTTGCTGTTTTTTTTAACTGTGGCTGCTTTTTCCTTTTTTAACGCTGACCCCCCCTTTTCTCAAACCACCCAAATCCATGCAACCAACCACAAAAAATTACCATGACATCAACACTTCTCCTGCTAGATTCAGTGCACATGCTTGCCTTACAGAACGGAGCAAGCAGGAACTGGTGGCTAACAGCAGCAGCAGGGGAGGCAACATGGAGATAGTCCAGGAGTTACAAAAGGATACATCTGTGTTTTTTTAACTAAATGATGCCATTCACTTCATTATTCCGCAGCTGTCAATCAGATGTGTCTGAACAACAAAACAGCAGTAGCAGCAGTGGGGGAGGCAGGCAATACAGGTATTGCCCATTCCTGCTGACTTTCAATGTAAGACACTGGGTCTGACACTTAAAACACGTGAGTGTGTTGGACACGTCATGGAGACACTCAGAAAACATGGACATTAGCGCTGCTACTGCTGCCGTTTGTGATTTATGTTAATTTATTGTCAGTGTGCTAACAGCCAAGTTGATTGACAGTTCCTTCTCTATGTGAGCAACACCTCTTTCACGTGGGATGGATGTGGCATTTCTGAATGGTAAGATGAGGAACGTGTCCTTCATAGTCTGGTACAGTCGAGAGACCTGCCCATTTGTTTCTATCTTCACTGGTGTAATCTGCTGCTTCACCTTTTTCCACACCACCTCTGTTATTGTTTTGTCCTCAGTGTGGATTTATTTGCTTGTCTGTGTTAATCAGGGCTGCTCAGCTTTCTTGAGGCTATACTGGGTGTTCCACCAAGCGCAATTTCATTTAAGGGATTTGGCCTATAGGATGGGTGGTCTGTTTTGTTCTGGTATTGTAGCAGAGGAAGGGGACTGGGGGTCGGATTTTCAAAGAGCCGTTAGACCAACACAAGTGCGTCAAACAACCACCTTGCATCAAATTCAGGTGTGCCAAATACCGTGTGCCATATTTTGCAAAAAAAAAATAAAAAAAATTCTCTGTGACAAAGTCCCCCAAAATAACGCAAGAGGACTGCTGTGTCAAAAACGTGACACATGGGGTGAGAATGACACAAGCTGAGAATGATGTAAGTTGAATAAAAAATACGATGCATGGAGTGAGATGGAGCAGAAATGGTGTAAGTTGAGTTAAAAATATGATGTGTATGTTAGATGGAGAGAAATGACACAAGCGGAGTCAAAAATACAATGCAATGAAGTGAAAAAGGATGCATTCCGAGTCAAAAATGATGGCAGCTGAGATGGCATCTGGAAACAAGCATTACGATGCCTACAGCGCAGGACTCTTGCAGCAGTATACCACGCATGGTACCACAGTCAGCTCCGCCCACCTGCTGTGGGCCTCTGTATATGCTCGAGTGTCAGTTAGACCAGCTCAGTCTGGTCTAAAAGTGGCATGCACCTTTGACGCAAGAGGTTCCACCTTAGAAAACCCCCCAAAAGGGGACGGTTCACCATTTTATGGAGGCAAGCCCAGTTGCAACATGGCACATCCATTTGTTTGACGCAAACCTGATGCAAGCCACTTTGGCACAAGCAGTTCTGCTTTTGATGCAAGCAGTGCTAGAAAATCGGAACACACGCAAGTTTTGATGCAGCTTGCTCCTTGCATCATTCCTTTCTGGCACAAGCACCTCACCTCATTCTCTGACCTTTGAAAATCGAGCTCCTGGGTGTCTGCATTATGTGGACTGTGGCAGGGTGTGTGCCAGGCAACAA
This sequence comes from Neoceratodus forsteri, assembly GCA_016271365.2. Classification (NCBI taxonomy): domain Eukaryota; kingdom Metazoa; phylum Chordata; order Ceratodontiformes; family Ceratodontidae; genus Neoceratodus; species Neoceratodus forsteri. Next base: position 7,181,939 of record JADMNL010000022.1, on the reverse strand, counting down.
ATGGGAGGATGTACGTCTGTACATACTGTGGCAGGGTGCATGCCAGGCAGCATATGGGAGGGTGCACGTCTGTACATACTGTGGCAGGGTACGTGCCAGGCAGCATATTGGAGGATGCACATCTGTACATACTGTGGCAGGGTGCGTGCCAGGTAGCATATGGGAGGATGCACGTCCGTACATACTGTGGCAGGGTGTGTGCCAGGCAGCATATGGGAGGATGAACGTCTGTACATACTGTGGCAGGGTGTGTGCCAGGTAGCATATGGGAGGATGCATGTCTGTCCTTTCTGCTCCTTTTCTGTCTGTTGTCTTTCTGGTTGCGCAACCAAATTTTCTTGTGAGACCTAGGAACTGAAAACTCCGACGGTTTCGCAGTTCTCCGCCGCTCACTATCTCTCTGCCTTCCCTTGCTGTTTCTGTCGCTGCATCTCTTTTCTCTGTTTCTTCTTTTCTCCATCTCTTGTTGTTGTATAACCCACCATTTGAAAAACGCAGTCAGGCTTTCAGGTTCTGTCACTGCCTGATCTTTTTTTTTTCCATCGCTGGTGCAGGCTGTACAGTCTCAGTTTGGACTTTTGTTTCTGCTTCTACTTGGGCTTCCATTCTTCTGGTAATCACTCCCGGACTTGCTGCTGCAGAATCCATACCTTTCTGCTATGCTTCCCTGGTAAACAGGTCTAGTACCTACCCACAAAACCTCTGGTTAGAGTATGCACAGCGTAAATCCCACTTAGGCTGACACCATCTGTCGTTGAGGCACAGGTCAGGAAGCATAGAAAAACCAGAAGCAGTTTCAAAATTCACAAATATCGTTTTATTTTTTCTCAATAACAGCAAAAACAAAGATAAAAATTATTCAGTATAACTTTTTACCAAGGCAGTACAAACCGAGAAAACTAAGTCCTTCTTCTGAGGGTATCTCTTAATTCCAAGTTTCAGTCTCTCAGTCTCTCACTCTCTTTGTCTCTCTAGCAAAGGCATTGCTGCTCTTTTTATAAGTCTTTGTCTGGGAACTCGTTAAGAGAGCCTGCTTCTCACAGAATGTTCTTGTAAGTTTACAGAATATTCTTGTTAGTTTCATTCCTGCAGGTGCAGCAAAACAGTACATGATGTCCCAGAACTGACCTCTTGTTGACAACTTTGCAAAGGGCTTAAAAATTGCATTTCGGGTTAACCCCTTGAGTTCCAAATAAATTTTTGCCATCATTTCAACATTATAACTATATACACAGAGGTTCACATATATTTTTTATAACTGCAGCTATGCAAGGAGGAAGAAAATACAGACACCGCAAGGGAAGGCAGAGAGATAGCGAGAGGTGGAGAATTGCGAAACTGTCTGAGTGATCAGTTCCTAGGTGTCACAAGAAAATTTGGTTGCGCAACCAGACAGACGAGACAGAAAAGGAGCAGAAAGAACAGATCCTTGCGTTTAAACGCTTTCTGCATAACAAATGGGACAGGGCTTTATTCAACGCTGTCACAGTCTTAATACCTCATTGTTTCACTTAAATAAATGAGTCCAGCATAGCATGTCCAGCTAAGAATTAGAAATTATATATATATATATATATATATATATATATATATATATATATATATATATATAAAGACAGAATTGTAATTGTGCTTAAACTAAAATGAAACAAGGTTTACAAACTCTGACTATCACACTGTTCTTGGAATCTTACGTCTGGTAATAGGACAAGAAACTTGCTGGCAAAATCAGATTTCAGACCAAATATGCTGTATAAGTAATTTAGCCAGCTTGGTTTTCCTACTAAAAACTAAACAAAGTGTAATTTTTGTCACATCAAAACATATTCCAGCTGGCAATTAGTTCTGCACAGACACATTACCAGAGCAAAAGCTTCAATTTTCTATTGAGCTGAAAAAGAGAGGGGGTCATTGCAGGTGATCAGGAAGAAAGGATGATCACATTTAAAAGATATTTACAAAATGATCAAATGTGGACTGTCATCAGCCAGCGTCATTCACCTCAGCTTGCCACACAGATTGGAGCTGAAAAAAGAGGTCCGTACATCTCCAGGCTGCAATTCAAGCTGTTTGCTGCTACTGTTTATCCTTGTGGGGCTTATAAGGAACTCAAAGAAATTATTAGTGATTATAGCCTCTTTCTGTGTGGCTATTGCTGGCTCTCAGACACAGGCCCACTGGCTGAAGTGCTCTGCAGGTCGGTGCAGGAGCAGGATAGGTGACTGTGCTCCAGAATCCACTCTCCGGTGCTGCTATGGGTCACTGGAGCAGCTCTTTTTCTCCCATCTCTCCCTCTCCCTCTATCGGGTTGTGGCATCCCGGTCCCAGACTCAGGCTCATTTCTGACTGGTGCTCGGGAAGCGCCAGCAAGGTCAAGCAGGAAGGATGATGGCTTGGCCCAGGAGGTTGTCTCCTTTTATACTGTGAAAACAGACCTGAGGGAGGATGCCTAATTACCTGCACAGTGTTTGTGGCAGGAAAACAACTGATGGGGTATTTTTTTTAAATTACCACATCCATGCATAGTGGTAGTCTGATTGGCTGTTTGCATGGGTGCAAGACGTTGGACACCAACAGGCATCTGAAAACACAGAAGTTATTTTTCGGGCTGACAGAGGGAATGCTGGGAACACTGATGTTCTCCAAATTCCGGAACATCTACTTGCAGGTTATCTGGGACTTCAGGACAGTAGGTCTAAATTCGAAAAATCCAAAAAAAAAAAATCAGTACAGTTGAGATGTATGGAAGACTGCATTCAGCCCCTGGAGAAAAGCAGAACCAGAAAACATCTGATCGGGGATTACAAAAGCTCTAACATGCATTGCACTTCCCATTCTGTATCATCCACCGGGATGACAGGGGATTCATACTAACATACTAATTGCCAGCAGATTAGGCCTTACGGTCTATCGAGTCTGCTCGAACCTCAGATCCCTAGTTGGGTGCCGAGGCCCCCCCCTTGTGTTCCAGAAACCCCTATCATCCATCCCCACCCCCCTGGGCCAGGCCATCATCTGATACATCCGCTTTCTGTTTCTGTCCCACCCTCTCTTGAAGCCCTCCACTGTGGATCTCTGAACCAGCTCGCCAGGCAGTGCATTCCAAGGGTCCACCCCCTCAGTGAAAAACCTCCTCTTTCTCCCCTCACCCTTCCACCTTCCAACTTCAAACCATGCCTCTGGTGACACCTCCCTGCTTTAGTCTACAGATCCCCTCCATGTTTACCCTATTTATTCCCTTGAGGTACTTGAAGACCTCAATCATGTCCCCCTGTCTCTCCTCTCTTCTCCTCCAATGAAAACAAGCAGAGCTCCTCAAGTCTGTCCTCATATGTCAAATCCCCTAGTCCTCGTATCATCTTAGTTGCCCTCATCTGTACCCTATCCAAGAGCTGTATGTCCCTCTTCAAGTGTGGTATCCAGTACTGTACACAGTACTCAAGGTGTGGTCTAACCAGTCCATTGTACAGCGGCAGAATCACTTCCCTGCTTCTAGAGGTGATCCCCCCTTACGATGCATCCCAACATCCTGTTTGCCTTGCTAGCCGCTCTCCTGCACTGCTCAGAGTTATTCATACATGCATCCACCATGACCCCTAGGTCTTTTCCCTATTGAGGCTTCCAGCGCTTCCTCCCAGGGTGTACCTGTGTTTAGGGTTCCCTGCCCAAGATGCAACACCTTGCACTTGATGATATTGAAATTTAATTTCCATGTGTGAGCCCAGCTTTCCAGGGTGTCCAGGTCCCCTTGCAGTGCCAACCTCCCCTCTTCCCCCTCAACTACTGCTCCCATCTTGGAGTCATCAGCGAAGAGACTCATTTCACACCTTATACCTTCCCTGATGTCCGATATGTATGCATTAAACAGGATTGAACCCAGGACCGAGCCCTGCGGGTACCCCACTACTGGCCTCTTTAGGGTTTGAGAGCTCCCCACCGACCACTGCTCTCTGGGTGCATCCGGCTAGCCAGTTTTCAATCCATCTGACCATCAAAGGGCCTACTCCCAACCCGTCAGTTTTTCCACCAGACCAATGTGGGGGACAGAGTCAAATGCCTTGCTGAAGTCCAGAATAATACATCCACAGGCTTTCCCCTGTCCAGTTCTTATGTTACCCATTCATAGAACTCCACAAGATTGGTTTGACATGATCTACCTGGCACAAACCCATATTGCCGACTATCCAGACCTCTCACCTCCTCCAAGTACACCCCATTCCTTTAGTATACTCTCCATTAATTTTCCCACCACTGAGGTCAAACTGATGGGTCTATAGTTACCTGGTACTTCCCTCGACCCCCCTTTATGGATTGGCACCACATGTGCCTCTCGCCAATCTCTAGGTACCCTCCCCGTCTCAAGTGACCTGTTGAAGAGCTCCGCCAGGGGTGCAGCCAGTATGTCCGCCAATTCCCATAGTACTCTCAGATGAATGCCATCCGGCCCAAGATTTGTCTTTCTTTTGGGCCTTGAGGGCTAACCACACCCTTTTGGTGGAGATAGCATCATCATCCGTCCCCTCCACCTTACTGGCCTTTTTATCCTTATCCTGATGTGACACCCCTGGGGTACCTCTCCCTCCCTCTTGCTCCATTTCTGTTGCTCCCCTGATCCCACTCACTGCCACTTCTGTCCCCATCGTGCCTTGCTTTGCAGATATCCCATCCCCCTCCCTAGTGAACACAGAGGCAAAGTACTCATTTAATACCTCTGCCTGGTCCCTCGCCTCTTCCATCCACCCTCCTTCTGATCTCAATCTGCCGAGATGGCCCTTAGTTTTTCTCCGCTCCCCAATGTACCGGAAGATTCACTGAAAGCATTTCTAAAAAGAAAAGGTATATACCGTATAGCTCATGCTGCTAGGAATAGAAAACCTGGACAGGCATGGTTGAAAGAAACAGAGGAGAACGTAATAGCATTAAGCAAGGCTCACAAAGTTAACTCTGCCCCTGATATTTTCAGACAGTTAATCAAGGCTTGATTGGAATTCAACGAACTGAGCTTGGCACCAGCTGAAAGAGTGATGATATTTTACAGAGACCGTTATTCAGCTCAGTATGTCATTCTGGTAAAACTTTTGAAATAAATAAATAAATAACTATTCTGAGCATTAATAGTAAGTGTGGGAAAACGTTTTAGTATGGCAACTCAAAAGAGAAACCCAGATGCTTCATATGGAGGGAAAACAGAACCCACAGTAGGGGAGAAGGGGAAAACAAAAACAGACCAATGGTGCCTATTTATTTATTTTATTTATTGGAAAATCGGATTTACAACCTTTGAGTCGTGGACTCATTTACAAAGGCATCTCGTCGCAGGGAGGGTAGACATGATTACAGTGTGAGGTACAGTACAACAATGGTAACATACAGGTGCAATACAGATAACAATAAGAACACATTTACAACAGTGGTTTACAGATAAAGTTGCATACAGTAAGCTACAATCGTATAAAATATTACTATACTAGAAGATACAACCCTGGACGTACCAGGGAGGAATACCTATGAGGAAAGGTTGGGGGGAAAAACAGGGGGTGGGGGAAAAAAGGGGTGGGGATAGTAGTCCAACAGACATTGTCAAGGCTATGGGCCAGGCAGGAGGGACCCCACCAGTAAATTAATTAGGGGCAATTACAGCTTTGGTTGTCAAAGAGGAGGTTATGAAGAGCGACTTTGAAAGGACCAATTTGGTAAAATTAATGACAGAGGGCGGGAGGGAGTTGAACCATGTAGAGGTGTGGTAGTGGAAGGATCTTTGGGCTAAAGAGGTCTTGGTACAGGGCACCTGGAAGGTGGCCTTAACTGCACTACGGGTGGCAACAGATGGGGATGCACGCCGCAGGGACGTGGTGACCCCTGGGGGAGGAAAGTCCTAGCAGGGATTTTTTGGCAAGTAAGCAGGTTTGGTAGTGCAGGCACTCCTCAAAGGTGAGCAGGCTGGTGGTGGAATAGAGCAGGCAAGTATGAGTGCGGTAGGATGTGCCGGTCAGGAGCCTGTAGGCCTTGTTTATTGAGGTCTGATTTTGCAGGGCGGTATTGTCAGCCGCAGCATAGATGGGTAGGCCGTAGTCCACTAAGGACAGGACAGAGGAGTTGATGGCCAGTCGGAGGGCGGTTTGGGGGAGGCAATCTCTATGTCAATAGAGAAGGCCAATCCGAGAATTTATAGCTGAGGACAGGGTATTGATGTGGGTGTGGAAGGTAAGAGCTGAGTAGAAGGTGATGCCCAGGTATTTGTAGGATGACACCTGCTCAAGAGGGTGTGGATTACTGGGGAGTATACAGAGGGGGGCATTTTTGAGCTTATTCTGGTGATGAGAAAAAAGCATGGATTTCGTTTTCTTGAGGTTAATGATCAGCCGGTGGTCAAGACACCACTTTTCAACTTGGCTGAATGTCTGCTGGAGGGATTCCTGTAGTGATGCGGAGTCAGGGTGGGAGGCAAAGAGGACCGCATCATCGGCATAGAGGAGCATATTGCCTGAGCAGGAGCTGGGGAAGAGTGTTGAGAAAGAGGCTGAACAGAACGGAGCCCAGGATAGAACCCTGGGGGACCCCAGAGCGAACAGGCAGGGTGTTGGACAGGGTACCGTTTACCTTCACACGCTGGGATCTGGTAGAGAGGTAACTGGTAAACCAAGCAAGGGGGGCCAGGTGAGAAGCCAAGTTGGTGGAGGGAGTCAAGTAGGAGGGGGTGACAGACAGTGTCAAACGCCTTGGAGAGGTCAATGAACACTTCACCCGCAACGTGACCAGAGTCAAGAGCAGAGTTTAGGTGCAGGGAGAACTCCAGAAGAGCTGTAGTGGTGCTGTGTCCAGGGCAGAATCCATGTTGTTCCGGACACATCAGGTCGTATTTGGCCAGGTACTTGGAGAGCTGAAAAGCCACTATTATTTCTAGTGCTTTGGAGAGCGGGGGGGGGGTGGAATGGAGATGGGCCTGAGATTGTTAGGGGAGATTCTATCTCCACTCTTATGGATTGGGGTGATTTCTGCAATTTTCCAAGCACTTGGGAACTGACCAAAACATAGTGACCGGTTTGAGAGGTCGGTGAGAGGGGCTAGTACAGTATCCAAGACTAATTGGAGGATCCTGGAGTCCAGGGGATCACAGCTGGTTTTGTTGCTAACTAGGGCTTTTTCCAGATGAGGCTTGGCTTCAAGGGGGGAATATGGTGCACAGCTAGAAAGGGGGGCGATCCAGGGTGCGGAGGGCGGAGGCAGGGATACGGTCAAAAAAGTAGTTGGGGAGGACATAGCTTAGATCTGAGAAAGCCATATTGAGGCACTCAGCTATGCAGGGAGGATCAGTTGTGACAGCACTGTCTATGGAAAGCTGTGATGGTGGGGGGAGGAGTTGGTCTTTCCATTGAGCTCCTTTATATTGACCCAGAAGGCATGGGATGAGCCCCAAGTGGATGCAAGGGTGGTTTGATAATATTCGGCCTTAGCCTGCCTTATAGCCCAGGTGCACTTGTTACGTGCTGCATTATAGGCTTGTCTGTCAGCCAGTTTGCCTGTCTCGACAGCAATATGCCAGAGATTATCTCTTTGTTTCAGTGTTTGGATAAGGGATGGGGAGATCCATGGAGCATTTTGTTTTTTGGTACGGATTCTGGTCAGGAGGGCGAAAAGGTCGCAGGCCTTGCTGAAGGCACTGGAGAAATAAGCTAGGGCAGAGTCAATATCTGCTGCGAGTAGGATTGAGGACCATCAAGCTGGGCTAGGTGCATTTTTAACTTTCTGAGACCCCGGGGTGAAAGTGCTGGTGCGAGGTGACCTGGGACACTGGTTTTGGTGTGGAGGATGACCAGTGACAGAGGACAGGAGAGTGGTCACTAAGAGAGTCTGGTAGTACATTAATATCCCTGATTTTATGGGGGCGGTTTGACAGAATTACATCTAGGAGGGTGCTGGAGCCACTTGACTGGTTAAATCTAGTAGGCGAGGTAACTAGTTGGGTCATATCTAGAGCAGCGAAGGAGGAGGATATAGGAGGCAGAGGTACCCAGCCAATTGACATTAAGGTCACCTAGGATGAGCTGCTCTGCTTTGTGTGGGAGTGGCGGTGAGGTAATCAATGAGGGATTGGACAGCTTGTCCCTGTCCCTTGGGGGTTTGTAAGAGACTGTGAGGTAAAGGGGGCCCCTGGCTGGGTCAGGGGTAACCTTAAGGGTGAGGGCTTGGGCACTAAAACCGAGCTTGGGGGCTAGGAGTGCATGGCCTAAAAGTGTGTCACGCATAAAAACTGCACACCCGCCGCCACGTTTGCCTATACGGTCTTCCCTGAACAGAGTATAGCCAGGGAGGGAGATAACAGAATCAGGAGTTTTTTGGAGAGCCAGGTCTCAACTAGCGTTATAATATCAGATCAGTGCTGTACAACCCAGCACTGGAGAGCGGCAGATTTTTTTAGGAGGCTGCAAATATTCATAGATGCAGTGCGGAGGCCAGTTCCAGTGGGGGGTGTGAGGCAGCTAGTTGACAAAGGCCTGGGGTTGGGGGTGTATGTTCCTGGAGAGCAGAAGGAGTAGAGCAATTACTCTGATGAGCGGACTGTGGCGACTAGGACCCTTAGCCAGGTACCGATGCAAGGTCCTAATAGTGGGGGTGCAGGGGATGGGTAGGGAGGCGGAGGTAGGTATAGCAAGGAAGGGTGGGTCCAGGGTGTGCCAGAGGGGAAGGGAGGAGGGGTATTGGTTGGTGGTGGGTACCGTGGAGTAATAGGGGGTGTCCAAGGTGGGGGTGGCTGCTGTGGGGTGGTAGTGGGGGTGGGGCTCAGGGTGGAGGGCAGGGGAACAGGATGGGGCATGGGCTGAGTGAGAAAGGTAACCACGAGTAGGCTGAGTGTGATAGCCATGGTGCCCATTGCTATTTCCTATTTGGGGTATAAGGGAGATAACTGACCTTCAGTGAGGGTGACTGTCACTGTGGAGTAGTGGTAGTGCTGCTGCCTTTGGTGCCAAGGGTACCAGGTTCAAACCCCAGGAAGGGGGGGTGTGGGACCTTGGTATTGAGGCTGGTGGGTCTGGCTAGTGGGCAATGAGAGGCTGGAAAAGGTGCTCAGAGGGAGGTGAAATAGCGACTCCTAGTGGCCGCTCTGGGTACTTAAAAAGGCAGGGGGGACTGAGATGGGTAGGTGGTGGAGAGGTAGAGGAGAAAAGGGTAGCAGAGTAGGGTGAGGTGGAAAAGGTGGCGAGAGGAGCAGGGAGGTACTAGGCAGGAGACTGGGCAGCGGAGTAGCTGGGTGGACAAGAGTGCCTACAAGTAGTAGAGACAGGAGATATAGAGAGGTTGGTAAAGACAGGGAGGGAGCTCCCTCCTGTGGTTGAAGAGTATAAGCTGCAAATGGGAAAGTGGGGACTTAGTTTCAGAAGGGTATGTGACAGGATAAGGAAATAAATTGAGGGTCGGGCTTGGGTGGGAGGGTGGCTGGGGCAGGTGGAGCAGTCGGTGTGCACAGCGTTGATGGGCTAACACCCCACACAATGAAGTCAGCAGGGAGGACAGCCTTACCTATTAAGGCTCTCTGCAGTATCCCTAGCTCCCAATGGAGCTCTGTGTGCCCGGCGATGTTTGTGAGGTGGAGGGGATCCAGAGGCCTATATGGAGTGGAGAACAAAAGGAGCATTAGTATGCAGTGGGAGCTGGTATACCTGAACCTAGACCCCTACTGTGCATGTGCCAAGTGTTGTGCTGGATATCGGGACAGAGTCCCTAGTGCGCATACGCAAGGTCTGGCCAGCAAGATAGAGACAGAATGCCAGAAACCTCCTTGAAACAGGTATGACAACAGACAAGTACTTCTCAAATGCACTGACTGAGTCACTAAAACTACTAGACTTACAACCCTACCAGGCTAGCACAGCTAAGTAACACAGTTACCTTCTGTAGCAGTTAAGGTACAAGCAGCGAGTGTAATCCCAGCTAGTCTAACCCTTAGAGGGTCTTAAAGTACAGTTCAAAAAGCACTTAATTCATGGTAAGATGCCCAGGAGGTTCCAGTGCAGAAAAACAGTCACTGTGTGAGGGCATTACATGTGCCAACACCCCACACAAATGAAGCCAGCAGGGAGAACAGCCTTACCTATTAAGGCTCTCTGCAGTATCCCTAGCTCCCGATGGAGCTCTGTGTACCCGGTGATGTTTCCAAACCTTATAGCCAAGGGGGAGGGAGACACTTCAGTGCCCCTGACCATCTGAAAGAAGTGTCCCTTCTAGGGCTTTCGTCAGAGGAGTTGACTGTAGAAGCTCCCTTTACCTCCCCTGAACTTTTATGAGCCACTAAGTCCTTGCTTTCATGTAACGCACTGGACTTGGATGGGGTTTGGCAGCGGTATATAAAGGGTTTGCACTTGCTGTCCTGGGCCCTTTGAACATACTGTACATTGGCTACCACCCTGTCAGATGGCTTCCTACCCCTTGTCTTCTTTGAGGTCACAGTAACATTGATTCCAAAACCTGGCAAACCAGCGACTATTGTCACCTCATACTGACCAATATCACTATTATTTATTCATTTACTCTTTTTCTCCCCATCACAGGTGCTGCCCCATCTACCCATGGCAGCTTCCAGACCCATCCCAGTTCTTCTCTGGTGCTTGTCTCTGCCTCCAGATGCCATCCTTTTGGGATCATCCCTCTCAGCTGCCCCCTGCAGCCTGTTTATAATGTAGGTGCAGTGTGACTAGTCCGGTAAGCAGAGCTCAAGAGCGCCAGGTTTTATCCTGCTCACTTACCTGGTTTACATGTCCCATGAGACCGAGGAACGGGGATTGGTGCTGGAAGTTCAGGTTTCAACACTGTTCAGTATACATGAACAGCTCATTCCGGTTCCAGAGATGTGATTGAGTTTACATGTACGTCGCTGGAATACCGGCATGGATGTAAACTTGAGGTGAGCATGCTCAGTATATGTACTTTTAGGTTAAAATGCGACAATGCATTAAAAGTGCATGCCTCCGGGAGCGATTGGGCAACTGATGCAGTGTACATGAGGGCACGATCGGGTTCTCCAGGCATCGATTCCTGTGAACCCAATACCTTCAACCCAGTTTCAGAAGGAACTGGATTAGTGCACCGGTTGGGTTTACATGGGTCTGTAAACCATGATTTTTTTCCTCGATCCCCAGGTTTTCCGTGTTTGAGCCGGGTTGACGTGCACATGTAAACGAGGTAACTGTTTTTATAAAATGGACAAAGGATTTCAAGCAATCTGATTGGTTGTTAGCCATGCATTAGAAGTGTCTAATGCACAGCTAAAACAAGAAACCCCATTTAGAATACACAGGCCCATTTTATAGCAATAAGCCACTCCGGGGATGTGCATTAGACAGTTCTAATGCATGGCTAGGGGACTGGACGCACTCGGCCTGTGGCCTTGTGCCTCACTACGTCCGCCTAGCCGTGCATTAGAACTGTCTAATGCACACCCCATCATGTCTTATTGCTTACTTACTTGCTTACTAGTTCCTTCCTGTGGTGCACTGCTGGCTGGGGCCCTAATGTGCACAACTGTGCACTACAGCCAGGCATCTTCCTGCCACTTGCCTGCTGCACTTCCACCTATGGCCTCCAGGTGGCAGTGTACTAGAAGGGACTTCAACCCATCCTCCCCGGGGACAGCATCCACTGGGATGCCCAATCCCCCCTCCCCCCGCCCCCATAGCTACTGATGACCCGGGCTCATCCCTGAACTCGGGTTGTTAGCATCATAAGTGGTAGCACTATTGCTGTGCCAATGGGCCAGTTCAATATATTTTATATATTCTGATCCAGACAGTCTTGTCAAAATGATAACCAAGAGATGCAAAATACTCCTCCCAAAACAGATCTCTCTGGAACAGTCGTGGTTCGTCAGAGGCAGGAATGCAGCTGCAAACCTCCCCTTGACAAAGCAGAAGTGCTCTGCAGTATGTGATGTTCCTCAGCTTTACTGTGTAGTAGCCAGTTACTAATAAATACTCTTGCAGTGTTTCTCCAGTTTATTAGTTGGTGAGTGGGTGTCCTGCCTTGTACCTTGCTCTGATTCTCACCTTCTGAAGCAGCAGTGCCTGCCTCTCCTGTACGTGAGTTTAATTTTAGAGTTTTTAGCTGCTGTAAACCTTCACTTGGTGTCCAAGAAAGGTGAGCTGGTGAAGAAACCAAGTTTGGTCTTACCTGATGTGGTGAAAGTTTCTGACTGTGTTGAATGGTCCTCTTAGGGAGGCAGTATAGCGCAGTGGTTTAAGGCTCTGAGCTGCAAATCTGGAGACCTGGGTTTGAATCCCACAGCCCCCATTTGCATACTGTGTGACCCTGAGCAAGTCACTGAACTTCCCTGTGCTCCCAGGCCGCACCTGGAAACAAGCTTTCAGCTTAGTGTGCTACTCCTGGTTAAACAACTGAAAAACAAAACAAAACTTATGGGAGATATAGTACTAAATCAAATGGATTTCAGTTAGAGATTCAGGACATCCCTCCATACCATATGCAAATGTCCCAGGGCTACTATCCAGACAAAGAGCATGGTCTCCAAATAAATAATTTCAGACTAGACGGAGGCCCTCATCGGGATGCCTATTATTGTGTCTTTTATTTGAGCTGGCTTTGGAACCCGTATCATGGGCTATACAAAAATCACCCTTTGAGTCACAAAATTACTAGGGGTCCCACTAACAGTATCTTACTGTATGATGACAGGCTCCTCATTAGGGACTTTTACACTATTGGATCTGCACCAGTGCCAGTAGTGGAAATGAGCTGCACCAGTGCAGATCCGGAAATGTAAAGAGCTGCCGGAGCAGTGCAAGCCACCATGCTGCGTTGCAGCAAAACAGGTTTCCTGGTTTGTTGGGAATGCAGAACGCAGTGCACTGGTTCAGGTAGCTTTTTGCAAGTGTGTAAAAACGCTGCTTCTCCTGTACTGGTGCCACTCCCATTCACAGACCCCTCTGCCGGAAATGCCTCCAAGCACAAGAAGGCCACCGGGAATGCTGCAGAGTCGCAATGTGTGAAAAGAAGAGGGCGGCAGCGTGAACCGAGTGAGGAAGCCGATTCAGATGGCACTGCTCCAGGTAAGTAATAAATGCAAAAGCACCCATTCTTACTCATCCTGAGGAGTCTTTACTGGCCCTTCTAGATCGTATCACGCAATTTCACATCTACTCTAGTCATAAAATAATCAAGGGAAAAGTCTATCATACTTCCATTAGAAGATTTTGATAGAACTGGGAAGGAAGACATGATAGATAGATAGACAGATAGACAGAACCTTTATTTTTCAACTGAATTTAACTTTTAGGACTAAATAGCCCTGTTTTACAAAGTTGCCCTGATATTCGAATTGTTTCAAACAACATATTATTACACATACATATAAATATGTACAAAGTAAAAAAAAAAAAATTAAATTCCTAGAAGTGTTACATGACACAGACCATCATATCAAATACAAGTAACAAACATACAGTACTTTTATCTTACAGTTCTAAAATCGATAAGGGTGTTATAAAATATTGACATCCCCCAAAAATCAACAGACTCGTGGCACATTAATAAGCAGAAAGTCATCCATCGGACACCTGTTTTTTAAATCACCGAGGTCATAGCCAGTTCCCCTTATTTGTTCTAAAGAAGACCCCTTACAGTTTTAAACAAGGCAAGTGCATCTTTCCTTCAATACAGTATCAATACTGGTTTTAAAAATCTTAAGGGTTTGGCCATTCCTAACCCCCCCATTCCAGTTTATTCCACATTTTTGGTAAATACTATCGCCTTTGTATTTTACTATAAGAATTTTTCACAAAGGGGACCACTAAACATCTATTTTGTAGTTCTCTCAAATTATGCCCATGATTATTTATCTGGGCAAATCTGGATGAAGACATTTCTTCTCCACCAAATTCTTCAAATGCCATTACCCCCCTTCCATTTGCTTTTTCCTTCACATTTCTAAAGGGTCCCACCCTAACTGTTCTAGCATACTACAACGGTGGCTACCATAATGCCACCTCAGGGCAAATCGAGCCATCCTATAATAAGTCTTGTCCAATTTGTCTAGTTGTGTCTGAGTAGCATGTTGGTAGATTATATTACCATATTCCAAGACAGGTAACAAGAGCTGCTGAGCAGTCCTGTTCCTTGACTCTTTCGGGAGTATTAAAGCTTTCCTGCAAAGAACTCCTAGCCCAGTATTTACTTTACTTACAGTATTGGCTACATGTTCATTGAACGTTATCATGCTGTCAATTTGAACTCCTAGGTACTTTTTTTTTTTCCCCAACCAGGAAAGACACACGAAGCTGAAGCTTGTTTCCAGGTGCAGCCTGGGAGCACAAGGAAGTTAAGTGACTTGCTCAGGGTTACACAGTGTGCAGATGGGAGCTGTGGGATTCAAACCCACAGGGCCGGCTTTAGGGTTTTGGGGGCCCCCAGCAGAATTAGTGAAGTCATGTGGCCTTTCTTCTTGGCCCACCTTTAGCCCATGTGTTTTACTGTAGCCCATAAGTGCAAGATTTTATTTGTGGGGATACTGTAGGCAGGGAAAAATGGGCAGACTAGGTGGGCCAAGCAGTAGTTATCTGCCGGTAAATTTTATATTTCGTTGTTTCTATCTATAGCTTTAGTATAATATAACCAGTAGTATTTTAAAATCTTTTTAGGAGGACACAGCAGTGTCAGTTCTTGGGGCTGTTCTTCCTATCCCATCCATTGCTGCCTATCCACCTCATATTGATTGGATCATAGCTTGTTGAGATATTTCATGACATAACCAGAAGGATCTACAAAGCCCTTTACTGGTGTCTTAAAAATATATTAAAATAAAAAAATGTCGAAAAATGAATAAGGTAAACTTCTCTGGTTGGGGCCCCCATGAGCAGGGGCTCCCAGCAACTGCAGGGTTTGCTGGTGCCTAAAACCGGCTATGCAAACCCAGGTCTCCAGATTTGCAGCTCAGAGCCTTAAACCACTGCATTATACTGCCTCCTATGAAATTAAAAGAAGTTGTTACTTCCAGACTTTGTTTACCTAAAGTAAGTATTTCCAGGCTATTCTCTAAGTTTGATTTAGCACCTTTGGCTCTGAATTTCAGGACCTGAGATTTTTTTTCCTTATTTAATACCATTTTTGATTCCCTTAACCAGTATTGTAAGATATTAAAATCACACTGCAAGACTTTTTGACTCCCTATCATTTAAAGTGGGAAATTTTACATGGACCAGGGCATGCATTGATTACCTGTGAGGCCATATTACATGTACTGCTAAATACTCTGGCCTATGCAAGGCATGTTTTCCAGCACTTCTGTGCAGGATGGAGGAGGACATGTTGAGATGGTAGACATTAACACTGTCCCTCCTGGGCAGAGGTAATGTAGTCAAAATGACAATTCTAGGCACAAACAGTGCTACCTCAGGGTCCGGGAATGCTGATACTGCCTTTGTTTCATTGTTCACGGTTCCACTCGGCTAAGGTTCAGAATGGTGCTATTCCATGGCTAATAAAGGAAGAAACTGCAAAATATCAGCTCTGCAGGGGCAGATCACATCCTTAAACTAGTCAGAATGGGTGGCTTGACCACTGTACTGTCAGTTATGGGGGTAGCTGAATGCTACCGGTGGCTCCTTATAGCTGGTTACATCGAGGGGAATTCTGCATCTCCATTTCTCTCTCTGGGACCAGCTGTCTGATGGATGACAGGTGATCGTGGTGTATTGTTTTTACAATTCCCCTTACCTGCTCCTGCTTTATCTTGTATACTGGTAGAAAGGCAGTATAACCTAGAGATTAGAGGACCGAGCTGTGAACCTGGAAATGCAGCAGGCCTGGGTTTGAATCCCACAACCTCCACTTGCATGCTGTGTGACCCCAGAGCAAGTCAGTTAACCTCCCTATACTCAGGAGCTGCACTTGAATATGAGCTACTGCTCAGTGTGTCTTTCCTGGCCAACATTTCTAACTAAATAAGATCTGGCAGCTGCTCCAGTATGAACAACGGCTCCGCAGTCCAACAATACGCAGCTTTGTCTTTGCCTTTCTGTCCCAAGTTCCTGAACAGTGCCTGGTCTACTACTTGCAGGCAATACATGAAACATATATAAGATAGTTGGCAGGTAATAACACCTGTCGGTGCTGTACGAATTTGATCCATGTTCATATCCGCTGATATTCCCTCTACTTCTGTAGACTACTTTTTCAATGGTAGAGCAGTGAACTAATCTGTTATTCAGCTTTCATATAAGGGTGTTATCATTCCACAGCTACAGAAAAGCTTCTTCTGCAGATAATATGGCCAGATATATGAATTTACAAGCCCCACGATTTAACTCATCAAAAGCATTCAAATCCCTAACAAAATATGTTTGGGATTTAAAGTGTCGGTTGCTTAAAAATGTCAGTGAGTGAATTTTCTATTCAAGCCTAGTATTATCTCAGATCTCCACAGGAGACACACATACAGTATGCATGATGTCCATATCCTGTCTCCTGTACTGTGGTCACTTCCCATCATGATCTGACATGTGTACGTGACATGTATAGAAGGGGATTAGATAGTACGGTTAAAGAGGTGATGCTGTCCTTGTGCAGGTCTCTGGTAATGCCGCACCTGGAGTACTATGCGCTGTTCTGGAGTCCACACCTCAAGAAATACAGGGACTGCATAGAGACTATACAAAGCAGGGCCAAGAAGATTATCCAGGAGCAGCAGGGGAGGTCGTATGAGGAAAGGTTGGCAGACCTTACCATGTATACACTGGAGGCCAGGAGGGAACATTGGGATATGACTGAGACATATAAGTTCTTGAGAGGAGTCAGGAGGGTGAAGTGTAAGAACTTATTCACAAAGAAAGAGGACACAGTGACTAGAGGACACAGTTGGAGACTGTTGGGGGGGGTTGGGATGGATGTGAGGAAATACTTCTTAACATTGTGGGAGGTGGACGAATGGAATAGACTGACCAGAGAGGTGATAAAAGCCAAGACTTTGCATGGGTGGGACAGATACAGTATAAGGGAATAGTGGAATCCAAAGGGAGAGGCTATGAGAGACAGGGATGACTGGGGAAGGGGGTGACAATTAGTCACTAAATCTAGCGATCTCTAAATCCAGCCTGACTTAGGCTATGCAAGGGAATGGGCAGACTGGAAAGACCTCTGTTTTTTTCTCTGCCAACAGAATACATGTTTTTGTGTGACTTCGACAGTGACGCTAGTGCTGACCCCAGGTGTTGATGCTGAACCCATGCTGACATTGGCACCAGCTGCTGCACCAATCCCAACACTGGCACCACAGGTGGCACCGATGCCAGGCCCAACACCAGCATGTGAAGATGGTGCCAACCCTGGCGACAGGGTGTCTGGCGCCAATGACTAGCAGACTGTGGTAGATTCTCCAGCAATAGCTCAGAAAGGGTCAGAGGTCCACCCAATGCCACCACCCTAGACTCTATCACAAACCCTGTGCAGTGGGGACAGGGAGAGCTCAGTTCCTTGACCATCTCTGATGAGCGATGAGGGGACCATGGGGAGTGGTTTGGTGACCTACCTTGAGACTGCCTGTGCCAGGAACTGCCCTTGAAGATTAAGACAGGTCATCCCATCTTCAGAGCCCAAAGCTCCAATGTATGGACATCAAACATAGCACAGGCATCATAGGTCTCTAAACTGAGATTGGGTGCAAGGCAGGTGCAGCAAAGCATGTGTTGATTGGTGCAGGCAATGTCTTTCTCTGCACCAACGACACTGGAAAAGCATCTCAGAGGGTACCAAATGCCTTCACTTCTTGGAAACCAACATGTCACTTTTGGAAAGAAATTCTAGGGAAACAGATGAAATCAGACAATGAAGTTCGGCTCCCACAATGTGCACTTAATGGTGGGAAAAACAGAACTGAGGCAGTTAGGGCACTGACGACAGTTACTGCTCCTGGCGCGGTGACACACACGGATATGTGCCACCTCCAACACCACTGTTGGAGCTGTGGCAAATAAGTTTGCATCCACAGTTTCCCAGTGGTTCCAGCTTTAAGACCAAAGAGTGGGGTTCTATGGAAAAGATTGAGTCATAGAAGATTTATAAAGACTAGAACAGCACTGACAGCAGGGTATGTACTGCATGGTTACTTCCTGGTTTCCATAAGGGTGGCAATTATAGTGAGATACAAAATATTCCTACCCATTTGTCTTTAGAAATATGCTAAAAAATTATTTGCTTACATCACATACTTGTGTATGGATATAGTGTTGTTATTCCTGTTTATGTAATTTTCTATGTATTTATTTTTTTTACTTTCTATTTTTCCCCCCTTCTCCACAGCGCCTACTTTCCCTCAGGGACTCCCAAGGCATCGTGCCCACCAGGTCTCCAGGAAATGAGTCCTTCACTCGTCCATCCAGTCATCGCCCTCAGATTACCCCCGAGTGGGGTGGGATGCCTACCCCCCCCCCCAAGCCTCCGATTCATTATCCAAATGTTGGCCGGACTCATGCGACCCTTCTCCGGTCCTGGTCTCGTGATGCCGGGGCCCATCTCCAGGCATCGCTGTGGGTGATTTTCTGCTTTTCTGGGGAGTGGTGTGCGTCCGACATCAAGGCGTTCCTGCCAGCGTCCACCACTCCCAACCCTGTCAGTTTGTTCTCAAGACATTTCTGCTCTACCTCTCTGGCCTCCGCCAGAGGTCAGCCACACCGAGACTGCACCCCCTCCCTCCCGGGAGGGAGCTGTCCTTCGGATGCTCAGTCCTCTCCCTCCCTGCCGACCCCTGACGGCCCAGGCTCATTCCCGAACCTGGGTCGCTGGCATGGCCGAGGTGTGGCGTCCAGCGCCTCAACCCTCAGCACCACCGGGATGGTAATCTTCTATTTATTATTCTGGTGACTGCTGCTACCTTGAGTTGTTCTGTGGTATAATTTCACTTTGCGTTATACTTGCTATGCGGCCTCAGATGCGTAGTCTGTTAGGTCTGATTTGTCTGCAATTGTAAATATTTATACTATTTACAGTATCTTTTATACGATGCATTTATTGTTCCTCATTACTCCTTTGATTCCTGTTGAATCACATATACTGTTTGATTTTATTTCTCCTTTATATTATAATATTCCTGTACTTTACTGCTGTTTAGTGCGATCTCCTGTTTTCGTTGTACTTTTCCTGCTTTGTGCTTGATGTAAATGCTGCTTTTGTCACTGTAGTTGAGGGCTCTCCCTGGTCGTGACTCATGGCTTAAAACAGGCATTGTATGCCTAGTGTGCTTACCAGGTAAACACAAGTTAAATAAATACATTTGTCTATGGGGAGGGGGGAGTCACGTGGACTGTGACATCCTATGGTCTCCTGGAGTGGCTCAGCTACATCCCTGGAGAGTTACAACAGCTGCATTTACTTTAAGATCCAGAAACAAAAACATCTGTAAAAACAACTACCAGCAGGACTTCCCAGATTTCCAGTGTGATCTCTGAATTTTGGAAAGCTCCTTCCTACAGTACCTGGGGCTAGGAGCACAGACTCATTTTACAGTCTTGGATTCAAAGGATTTTTACATATCTGTTTACTACTCTTTTCTCCTCCCCACCCATTCCTACCCTGTTCCACTTCTCCTTACTGTTAATATCTGTGCCAGTCAGTTCAACTCTGCTGATTTCAGAAGGACAAACGGACCGATCTTCAGGCACCCTTCCCCCTCCAACAGATGGACCAGGCATGAACACAGGACAATTCATATACTGTACATAGAACACAAACCGGGTCTGTCTCCATCTTACCAGAGAGGCATGATCCTATTAAGTAGTTTCTTCCCCATCCCCCCTACCCCCCCCCCCCACACACACAAAAACCAGCTAAGAAGGCAATGTGACCAAAGGACTCATCAAAGGTAAATGTGTAACTTCTTGTACTGATCTAAACCAGAAGAGATTAAAATAATGAAAGATAAAGGTAAAGGAGCTGGCTTAGTGGCATCAGCTGCGACCTGGGTTTGCACTCCGAGCCTCTGGTGTCAGAAGCAGACTGAAAAGAGGAGGTAGGAGTCGCTGCTTAGACAGTCCTCCAGATAGGGCATGCATGCTATCTCACTATATAGCCCTGGTGATCATACCTCTCAACCTCTTGCCTTGTGAATCAGGGACAAGGCTTAAAAAAATCAGGGACAAAGACCCCAAATCAGGGACACATCTTAAAAACTGGTACTATTCAGTCAGAAAGCTGATAGAATAAGGGGATTTGTGTTAAGATGCATATTCTGAAGAAGAACAAGTCTGTTACTTTAATGTTTGACATTATTCTGTGCTTTTAATCCCCACTGTTCTGTCACAAAAACACACATTTTACGAGGGACAGAGGAAAATTTTGAGGCAAAATCAGGGACGTCCCTGAAAATCAGGGACACTTGAGAGGTATGCTGGTGATTAGCTAGAGATCTGAGGCAGGATGCAATGAGTGGGAGGGGCGCTGTCAGTTTTTTTATTTTATTTAAAAATGTTTCACCAGGAAGGCACACTAAGCTGGTGCTCATTTCCAGGTGTGACCTGGGGGAAAGGGGAGGGGAGATCCAACAATAAATAAATATACAAGAAATATATATACAGGAATATATATATAAAAGAATATATATATATATAAAGTAATATATATATATATATATATATAGAAATATATATAAGTATATATAAAGTAATGATATACAGGAATATATATATACACAGGAATATATAAAGTAATACATATATATACAAAATATATATACATATATATATATATATATATATATATATATATACAACAGGAATATACATATAAAGTAATACATATATATACAGGAAAATATATATATACACACACACACACACACACACACACAGAGGAATATATATATATATATATATATATATATATATAAAATAATACATATATTTATACAGGAATATATATATACTGTATATATAGTAATACATATACATACAGGAATATATATATATAAATATAAATATATATCAAGTTATATATATATATATATATACACACGAATATATATATATATATATAAATAAAGTAATATATATATACAGGAATATATATATATATATATATATATTTATGCAATGGGGTGGAGATAAACAGTGTGATATTATTTATTTATTTATTTTTTATTTATTCAATCTCGGATTACAATACCTTTGAGCGGGAGACCGCTCTTTTACAAAGGTTCCACGTCGTAGAGGGTGGGTATACATACATTGTGGGTTTAGGAGTATCTAGCTAGATGAGTAAACATTGACAAAAATACATTGTAAATAGGAAACGGAGATGGTTTTAACACTAGGAATTCAGGTAACAGTAGCAGCCTAGGTGGCATTGTCAGGTAAAAGACAGTAAGCAGCTATCCATAAAGGAGGGTAGGGGGCACTGAGTTGGGGGGGGGATGATAACTATTTAGGGGGAGGTGGGAGAGGAGAGTGCAGGGTATTGCAGGGCAAAAATGGGGACAATTCAGGGTAGAAGGACAAAGTAGGAGTAGCGAGGAGATGGTAATAACCTGAAAGGTGAATAAGGCTGGGGTCAGAAGTGGGTGTGTGGGGTAATTAGAAAGTACAGTCACAGGAGCTTTTCTTCAGTAGGTGTTGTCTTAGCTTAGTCTTGAATAGCCTCAATCTCTGCGTGGCGTTATGTTCAGTGCCGAGGTTATTGAGCCAAAGTGGTGCCCGGTAGGCATATGACCGCTGCACTTGGGACGTTCTGCAGCGAGGGATGGTGAGAACCTGATGGTCAGAGTTCCTGGTGCAGTGTGGGCCTGTGAATAAGCTTAGTAGGCTTGTGGCTCCAGGAGGCTGAAGTCTGAATAGTGATTTTTTAGCTAAGAGGCAGGTTTGGTATTGTATCCTGTTTTCAAATTGTAGCCACCTGGCTTGCTCATAAAGGTCACATGTGTGCGTTGGTTGGGGGGGAACTGATGAGCAGTCTGCAGGCTTTGTTTAGGGCTACTGCTATCCTATGTAGTGAGGTGGGAATGGCTGAGCTGTTTATGACCAATCCATAGTCGATGACGGAGACAACTGTGCTATGGATTGCGGTTTGGAGTGCTTCAGGTGTTAGGCATTTCTTGTGCCTGTGCAGGAGCCCAATTCTTATGTTGACTGTTTTGGCCACATTCTCAATGTGTTCTGCATAGGAGAGGGAACAGTCAAGTGTAACCCCCAGGTATTTGAATTGCTCCACTTGTTCAAGTGAAACCCCTGAGCAGTTAGTGATGTTAAGGGATACTGCTTTGTGTTTGCTTCTAGTACCGCTAAAAAGCATTACTTTTGTGTTTTTATAGTTCAGAACCATCTTGTGGGCTCTGAACAAATCTTCAGTTTGTTTAAAAGCATGTTGTAGCTGATAGTTTAGGGTGTGAGGGTCATGTTGAGAAGTAAAAATAACAGCATCATCTGCATAGAGAAGTATCCATTGGTCACATGATCGAGGTAGGCTATTTAGAAAGATGCTGAAAAGGAGGGGTCCTAGGATTGACCCCTAGGGGACCCCACAATGAACTGGCAGGGGCCCAGATGTGATGTTTCCAATCTTTACCTGTTGGTAATGATCAGCTACATAGCTTTTGAACCAGTTAGTAGCAGGGTTAGAGAGGCCTATCAAGGTGAGTTGTTGAAGTAGTAGGGAGTGACTGACCATGTCAAAGGCCTTTGTTAGATCAATAAAGGCCGTGCCAACAAGGTTACCCTGGTCCAGTGAACTGTGTCTGCAGCTGGTGAACTCTAGAAGAGTTGTGGCGGTACTGTGCCCTTTTCGAAATCCATGTTGTTCCAGACACTGAATGTTGTATTTATTTAGGTATTCAACCAGCTGGTCTGAGACCATGTGCTCCAGTGCTTTTGACAGTGGTGGAAGGATAGAAATAGGTCTGTAATTGGCATGCAGTGCCCGGTCACCGCTCTTGTGCACTGGAGTTACCAGGGCTGACTTCCAAGCTTGGGGGAATTGAGCCAGCTGCAGGGGTAAATTCAGCAGTTTAGTAACGGGAGCTAGGATTTCATCAAGTGCAAGGGAAATAAATTTGAGGTGGAGTGTGTTGCCGCTTTTCCTGAATTTTCCAAGTACCTTACAAATGTGCTTTCTTGCTTGGTTGTAGTTGACAGATTTGAAATAGAAGGGGGGGGGTGTTTGAGTGGGCCCTAGGCTTTGACTTGAGCTTGGGTTGGTTTCTTCAAAAAAATTTGTCGGAAGTACACTGTTAAGGTCAGTAAATGCTTTGTTAAACGTGTTGGCAATAGTCAGGGGGTCAAGGGTAGGGGCACCATCGATAAATTTGTTTATCTGAGTAACTGTGTACATAAATTTCATTTATGTATACGGTGCTTATGTCATCAGCCGTTTATCCACACAGTGCTTATGTCATTTAGAATGTTCGGCCTCAGTAGCAGTATTAACCATATTCAAATGCGAATAACTTTAAAACAAAAAATGATAGCATGGTACTGTGAGCACGAACGTTGTTCAGCATGGAAATATCTACAAAATGAGTGGTGTTTTATGTATTGATACCTTTTAGATTTGTTGATAATTAGCAAAAACAAAACAGAAGATTCTTTTTTTTTATCATTTTGTCCACAGACAAACGTAAATAACTTTAAAATGAAAAATGATAGCATGGTACTATGAGCACAAAGTTTATTCAGCACAGAAATATCTACAAAATGAGTGGTGTTTCATTTATAGATACTTTTTATTTTTTTCAGAATTAGCGAAAAACAGCAGAAAATTCAATTTTTTGTGCACTGTTTCGTCAAACAAATGTAAATAACATAAAAACAAAAAATAGTATGGTACTTTGAGCACAAACGTTGTTCATCATAAACATATCTACAAAATGAGAGGCGTTTCATTTCAAGATTCCTTTTAGATTTTCTATAATCAGCAAAAAAATAGCAGAAAGTTCAATTTTTATTCACTTTTTTGACTAACAAATGCCCCCTACAAAAGCAAAAACAAAAGAATTGCATAAATGGAATATGCAATCGAAAACTCGTGTAATAAATGATTTATCTGCACTTGAGCGATTTGACCTTGGATACCTCACTCGTGGCTTATGCCACTCGTGAGGTTACCCGAGGTCAAACTGTTCTTGTACAGATAAATCATTTATTACACTTGCTTCCATTGCATATCCCATAAAGTAATACATATATATATGTGTGTGTGTGTATATATATATATATATATATATAGTAATACATATATATAGACAGATTATATATATATTAATTACTACATATATATAGGAATATATATATATATACACACACACACAGGAATACACATACAGTATATAAAATAATACTATATATATAAAGTAATACACACACACACACACACATATATATATAGATAGGAATACATATATACATATAAAGTGATATATACAGTATATACAGGAATATATAACGACATATATATAAATATATAGGAATATATATATATATATATATATACAGAAATACATATATATATATGTATAGATAACCACTCTTAGGTGTGCTGGTCACTTGATATACGCACACCTTGGTGCATCAACCACCCAAGGCATGCGATATCAGAGCGGGACAGCACACCCTAGAGTGGGATATCTATCTTATAAAATGGCAAAATTGTTTTAGAGGGGGGTAAAAGTCTAGGTCTGTGGTCACGCTCTGATATATGCGTGGTCATGTGATGTGTTTTATATATTTGCAAGAGTGACCTGGATCTAGTAATTTCAGTAGTCAAATCCTGGACACACTTACTCAAGGGTATCAGAGAAGGAAGAAAAAAGTAAATCATCAGATCGTGCACCACACACACACCTACCTACCTACCTCAGTGGGTGGGCCGTCCTTTGGTGTGGCCATTCTTGCCGACTATGCCACTACAAATTTAGATCCAATCTACTGCTATGGAATGCTACTGCTGGGTCAGATCCTTCCACTAGAGGCAAGCTACAGGGCCCTAGCTGTAGCTTTTGTCAGACGGATCACGGGAGACAACCGGGAGATTTCTGAGAGGGAGGGAAGTAACAAACTTGATTATAAGTATAGGACCTTCTTGAGTTGCATGAGGTAAAGGGGTACAAAAACGTAAAAACTGAAATAATGGTAGACGAGGGGTAAGTAGTGATACATGGTTAAGTCTTAAGACGCCGGGGTTTTTGCTCCTGGTTTTCAGCTGTTCCACTGACTGTTATGGTATTTAGTGATGTCAGCATGAGGCAATAGGTATTATCAACAGCATCACTGGGTCTGCGTGTGCATTATTTTTCTTGTAACCTCTTTGATACATGGCGGTAAGTGGTTATGGACCTGGGTTCCAAGCTCAGCTTTGGGTACAACAGAAACTGGCTTGCTAGTCAAACTTCACATCCTAGAGGACAGGGGGTCCACATTACAAGCCAATCCCACACTGGCAAAAAGGACTTCTTTACTCAAAATTGAGATCATAGGCCAGCCCATCGATGCATGCAACACCACAAGTCTGGATCTGGGAACAAGCCCAGGGCACCACAGGACTCATGGGGGGAGAAGGCCTAGGCATCCCAGTGAACACTCTCATCTTACCCGTTACCAAAGACTAAAAAAACTACTCCGGGGAGTGCTTGGAGTTGCTGCTCTACTGCCACCTGGTGACCACAGCTGGAAATGCAGGCACTAATGCTGGCTGAGGAGATCACAAATGATTTACATAGAAACACAGATGTTAATGGCAGAAAAGGATCACAAGGCCCATCCAGTCTGCCCATTTTACCAATCTGCATCCGCTGCCTATGCTAGGTCAACAGCCTCAGCTATGCCCCTTCATATATATGATTCCCATATGCCTATCCCATGCCCTGTTGAATCTCTCCACTGTACGTGCTCCCACCACCTCCTGAGGTATGGCAATTCACACATCTACCACCCTCTCTGTAAAAAAGAACTTTCTGACGTTACCCCTTATGCGAACCCTCCCCCCCAATTTCATGTCATGCCCTTTAGTGCTATTGTGCTTTTTATACTGGAAGATGCTATCCTGTTCCACCTTATTTATGCCCTTAAGATATTTAAAAGTCTCAATCATGTTCCCCCTCTCCCGTCTCTGTTCCAATGTGAACATATTGAGGTCCTAACTCTGTCCCCATATGCCTTACCATGCAAACCCTCCATCATCTTGGTTCCCCTCCTCTGTACTGTTTCCACCCTGTCAATATCCATACGCAGGTGCGGCCTCCAGAACTTTATACAGTACTCTAGGTGAGGCCTAACCAGCGTCTTGTACAGTGGGATCACCACCTCCCTCCTACGGTTTATAATACTCCTTCCTATACACCCTAACATCCCACTAGCCCTCCTAACTGCTTTTGCGGTCTGTTTGGTGGATTTCAGGTCATCTGATATAATGACCCCCAAATCCCTCTCCTCCCTGATGACAGCCAACAACTTACCCCCTAACATGTAGCTCCCCCCAGGGTTTCTGTTCCCCATGTGCATGATCTTGCACTTCTTCGTGTTAAACCTTAACTGCCATACCTCAGACCATTTCTCCAGCTTCTCCAGGTCTCTCTTCATTCTCGCTACACCCCTTGGAATATCTTCTCTGTTGCAGATCTTGGTGTCATCTGCAAACAGGCATACTTTTCCCTCTAGCCCTTCTGCTATGTCTGCTATGAAGACATTGAAGAGGACTGGTCCCAGGACTGACCCCTGCGGCATACCGCTGGTGACTCCCATTTCTTCCGACTGTGTGCTATTTACCACCACCCTCTGCCTTCTGTCTACTAACCAATTTCTGACCAAGTTCACCACCCTGTGTCCCACCCCTAGGCTGCAACTGCTGCAACTAATAGCTGTGTGCTTGCACTTAGAGCAAATTTGTACAAGTTTAGCTGGAAGCGCCGTAACAGACGGACTTCCCCTCTGGTATGTCACAGGATGAAGCCAGATAACTCTTGTGCCCTGACTCGGCTACCCACCCTGCTGATAGGAATCTTGAAGGGGATGCTGATCTAAGCGTCCTGCATCAGACTGCAAGTTATAGGGAACTAGAGTAAGTGTCACTGAAGGTAATTTGGGGCTATGAACTTGCCAGAGAGTGGAGGGGGCAGTAGCACTGGAGATCAGGAGGATAAAGAAAGAACAACAAAAAATAATATTGAGGCCCTAGATGGCTTCTGCAGGTTGGCACTGAGAAAAGCAGTGTGTGTGTGTGTGTGTTGGGGGGGGGTGGAGTGCCTGTGTGTGTGTGTGTGTGTGTGTGTGTGTGTTGGGGGCTATTCAGTTGCAGCCCTTTCACATCTGACTTGAGAGCTTCAGTCACCTCTGGTGCTATCAGTCTCTCTACTTTCAGTGTGTCCATCTCAGTGTTGAGAAGCCAGGACTCACTTGCACCCACAAGGTAGCAGGACTATGGATAAGTAGCGAGCATCTATCTTCAGTGCTCTCTCTCTCTCTCTCTCTCTCTCTCCTTTACCATTCGGGGACTGCCATATGGCATATGTTAGCTTAGTTCCCAGTACTGCCTACAGAAAACACTGTCCTCGTTGACATACTGCTCTTCAGTTGCTATTCTGTAACTGAGGACACCCCACGACTTCCACCATCTCTGGCACAGCAGGACAAAGAGATATAATCTGATCTGCAGTTACCCAGTGAGCTGGCAAAAACAGTTCCACCATTGCTGCAACCCAAAAAAAAAACCTGGGTCACAGGGAGGCACTTGCACCAGTTGAGGAACATGAACTTCTGTCAGTTCCTTTTAGCTACACAACCTTTAGTATTTCTCACTCACAGTAAACACAAATATTTTTTCAGTTTTGTTACTGCCTCCTGCAGACAGCACAAAATGAGACCCTCCAGAAGGTCGATACAAAAATAGCAGATTTACTGATAACTACACTGCACACTTACATGAAGCTTCCAAATGTCCTGGTTTGACCGGGACAGTACCGGTATGCAAAAGGCTGTCCCGGTGTCCCGAAGCTTTTCTTGAAATTGGGATTTTGTCCCGGTTTGCAAATTTGGTCCCGGCTAACGGGTAGCACTGGCCGTGTGATCCGATCCACTGCACACTCCCCCGTCTCCCCGCTGCTGCGTGTCAGCCCAAAGACACCCATTAATTACCTGCCATCAGCTGGTCTTCAGCCCTTTAAATAAAAACACCAATGGCAGGCGAGGGGACCAATTAGAAGATCCAATCGGATTATCCAGAGCAAGTGCTGGGCTTTAGGGGTCTGATTGGAACACAGGGCTTTGGACTTTAGTTCCATCTGCTGTGAATGACCAATGGCAGGTGAGCAGTGCTGCGCTTTAGGAATAGGCTCCCATCATCCATCCGGGCCGTCTCGAAATTCAAATAGAGAACGTGCTGTCACCGTGGAGATTCTCATCACTCTCCAAGTCTGTCACTAGTCTCCAGTGCCAGTCTGCCTGCTTTGTTTTTTTTTCTCCAATCTACATAAATCTGTGGCCCATTTCCAGTTTGTTTGTGACTGACTGACTACTGCGGCTGCCTTGTCTGCCTGTGCGGGAATGGAATGGGTCGGGTCTGGGGTCATATTTCTATGGTAGGATGGACGTGGACAGGGGGTTGGCAGTGGCAGAGCCATTGAGCTGCCTTAGTTTTACATTAGAGAAGCCAGCAGAGATCAAGAGACAGTCGAAGACTACAGAGAGAAGAAAGAAGCCAGGTGAGTCCTATTTATTTTTGCAGGTCAGCAGGAAGAAAAGCAGCTAAATCATGGGACGTGGCAGTGGTACTGTATTGTTTGCTGGAAGGCCTTTTTGTATGTTTCAGTTCTAATTTCTGAATGCAGTGGGCAGTGCAGTGTGGCATCCTTCGTCTAGTCTTTCGACTTTGCTAGCTTGGCAAGGGGGGGAGGGATTGCAGTCAGTAAGCTAATAACCTAAGGCAGCTCTTCATCATTCTTCAAGCTCTCTCTTGATTGGATGGTGGATCAAGCATGAGAAGATCATGTCAGTCAGTCAGTAGGTTGTAGAAAGAAGACAGTTAGTGGGGAGTAAGAAGAATTCATTATTTTCACATAGACCCTGGCAGGCCTTAAAGTCTGCAACTGGGGTGGGCAACCGGTTGGCTAACAATGCCATCACTTTCACTCTCAGTCCTTCAGACTCCGATACATATTAAATCAGAGTCTGAAGGAGTGAGAAGGGTGGCATTGTTGGCCAGCCGATTGCCCACGCCAGTTGTCACTGCAGACCTTAAAGACAGCCAGGGTCTCCCATACACACTACTGACTTAAAGGGGAAAAAATAATTTGCTCCCTGGAGTCAGGGTTGGGGAAGATGTAACAAAAGTGTGTTTTATCTTCCATAAAAGCCCCAGAACTCACCACAGAGCATCTAAACCCCAAGAGCTTCTGTAAATAAGTTCCCCTTGAGCTCTCCCAGAAATCTGGTAGCCTTACACTTACAAGGACATGAAGCAAGAGATATACAGTGCACCAGGCTTGTATCTGTGTGCTGCAGTTATTAGTAAAGTTGCTATTTTTGGCTCTATCCCCGAGTGCATCTTTTTGTGCTTCCTGCTTTCGATTTTGCTTTCAGCAGCAACAGGCTCTCATTGCGAACGTGATCTGGTTTGAGGTTTGTTTTTTATTTTTCTGCTTACCTGGGGTATCCAGGCACACCTTCGGCCATCTACTAGTCCACCATAATCATCTATGCCTCTCTGTGGGCAACTGCTGCCCTCATCTAAGTGTCTGCAGGCTTGTGTCCCCCATTTTCACCCCAAGGTTGGGCTTCTCTGGAGCAGGCCTCTAGCCAAGACACAGAATTTGATGGAGGGGATGGAGTACCCTTCTACGAGGTGACAGAGCAGCCCTGGGAGACATTACAGACACAGCAAAACAGTGCAATGTGCTCCTCCCATTTCCACACTTGACTCCCTGCCCCCTACCAGGCAGTCTCCAGTGTTCCCCTTCCCCCACCAGCAGCAATTTAAGCTGCTCAGATGATCCATGGCATTCCTCTTGTCACCTAAGATAACGGCAAAATGTAAACCCTGATTTTTTTGCCCGGATTGTATAATTAAGCAATAATATCCCAAACAAGCGGGCATTTCTTAGGGATTAACGCCCGGCTGAGGTGTAAAGCCCATGGGAATGCACAGTTGTAATGGCATTATTGTGATTATAAGTCTAATTGTGCTAGTAAATGGAAATCAGTAGTATTGAAAAAAGAAAGTTTACACAAGCACAGGCTGCTCTGAACTTTACCAGGCGTTCGTTTCACATCCTGTACAGCAGACAATCAAAGTGTTTATTGACTTCATAAATAATTACTTACACTTTACCGTGTATATAATAGTTGCTGTGTGTGTGTGTATATATGTATAGTTCCCTCTGTAGTAGGGAAGCTGATGGAGTCACTGATCAAAGAGGACCTCATAGACTACCTGGAGTGCAGCAGGCTCCAGGATAGTAAACAGCACGGTTTCGTGGCAGGAAGATCTTGTCAGACTGATAGTTTTTTTGGGTGACAAAGGAATTAGACAAGGGCTACACTGTGTATCTGATCTACTTTGATTTCAGCAAGGCTTTTGACTCTGTACCCCATAAACGATTGCTCAAGAAGAGGGAAGACCCGGGTGCAGCTAAACCCATAGTGAACTGGGTGGGTAATTGGCTAGAGGGGAGGCAGCAGAGGGTGGTGATCAATGGGGTTAAATCAGAGGAGGGGGAGGTATGAGCGGGGTTCCACAGGGATCAGTCCTGGGTCCGGTCCTCTTCATTATGTTCATTAGTGACACTGGAGAAGGAATCCAGGGCAGGTTATGTGTCTTCGCAGATGACACAAAACTATGTGGGAGTGTGGACAGTGATGGAGAGCATAAGGGAAATGCAGAAAGATCTTAAAGCTAGAAGGGTGGTCAAAGGTCTAACAGTTAGAATTCAATGCAAGAAAAGTGCAAGGTTATGCACCTAGGGAAAAAGAACCCCAAGACAGAGGACTGGATGGAAAGAGAGAAACTTGACATTACCGCTGAGAAACGGGATCTGGGAGTTATCATTAGCAACTCATTTAAAGGAATACTACACCCTCATATCTTCTAAATGTTATTTTTTCTATGTCAACAGACAACTATTTCTATGTAGCAGTTAAGAATGTATGCAACTGCTTTAGTCAGCTTTCACAGTTCATACTAGGCCCTTTTACTGTCCTGGGAGGCTCCATTTCATGGTTGTTGAAATCTCATTGTCCCTGAGAGCCACATTAGCATATGAGAACATGATGCGTAATCACCCTTTAAACTCCCCAGTATGCCTGTCTGCTTAATTAGTCTTGAAAGAAACAAGCTGCAAGAAGGTGTGAAATACCACATTTACCTTCTGTGAGCTTTGCAAACTATCTGAGTTGTAATGCAGTTTTTTTTCCTTTAAACTCCATTAATTTAATGAGTTTCCAGACAGTTTTTGCAGGATGTTTGTTTTTTCGGCATAGAGATACACGATACAAATGGTTGATCTAACATCATGTTCTCATATGGTAATGCAGTTCTCATGGACAATGAGATTTTAACAACCATGAAATGGAGACCCCTAGGGCACTCACAGGGGCTACCATGAGCAGTGAAAACAAACTAAGCCTAACACACACATATAGCCCTAACAGTTACAAGCAAGGAATTGTCTGTTGACATGGAAACAAATAACATTTAAATTGATGTGAGGGTGTAGTTTTCCTTTAAGCAATCGAGTCAGTGAAACAAGGCCTATAGCAAGGTTAACAGGATGCTGGGATGTATCAAGAGAGGTACTGATAGCAGCAGAACAGAGGTAATACTTCCCCTCTACAGATCCCTGGTGAGGCCTCACCTACAGTACTGTACGGGTTCTGGAGTCCTCACTTCAGAAAGGATAAGGATAGGTTGGAGACAGTGCAGCGCAGAGTAACAAAATGATTCAGGGCCAGCAGGGCAGATCCTGTGAGGAGCACCTCAAGGCACTAAATATGTACTCACTGGAGACCTGAAGGGAGACGGGAGATATGATAGAGACCTTCAGGTTCCTTAAAGGAATTAACAAGGTAAACTGAAGGGAACTATTTAGCCTGAATACCAATTCTCGGCCACATGAACACAAATGGAAATTAAGAGGAGGTAGGTTCAGGAGAGATGTGCGGAACTACTACTTTATGGAAAGGGTGGTGGAACTTTGGAACAGCCTGTCGGCTGAAGTGGTGAGTGCGAAAATAGGGGATTTAAGCAGGGCTGGGACATAATGAAGGAGACAGTGGTTACCGGGGGTGACAGGACCAGGGAGGAGACTAGAGAGAGGATGGGGAGGGTTAGTACCCTGGAGGAACAGTAGGTTCCAGGGATTATAGGGAACTTGGGCAGACTGGATGAACCTCTGGTCTTTTTCTGTTGTCATTGTCTATGTTTCTATGATGTATTCAGGTCACTATCCTGAAAATTGGCCAGGACTAGCAGGGTAAATTATCTGTTATCTGGGTTTATTTGTCCGGATAATGATACTTAAGCTATCCATGAATAGTGATCCGGAGCAATGAATGCATCATCATAACATGGATGCAAAAAAATCCAGAAAGATGCATTTCTAGAAGCAGTTCCAGCTATTATGGTATGACAGCACACCATCGCATTCTGCAACTAATCCAAAGAAAAACCTACACAAAAATGTTTTTCTTTTATTCTAGAGGGTCCATTTTATCATCACAATAAGGCACACCAGGATGTGTATTATGCCACATAACTTAACTTCTCAAGGGGTTAAAGATACACGGTGCAGCACACCTAAGGTATGACATTATTCAAACATAAAACACACCCTGTTGTGTCTCATTGCTTTTCCAAGCATCTCCAGTCTGAATACCACAGCTACTGCCAGCCCTGCATTTCCTCAAGCAGTGCTAAAGTGGATAGTCCCCCCTCCCCCCAACAGGAAAAGTAGAGCATCCTGTGATTCACTCTGTCTTCCTCCCATTGCTCCATTTTGCTACTGTGGGCAATCGATGTAAACCTAGAATGCTAGGGCGGTAAGCACCTCTCCAGTAGCTGCACTCTTAGGCTACACACACACACTCACCATGCCAACAGAACCGCAGGACCCACACACACACACACACACACACACACACACCATGCCAGTGCCAGGACCACAGGACCCATACACACACACACACACACAACACCACACACACCATGCCAGTGCCAGGACCAAAGGACCCATACACACACACACACACACACTCACCATGCCAATGCCAGGACCACAGGACACACACACACACACTCACCATGCCAGTGCCAGG
Source organism: Neoceratodus forsteri (assembly GCA_016271365.2). Taxonomy (NCBI): domain Eukaryota; kingdom Metazoa; phylum Chordata; order Ceratodontiformes; family Ceratodontidae; genus Neoceratodus; species Neoceratodus forsteri. The sequence goes on along the minus strand of JADMNL010000022.1, from coordinate 7,148,661 downwards.
ATCACAGGACACACACACACACAAACACACACACACACACACACCATGCCAATGCCAGGACCACAGGAGACACACACACACACACTCACCATGCCAATGCCAGGACCACAGGACACACACACACACTCACCATGCCAATTCCAGGACCGCAGGACGCACACATGCACACTCACCATGCCAATGCCAGGACCACAGGACACACACACACACACACACACACACACTCACCATGCCAATGCCAGGACCACAGGACACACACACACACACACACACACATGCCAATGCCAGGACCACAGGACACACACACACACACACACTCACCATGCCAATGCCAGGACCACAGGACACACACACACACACACACTCACCATGCCAATTCCAGGACCGCAGGACGCACACACGCACACTCACCATGCCAATGCCAGGACCGCAGGACCCACACACCCACACACTCACCATGCCAGTGCCAGGACCAAAGGACCCACACGCACACACACACTCACCATGCCAGTGCCAGGACCACAGGACCCACACACACACACACACACTCACCATGCCAGTGCCAGGACCATAGGACCCACACAAACACACTCACCATGCCAGTGCCAGGACCAAAGGACCCACACGCACACACACACACTCACTATGTCAATGCCAGGACCACAGGACACACACACACACACACACTCACCATGCCAATACCAGGACCACAGGACCCACACACACACACACACAAACATAGACACACATGCCCACACAAGATTACACACACACAGGACCATACAGGACCTCCCACACAATAATTAAGCTAAAATCCATTTATATTTCTTCTTGACATATGTTCTTTTCTATTATTGATAATTATTGAAATGTATTTAAACAAGAGCCTCTCTCTTTGTAATTCATCCACATTCCTGGTGCTTCAGATTTCAGTGATGTTAACAATCCTGCATCTGTGACATTGCAATCTGTTACTACGGAAATGACTGCATGATGCCACACAGGCAGGACTGCAACTCTGCATCTTTCTTCTTCAAATTTGTTTTATCCTTCTGGTCACAAGTAGAACCTCCTTCCACCTACTGCCAGATGCCCGGTTCCTGTCTGGCTGAGACTCCACCACCTGTTCTCCTGGACCATCAGCCCACCTGTGGCACACCGGAGTGCTGCCCCCCGCTTACCCCCCAGGGACAGGTATGCCTTCAGCTCCACAGCATTTCTTTCCCCACATCAATCTGGCCACCCGTGGCTGAAGGTGAAGACTGATGGTGTCCCCAGGGGATGGTGGTGTGAGTACAGTGTGGGGCGCGGTGGGCCAGCAGAGGGCTCACTGTCCCCAGGGGATGGTGGTGTGAGTACAGTGTGGGGCGCGGTGGGCCAGCAGAGGGCTCATTGTCCCCAGGGGATGGTGGTGTGAGTACAGTGTGGGGTGCGGTGGGCCAGCAGAGGGCTCATTGTCCCCAGGAGATGGTGGTGTGAGTACAGTGTGGGGCGCGGTGGGCCAGCAGAGGGCTCATTGTCCCCAGGGGATGGTGGTGTGAGTACAGTATGGGGCGGTGAGCCAGCAGAGGGCTCATTGTCCCCAGGGGATGGTGGTGTGAGTACAGTGTGGGGTGTGGTGGGCCAGCAGAGGGCTCATTGTCCCCAGGGGATGGTGGTGTGAGTACAGTGTGGGACGTGGTGGGCCAGCAGAGGGCTCATTGTCCCCAGGGGATGGTGGTGTGAGTACAGTGTGGGACATGGTGGGACAGCAGAGGGCTCATTGTCCCCAGGGGATTGTGGTGTGAGTACAGTGTGGGATGTGGTGGGTCAGCAAAGGGCTTATTGTCCTCAGGGGATGGTGGTGTGAGTACAGTGCGGGACGTGGTGGGCCAGCAGAGGGCTCGTTGTCCCCAGGGGATGGTGGTGTGAGTACAGTGTGGGACATGGTGGGCCAGCGGAGGGCTCATTGTCCCCAGGGGATGGTGGTGTGAGTACAGTGTGGGACATGGTGGGCCAGCAGAGGGCTCATTGTCCCCAGGGGATGGTGGTGTGAGTACAGTGTGGGGCGCGGTGGGCCAGCAGGGGGCTCATCCTCCCTGTCCTGCACCCTTTTCTTGCTGTTCTCACCGCCTCCCCAACCGGGAGTGCATGTCAGGATTGGCTGCTGGTGAGGCCTGATGCAGTCAGCTGTGGATGCCCTCCAACAGTCCCCTCCTCCCAGTCGCTTATCCCCTGCACCAACATGACACCCTCGTTCCCCGGAGGAGTAGAGCATTCTGTGGGATGCTCGATTCTCCTCACCCCTGTCCCTCCCTATGATGTCCCACGCTCATTACAGAACCTGGATCATCGGCATCCTGAGTGGTAATGCTACCGCTGCGCTAGTGGGCTGGTTGTGACTCTGTGTCTAAGCTGTGGGGGGTAAGCTGGCTGTGAGAGAAGAATCTCGTTTAAATATAAACATCTTTAATAATGAGTATTAATTGGGAGGAAATACAGAAATTCTTCAAGGCAACTGGGATGTTTGTTTGAATCCAATGATTTTTTTTTAAATAATGTTATATTTGCCTCACTGACCCATAGGCACCCCCGCATCTTTGGGCCTCCTATGGGCTGGCTCTTTGGCTGGTTCCATGTCAAAACCACAACTGCGGAACGGCGACCCATGACAAGGGCACCGAATCAGCAACGCGACCAGATGGGAAATTACTTTTTTGCATCTCTCCTTGTGGAGGGCTTTGCCCCCTCCTTCTTTTAGATTCCAACTCCAGTGGGGTGCACTACTTGGAGATGGGAGGGACCGTCAGTCTCGTAAAGATGCTGGCGCCGTGATTTCCTTGCGGTTGTCACGGGTTGCCGTTCGGCAGTCACAGTATTGACGGGCTACCGTTTTTTGGCTCATTCACCTTTGCTATGATCTACTATCTGGCTCCCTCGAACACTCCTCCACAGGCCCAGTGTAACTATACTGGAGTGTTCCTTAACCAGGAAGAGGTTGCAGTGGAAGCAGATGCTGCAGACTTGCACTGGCCAAGGTGGAAAGAACTAGTGTGCACCAGGGCTGGTATCCTGGGAGGTGCATCAAAGGCCCTCATCTGGTATGCCTAATTGGGCCATTTTTCTTTGTTTTTTTCCACCCAGCTCACCAGCATGCATACAGTGTAACATCTTGGGGCACACACCTTGCAATGGGTGGTTACCCATGCTGTTTAGCGTGTCACCACTAGAGGTCAGTACAGAATGACATGCCACAGGCCACCCTCCCATGAAGGAAGCATCCAAGGGACGCTCAGAATCCTCCCTGCTGGCCTTCCACTCTTACATTTCAGGTCTGGTATGCACACCCAGATCACCACAAAGCTAGAGTGTTCCCCTCCCACTTAGTGCCACGGAGCGGCCACGGAGCCAGCCTTATGTGTCAGTATTTTGAGAAGTCTGCTATATTGTAGCAACCAAGCATTTTCATTGGTTGTGAAGGCCGCCACTCACCTGCAAAGCTGACTGGAGAAAATAGTGCAGCCATGGCAACCCTGACTGATTTGGGGGGTGGGGGAGGAAAGAAGGACCTAAAAGGGAAAGGAAAATAATGACCAAACAAGTCAGCCATAGTATGAGAGCTCCTCTTTAATGCAGGCATGATACTGTTTACATGCCAAGGTGCCTTGAAGCACAGAAGCATAGACTTAGTCAGCAGAAAAGGGCATTTAGGCCCATCTAGTCTGTCCCATGCCCCTGCCTACTTTGTCATCAGTGACCCTAGTTGGTCATAGTTGTCACTCCCTCCCCCCATTCCTCTACCTAGTATGCCCCTGAGCCTATTCCATGCATGCTTGAAGCTCCCCAAAATCTTGGCCCCCACTACCTCCTCTGGCAGGCTGTTCCAGTCATCCACCACCCTTTCCATAAAGAAGTATTTCCGCACATCTCTCCTAAGTCCCCCTTAACTTCATTGCATGCCCCCTTGTTCTAGTGCCTTACCTCTGAAATAGACCCTCCACTTGCACCTTGTTCACTTTTGTGAGGTACTTGTATGTTTCAATCATGTTCCTCCTAGCTCGCCTCTCTTCCAGGCAGTACATGTTGAGTTCCTGCAGTCTTTCCTCATATAGCTTCTTGTGCAATCCCCTCACCATTTTGGTTGCCCTCCTCTGTACCGCTGCCTCCCTTTCAAACTCCTTGCAGAGGTGCAGCCTCCAGAACTGGACACAGTACTCAAGGGGGAAGTTTTGATTATGGGGGACTTTAATCTGCCTAATGTAGATTGGGGTATCGTGGCCATAGCTACATCAAGAGGCAGGGCCATCCTTGACTCCATAGAAGGGGCCTCAGAGAAGGCCTGAATGGGGGGAAGGCAGAGGAGGAGGAGAAGGAGGAGTGCAATAGGGTGTATACCAGGCGTCTTGCGGAAATAAACTGCAACACTGCATTTACAAATCTAAGTCACAAGTGCTGAGCTTTTTTCCTTTTGGGAATACACCGGTAAACTGGCAACTTTGCTCTAGCACCGCCATTGACCCAGGTTCAGGAACAAACTCTGGCTGGTTGGAGATTGGCTGGGGGAGGGATGATTGAGCATAACTTGGACAGCTCTTCTCACTTGTTTAGGGGGGAAGCATGTACCGCTGGTTGGCTACTACCTGGAGAAATCCAGGAGGCAGCATAGCAGCTTTGCAGATGCAGGGGAACGGACCCCAATGCACACTACACCACTGCATATGGGTGGGTCCAGGGAGAAAATGGAGGGAAAAATCTCCAGCTGAAGCTGGGTAACGGCCTGGTCCCCTGCAGACTCTGCACCAATAACTGGGCCCATCTGAACGGATCCTGTGGTGAGGACACACTGGAGTACAGGAAGTCCCAGAAACGTTGGGTGATGGGACTGGGGGGACCGGTCAAGATGGGGGTCAGGGCAAAAAAGGAGAGAAATTCAAGACTGGAAAAACAACCTACCCTGATCCTGCTGTACAGTGGTACAGGAAGGTAGATCGGTAGCCCTAACCAGGCACCACAAGAGGGGTGGGGCTACAGCAGCCCTTACCAGGCACCGCAGCTCTAGTGTTCCAGTCCTGCAATATGCACAGTAACACTGCAAAACCGAGGGTGCAGGATGTAAAGTCGGGTTTGTAGATGAGTTTCTGTCTTATTCTAGTTGATAAGTTCATTGAGGGCCAACATGGCAGGTCCTGTGAGGAGCGTCTCATGGCACTGTACGTGTACTTGTGGAGACCAGAAGAGAGAGGTGAGATATGATAGAGACCTTTAAGTACCTAAAGGGAATTAACCGGGTGAACTGCAGGGAACTATTTAGCTTGAATACTAGCTCGCAGTCACACGGACATGAGTGGAAGCTAACAGGAGGGAGGTTCAGGAGGGATATGAGGATGTGAGGAAGTACTGTTTTACAAAGAAGGTAGTGGAGCCCTGGAACAGTCTGCCAGCCAAAGTGCTAGGTGTGAAAACCGTAAGTGGTTTCAAACACAGCTGGGACAGAATAAAGGGTATAGCGGTTGCCCGGGGCAGCAGACTCAGGAGGGAGAATCAGGGGAAGATGGGGAAGGCTGAGACACTGGAGAGACAGTAGGTTCCAGGGCTAAGTGGGGAACCTGAGCAGACTGGATGGACCATTACTCTTTTCCTGCCGTCATTGTCTAGGTTTCTATAAGAGAATCCTGAGTGAAAGTAATGGAGGATTCCCTTTGGAGCACCGAGCTGACTACCAGCTATGACACGTTATAAGACTGGAGGAGTCTGGGAAGGGGCATGTCCTCAGGAGTTAGAGTGGGCATTAGCCCACAGGAACTCAGTTTCATCATCTCTTAAAAAACTGTATGATGGATGGTTCCACCCTTCTGCCATCTTTCTCCACTGACTACTATAGGAGAGTTTCTCCACCTAGCAATGAGAGTTCCACAACTTAGAAATCTAGATAAAAGAGTTCCCCCACCTAAACATTCTATGTAAACATTTCCAACTTAACCACTTAGTATTCTGACCTTGGGGATTTGACATATGAGGAGAAAAACATGTACACCTAGACAGGAGAGAAAGGATGACGTGACTGAGATATACGAGTACCTGTATGGGATGGAGCAGATGCTAAGAAACTATTTTCCTTGAGTTTGAACATATCCATCTCTGAGACTGTTAAAACCGGTCCCAACTAGCAGAGGAGGAAAGCCCATTCCATCTGACTGCCCACAGAAGCCGACACAACAGTCATAGATACACAGATCCATTGATGGGCAGAAAAAGGCTCCTGACCCCTCCAGTCTGCCCACCCTACCTAACTATTCTGCCTTGCTCTAGTGACAATCCTACCTTTTTTTACTGTGCTCCATTTTTCTGATTAAACCCACCTGCCACTCCCATCCCTGCTTAAAGCTGCTGACTGATGTGCCTGTACCGAGTTTATGTGACAATGGCGAAAGCCTAAAGGCGATCGCTGCTATCGCGAGTATCGCGAAGTCAGAGTGCTGAAAATGAATTTCGGCACGCTGACTCCCCAGTGCACAGCAAAACAGCGCCAAGGACCTGCTTTTTTAATGGTTTATGCAGTGGGGGTTGTGCCCACCACACCCACCACTTAAGGATTCTCAACTCCATTAGGTGCATGTCGGGGGTTGCAAAACCATTAAAAGAAACATTCTGGCCGGGCTAATAAAATGCGCCAGTGCCTGGACCCAAACCCAGCACCCTACCCACCAACGCCGCCTACCCACTGTGGCACCACCCCTCACAATCCCTCCCACCCATTGCTGTGTGCTCACCTCTAATGCCAGACATGTATAGCAACATCCCATCACTATATTCGCCGATCCTCCCCCATACGGGCCGCCTCTACCTTACCCTACCCCTAGCCCCAATGACCTTTGCCAGGGATTGGGTCGCCGTTATTGTAGGCATCCAATAGCCAATGCCCATGTCACGGGCTACCCTTTACTACTTCCTCTCATAGCATATTCCACTTTTCTACCACCCTTTCCATGAAGGAGGGCTTCCAGAGACCTTTTTGAAACTCCCCCTACCAACATTTGTGAATTCTCTCTAGTCCCTGTGTTCGAACTCAAGGAAAATAGTTCCTTAGCATCTGCTCTGTCCCATACAGGTACTCGTATATCTCAGTAATGTCACCCTTTCCCTCCTCTCTAGGTGTACATGTTTAAGTCCTGCAGACTCTCCTCATATGTCAAATCCCCAAGGTCAGGCACCATTTCAGTTGCACTGCACTGTGCATCTTCCACCCTGTTCCAGTCTTTCTTCAGGTGTAAGCACCAGTATCCTGCACAGTATTCCAGGTACGGCTGCACCAGTGACCTGTACGGAGGGAGGATCGCTTCCCTCCTTCTACTGCCTATACTCCTCCCTATGCATCCCAACATTCTGTTTGCTTTGCTCACCACCTGTTGCAGTGTGCAGATGTTTTTAGGGTCTCCAATATCATCACCCCTAAATCCTTTTCTTCCAGAGTGCTACTCAGCACCACTCCTCCTATTTTGTATTGCACTCTTGGGTTATTTTTCCTAAAGTGCGCTACTTTACATTTTTTAGCATTAAAGTTCAGCTGCCAAATCTTAAACCAGGTCTCCAACTTGCCCAGATCCTCCCTTGGTTCCCTTCTCCCTTCCTTCATATCTACCCTTGTGCAGATCTTTGTGTAATCTGCAAAGAGGCAGATCTTACCCTTGATACCTATGTCACAGATGAAAACAGAAGAGGACTGTCCCAATACTGACCTCCAAGTTACCCTCACTTCTGAAAACTCCCCATTAACTACCACCCTCTGTGTTCTAACCCCCGGCTAGCTCTGTACCCAATTCAACATATTTTCCTCTACCCCACGGTCCCTAATCTTTTTTGACCAGCCTCAAAGGCCTTGCTGAATTCAAGGTTTGCTATATTATTTGCCTGCCCCTTGTCTATTGCTGTGGTAACCCTGTTGAAAAAAACTAAACCAGATTTGTCTGGCAAGCCCTTCCCTTATGAGTCCATGCTGTCTGGGGTCCTGCAGGCCATCCCCTTCTAGGAAGTCCACCAGGTCCTCCCTCAGTAGAGACTTCATGATCTTCCCTGCTAAAAACATCAAGCTGACTGGCTTGTAGTTCCTAGGCTCATCCTTCTTCCCACTCTTGTGTAGCAGAACCACATCCACTGTCCTCCAGTATCTAGGGTCTACCACTGTGGTTCGTGAGCTATTGAAGATGTCTACTAGTGGCCCTGCTATATCCCCACTACCTCATGTAGCATCCTCATGTGTGATCCGTCAGTCCCATAGATTTATCTCATTTAATCATCATCATCATCATCAAATCTTTATTTATTCAGGCGAACATCATTGAGCAAGGCTCATTTACAAGATGGACCTGATAAGGTCAAGGTTCAATAGTTGATACACAACAGATACATCATACACTTATATAAGACAGTTATACATACAGGAGAAAATAATGTTTATAAACACAGTGATGTACAGTAAATTCACATGATAAAAAACGGTTACAGGAAAGTTAAGCTAATATTTACAGTATGTACAGTATATACATATCCCAGTGGGAAGGGACATGGCAGACACTCAACATAATGTAATACTAAGATGGTGAAGGTATTACTGGGTGCCATAAGATGGGGTGTCTGTCTGGAAGGAATATGCCATATATGGTTTGGAAGGGAGATTTGTGAGATGACAATGCTAGGTCTAGTGGTAGCAATTGCATTTCTCTTTGAAGAAGACTGTACAGTGCTGTTTAAGGGATGCAAATGGAATGATACTGGACAGTTTTGGGGATTTTTGTAGGGTGTTCCATGCTATAGCTAGAGAATAGCTGATTGCTGCCCTCCCTAGCCTGGTGTTGAATTTGGGCAATTTGAGCAGGATGATGTTGTTGCTTCTTAGGGCATAGGAGCTAGGAGAGGTCTGGGTGAAGCAGTCCAGGATATAGTTTGGAAGTTTTTTTGACAACGCTCTGTAAATCCATAGTGCTGCATTTCTGTTCCTTCTGAGGTGAAGGGAAACCCACCCAACTGCAGCATAAAGAGAGCAATGATGAGTATTAGATGGCAGATCTGTAATGAACCTTATTGCTCTATGATATAAGGTATCCAACTTGTGATGGTAGGAGATGGGGCAGTGACTATAAAGGAAGTCTGCATAGTCAACAACTGATAGAAAAATGGCCTGGACTAACCTCATCTTTGAGTCTCTGTTTAGGAAGAGTTTTAATCTATAGAGAAGGCCAAGCCTTTGGCGAAGCTTTTTTAACAGTTCTTCTAAATGATGAGTGAAGTCAAGTCTGTTGTCAATCCACACACCTAGGTATTTGAAGTTTTCTACATACTCCAGATTTTCTCCAAGTATAGTGCATAGCTGGGGGAGAATGATTGGAGAGGATGTGCTGGTGGAGCTTTGATTTGTGAACATCATTGCTTTAGTTTTCTTTGCATTTAACAGAAGCTTTTTCTCGAGTAACTGATATTGTAGCAAGGAGAATTCTGTTTGTAGGATTTCACGAGCAGCTGCAGGCGAAGGGTTGTTGACATACAGAACAGTGTCATCAGCAAAGAGGTGTACAGAGGGATTGGTAAGGGTTGAATCAATGTTATTTATATAAATGGCAAAAAGGATAGGACCCAGAATAGAACCTTGGGGGACTCCTCTTGACAGTGGTTTTAATGGGATAGGTCACCTTCAGCTTTTACCTGCTGTGACCTACCAGTGAGATAGCATCTGAACCACTTAAGGGAGGATGGATCTAGGCCAATGGAGTACAGAGATGAAAGTAATAGCTCGTGGTCCACAGTATCGAATGCTTTGCTCAGGTCCAGGAATACTGCACAGACATTATTCTTTTTATCTAATTCGGATTGCCAGTCATTTGTGACCTTGGCTAGTGCAGTGATAGTGCTATGCTTGGCCCTGAATCCAGATTTAGCTGGGTTTAGGAGGTTAGCATTGCCAAGATACTCCCTTAACTGATTACTCACTAATTTCTCCAGCATCTTGGATAGCACTGGTAGAATGGAAATGGGCCTGTAATTATTAAGATCCATAGGGTCCCCTGATTTTAGAAGGGGAACCACTTGGGCTGTCTTCCACAGTGTGGGAACAGAGCCAGAGTTTAGGGATAGGTTAAAGAGGTGTGTTAGGGGGACTGCAAGTACATGGCATGCAATCTTTAGAAAGTAGGGGTCCAGAGAGTCTGCCCCTGCACTTTTTTGGTATCCAGCTGCCATAATAGATCCTCTACTTGTTTCAACAGTATAGATTTGAAGCTGAAGGAAGAGTCAACTCTGATCACCAGTGTAATGGGAGCTTAATTGTTCCCTCAGCAGGTTAGCTGGAGAGGTGTCAAAGGCAAGGCCAGCCGTTGTGAAGTGGTTATTGGGGCTGCCCAGAATTTCCATTTTGCCAGTGATAGGGCCATAACTGTTGTGTAATTGAGTTGAAAGGGGTGTTAGCATCCTGCCCCACCATACCCTTGATGGTGCCCCAAAACCTAGCAGGATTATGGTAGGAAGAGTCAAGTTCGCCAAGTAGAAGGCAGTCTTTGCATCCCTAACTTTCTTGGTGCATCTATTCCTGGCTTTCCTAAAGATCATCCAGTCATTTGCATTCTTGGTTTTCTTGCCATTTTCCAGAGTTTGTCTCTCTCCAGCAGTGCAGCTTTGAGGTCAGCTGTAAACCAATGACAGGATTTGTTTTTTATTCGGATACTAGAGAGTGGGGTATGGGTGTTAAGGGCATTTATTATAATGTTATTTAGCACCTGCTGAGCTTTTTAACAGAATGGGCAAGATAAAACTCTTGCCAGTGTGGAGAGTAAGCTAGATCATGCAAATATCCTTCAATATTGATGTTTTTCTTGGATCTCCTCATGAGGAATTTTGCAGGGCTTGTTGTTATGCTGGTGGATCTTACCCTCGATGGGGCAGTGATCACTTATATCGCAGAGAAGCACTCCAGCGTGTGTGACTAGATGTGGTTTATTCACTAGCATGATATCAAGTAGTGTGCTGTTATTACTATTCCTTGCATTAATTCTTGTTGGTTCATTAATTAGCTGTGTGAACCATATGTATCACAGAATGATACCAGAGGTGCAGCTTCCTGGGTAAGCCAGTTGAAATTCAGGTCACCTAGAATAATGACTTCTTCAGTGCTCGGTTTGAGCAGGTTCCCCAGATGGGATAAGAGCTTGTGTTCAGCAGAGGGGGGTCTGTAGCAACCAACTAGCTGAAAAGCTGCTGTATTGGGGAGAGAGACTTTTAGGGATGGGCATTCAAACTCCTTGGGCATAGATGTTGCAGCAATATAGGATACAGCTATACCGGATTTTGCATATATGGCTACTCCACCTCCCCTTGTTTGGTGATCAGCTCTGAATAGCTGGTAGTTAGGTAGGTTAACATCCCTGTCTGCTGTGGTGGGTTTGAGCCATGTCTCAGATACCACAAGAAAGTCTGGCAAGGTATGGGCAACCCAGGCTTGTATCAGTGTGAGTTTTTTCAGCAGACTGCATACATTAATATGCAGGAAACTGAGGCCTTTAATTGAGGTTAGGTCTGATGGAGAGGTGATACATTCAGGGGGTCCAGGGTTGATTTCCACGTTACCAATACAGAGTAATAGAAAGAGCAGGAGTTTCGTGAGGGCTGCCAGTGATAGGGAGAGGGGGCTGTCTTTGGTCCTCCTTCTTTTATTCTGTTGCCACTCTTTTGGGGTGCTCCCTGTGGGTTTAAGAGATTGTGTCGAGACACCAAGTAGCAGTTTGGTGGTTAGGCTTAGGGGGGATCTGTATATCCAGCAGTGGAGCCTTGGTTGAAATACATGTGTGGTGGTATGTGTCTCTTTATGGTGATCACACCACTGTAGTCGATGCAGCAATGGTAGAGCATATGTGAGGGTCTGAGCGTCAGCCAAAGGGGATGGTTCAGAGAGACTGGGCGGATGGATCACCCTAGTTTGTGTGACAGGGACATCTTCTTTGTGGAACCCCATGGCTGACAGTGAAAGGAGTATCAGAAGTAAACTCCCCATTATGAAAGAGACATTGGTAGTTGGCTATCGGGGAGTAGTGATTGGTTGGATCAGCAAGCCTAAATGCAGCCTGCCACACAGTGAATCAAACAAATGAGCCCACTTATAGCTACCAAAAACAGGTTTCAAAATTCCAACAGCCCCAAACAATACCCTGCTAGCCCCTTAATAGTAAGAAAGAAAATAAATAACATTCTACCAAGTAGAATCCACAAGAAACAATGTAAAACAACAATAAGCTATTGTACTGTAGATCTGATTCTGTCCCCTTATAGTTCCTTCTGAGAAGCCAAAGCACTGAGTTCCAAACTCTGTGATTTCCCTTGTGCTGCTTTCAAAATTAGACAGTTCCAAACTCTGTGACTTCCCTTGACAACCCTGATAGCTTTTCCAGCACCCTTTTCTCCATTATCTGGACCTTTGCCCCAGCGTCCTTGCTTCCTCCCTTCCTAACCTCACAATCTGACAGTGGCCCATTCTTCTCCTTAGTAAATATCAAACAAAAATACTTGTTCTGCCTTCCCCTTGTCCCTGTCCTCCTACCTCTCATTGCTCTGAAGTCTCATTATACCCCCTTTGACCCTGCACTTCTCCCAGATGTACCAGAAGAATGCTTTATCCCATTTCTTCACCTCCCACTGCCAACAAGAAGGTACTCTGTAACCATAGCGACCGAGATTGAGTGCTTAGAAAAATGGCGAGTCAATCTCAGTGACTGTGATCTTGGCTACCTAGGGAGGAGGGTGACTGGATACTGCGCTCGGCAAAAACTGTGACAGGAACTTGCATGTTTACATGTGCAAGCGTACCCGTGGGGGGAGGAGAGGCATGGGATGGATGGTATGTGGGAGGGGTTGTGGTGAGCAGCTGCCGAGCTGGATCGCTGGCGTCATGGAGAGGGTGGGCGGTTGGGAGGCATGGGGTGCCGGGCTGTGGTCCAGCATGGAGCAGGTTTTTTTTTTTCAACTTTGTCAAGTTTTTCACCCCCCCCCGACATGCACCCCCTGGAGTACAGAATTCATAAGTAGGGAGGTGCAGGGGGCACAGCCCCCGCGCATTAAAAATGAGACCTGTAGGTCTCAAGTGCCATTTTTCTGTGCGCTGCCAGTGTGCATCACTGAAATAAATTTTCGGTGATGTACACTCGCCATAAAAGCGATCGCTGTTTCTCGATCGCTGTTATGACATGGAACCCAACAAGAACTCTGTTTCTACTTTGGCCTCCTTCACCTTCCTGGTGGTTTCTCTTGTTGCTTCCAGATACTTTACCCCGTCTTCCTCCCTTTGACTACTCCTTTTCTTGGAAAATGCCCTCCTTTTGGCTCTCACTGATGCCTTTATATTGGCTCTGAACCACATTGGCCCCTAAGCCTTTTAATCCGTGGATACCTAATGGAGCTATCTGGTCTATCATCACCTTTTTAAATACTCCCTACTTTTTTCTGTGTCCCTACTTTCACTACATCATTCATGCTATTCTCCAATGTTTCCCTCATTTTGCTAAAGTTCCACTTTCTATTGTCCCATACATTTATTCTTTTGCCCCTTTGCCTGTCCCATCTGGATCTCCAATGCAGGACTGCAATGTTCTGAGTCCTCTCATTGCTGGTGGGCACCAGATCCAGTAGGGCCTCCTCCCTTGATGGGCCTTGAACTAACTGCTTTTGGAATGTCTTCTGGCAGGCATCCACCAGAATCTGATTCCTGCTACTAGCCGTGACTGGAACTTTCCAGTCCATGGCTGGTATGTTGAAATTCCCAGCTACCACCACTTCTCCTAGACTTGCTGTCCTCTCAGTTGTCTCTCCAAGTGTCCTGTATATCTCTTGATCTTGGCCTGGTGGCCTATAGACCACCCTGATCCACATTAGTTTCCCCTTTCCTGTTCCTGCTGGTGCCCACAGGGTTTCCAATTCACCTGACCCCCCCGCAGACTTTCTATTTCTATTGGTTCAATCCCCACAACATACAGTGCTAACCTTCCTCCCCTGCTCTCTGCCCTGTCCTTTCTGAGTAGGGTGTAGCCTGCTATGGTCATGTCCCAGTTACGATTTGAGGCTGCCCATGTCTCTGTTACCACCACCAGGCCGTAACCTCCTTCCCGTGACCAATGCCTGAAGTTTCAGGATTCTGTTGCCCAGATTCCTAGCATTTGCACATACCATTTTCCAACATTTCCCCCCTAACCACCACCCCCTTTCCCTTTCCCACAAGTTTACCTGATCCTGCTGTGTTCAGTGGGGGGCGGTCAGAAGGGCCTCCCTTGTTTGTGACATACTGTGTGTGCCTTGCCACTCTGACTCTCTCCTTACTGGCTGAAACTATCTGTTGTGCCCACTTTTCTCCCAGAACCCTCCTAACCCTTCTTATTGGGTTGCAACCCATTCCTTTTGAACAGTCTCCAACCCCTCCAAGTTGTGCTCCAGTCCTTGAGGAACTGAAATCCCGTCTCCCTGCAATAACGCTTTAGGCATGCATTGAACTGGAACATGGGGAACTGTTCCCTTTGGTTCAGGTATGACCACAATCACTGTAATTGGTTATGTAAAATAAACTCACAGCACAGAACTGGTGCCAAAGCAATAACAGATGCTGACTCACAGAGCTCAGGCAGATCCCTTCCCCAATAAAATCAATCCCCTAAGTGACTGCAAGTGAAAAAGAAAAAAAAAAGAGTTTTGAGGGCTACTGCTCCTAAGTAAACACAATTATTTGATTGCTAAAAATAATGGGATTGGAAACAGAAAAAACGTAGATCAGTTTGGTTGCTATTCTGTTGCTTACAAGTCTATCCAGCATGAGACTCACTGTTGAAAAGTCTGGGAAGGAATGAGATGGAAAGATAAGGAAATAAAAGAAGAAAGGAAAAGAATTTTGTTTTGCATAGCCCTTTTTATATAAACGGTATCCCGAAATGCTTTACAATTCAGGAGATGGAGCTGAGAATGTTGCTGCCATTTTCAGCAGACAGGTAGATTCAAAAAGTATAGACTAGAGAGAGGTTATGCACAGGTAAGTTGTCACCTGCTCAGAGTCACAGAATGATGGCTGTGGGATTCAATACTTGGGATTTATGTTCACAGCTCTGTGCTCTAACCACTAGATCAAACTGCTTCCCTACTACCTGTTATGGCTAGTTAAGGACTACAAAGGCAGAATGTGTTACTTCCTCCTAACAAGGGTATCCAACCTTGAAAGTGACGATGACTTCTATCAGAATATGTTCTGCAGCATAGCTCTCAAGAAAAAAAACTCACTACTTTCCTGATATGAAAGCTTAATTTTCCAGCAGAAGTCTTTTGCTGCAAGGCACATCCCCGCTTTTGCCCATCACCTGCACTGTTCTATAGCACTGCACTGAATGACACACCTTTACAGACAGCACCGCAGGCCACTCCCCTCTTCAGTCACTGTGCCACCATACATTTCTGCTCTGTCACCTACCTCACTGGTTCTCTGACTCTGTTCTGTAAGAGCGGCACCCGCTGTGAGTAATGATTGCCTAATTAGGACTGAGAGACTGCAGCAGTGACAGAGAAGTGAACCGACCAAGACTGTCATAGTGGGTAGTGGGCTGTGACTTGAATTCCAAAGGGTGTTCTGTCCTTGCTTATTATTTTATTTATTGGTTAACCAGAAAGGTCGATGGAGTCTTGTGACCTGCATACAGTTACGTCCTGGGGAGGAAAACGATATAGT
Organism: Neoceratodus forsteri; assembly: GCA_016271365.2. NCBI lineage: Eukaryota > Metazoa > Chordata > Ceratodontiformes > Ceratodontidae > Neoceratodus > Neoceratodus forsteri. The sequence goes on along the minus strand of JADMNL010000022.1, from coordinate 7,132,949 downwards.
GCAATAAAATATACTATACACAAGGAACAGTGCATAAAAAAACATAATTAGGGCAGGCAAGGGTACCCAACAGCTGCATCAGTGTTAAGCTTGTATCAGTGCGAAAGCATAAGATAGTGGCAACGCACAGTGGAACAGCCAGTGGTACTCTGTAGGGGGCCCCAGTGCTTCGGCAGCAAATGTAATGTCAATGCACAAGATGTAGGATACTGGAGACAGAAAGGTACAAACCTGGTCATTGAGCTACAAAACATGTTCAAACATCTGTGGTGTCAATGTGGAGTTTGAGGTGTAAGCCCCCCCACCGCAGTCTGGGGAGGGCTTACTATAGTGACCGTCTCTTCCCTTATTGCCTTTTATGGCCCGCTAGGCTGTACCTCTGCCTTTGGGTGGAGTTTGGGGCTAAGCTTGGCGGGTATATTAGGCCTGGGGGTTTGGGAGAGGAGGAGGATATCCAGGAGAATGAAGTTACAACAGTGGAGCTGAGGTTCAAACCCCAGCCCCAAGATTCGAACCTTGACGACTCGGCAAAGAAAGTGCTTCACTCGAGATTGGTGGGTGGTTTAGGGCCCTGTGGCGATGGGACTAGGTCCAATTTTGGGAGCTGCGGCCCATTGGTCTAGGAGTTTTGTTGTTGGGGGGGCACCTTGTGCTCTGAGGCACCAAGGCGGGTCGGGCCTGGTCCATGTGTGAAGCTGCAGGTGGTGGGGACATCACAGTGGTGGCAGCCTGTGGCATGGGGCCTGGAGGTGGTGGCAGCCCTCCAGCCCTGTACCCAGTGTGGCACTCTGCTTTGTCTGGACAGCCTGCGGGAAGAGAGAAGTGATCTGGGGTCCCCCTGGCATGGCCCGTGTTGAGCCTGCTCCGGGATGCTGGAGGGTCCTGCCCCGATGCTCTGTGTTGCAGGTAGTGTGGAGGAGTTTGGATGCAGCCATTTGGTTCCCTCTGCTCCTGTTTGTCGAGCCATTTTAGTACTCCGAGCTGCCTTGTGTGGGTATAGGCCACAGTGTTTGTAATTTGAGTCCTGCGGCCTACTTAAAGAGTTTCTGTTGCCTGTTTCTGTGAGCCCCTCGGCTTCGGTTGGAGCTCAGTTTTTCAGGCCTTCTTGGCCTTAAGATATGTGTCATGGTGTGTGCCACTGTTGTGCTTTCTCCCGGTATGTGCCCCCAGCCCCCGGGAGCTGCAATTTCATTTTAAATAAATTAATTTGTTCTGTTTCATCTTGAGTGTCCTGCCTCTGCATAAATGAATTTGGCTGCCTTTAATATCCTACCTTCAGCAGGGTCCAGGTTTGAGGCTCTGGTCCCCCCCCCTTACTGCAGAGTGTGTGTTGTCTGCTATCAGGACTGCAGCTGAACCCTTTATCTATATTCTGAGGTATGTCCAGCTTTAAATTTATTCTGGATGGCCCGCTTGGCTTGTGCCCACTTCTGCTCCAGTTTTAATATCAGACACCTAGATAAGTGGTCCGGAGGGGCTTACAGTGGCTCTGTTTGAAGATGTCGTGTGTCTGATGGTAAGCCTGAGGTGGTTTCAAATATGGGGTGCAAGAAGTTTGAGATGCTCCTCAGAAAACTAGAACTTTGGATAATGTGATGGGTACTCCCAGTACTTAGAATATTTAAGTTTATCACTGCCAGCTGTAAAAGAGTTTGACATTCGGGAAGGTAACACCAAGAGCACACCCTCCCTCCCTCCCTCCCCTCCTCACTGGATTCTACCTCACATCTTGGTATACCCAATGCTGCACTTTTCACCCTCTCGCCACCCTTCCTACATTCCTCCTCCCCTTCCCTCTCCCTATGACTCCAGCACTTCTTATCTGTTGTCTGTTTTCTCTGACAAATGCCGCTGGCTGCCTTGTTACAACGCTACCCTTGAACTGTATTAATCTGTACTCTGTTTGCAATGTCCACATTGTTCTAATGCCTGTCTTGATGTTCCGCATAATTTGTATTTCTCTGACGTGGAACCTTTGTAAAAGAGCCATGGCTCAAAGGTATTTGTAATCCTAGACTTGATAAATAAATAAAAGATGTGTGCATCAAGGCTTGTTTAAAACGTAATACCATCAAGGCAGCCATTTTGCATTAAGGTTTAGCAATGGAATGTCTGGAGTTCTAAAAGAGGTATTGGAAGAAATGAGAAGGCAAAGCGGTAATGCTAATTCTGCGTCTGATGCTGAGATACCTTTGAAAAGGAGGTTTCTGTACACAACGATGACCATTAGACTAGGTAGGTCATCAGATGTCCTAGATTCTGTAGTCATGCTATTTCTGACTCTATAGAGTAGGCCTAAATTAATGCTGATAACGGTTTCTTTTAACTTATCAGTATGATCAACTATGCCGAATCTTTGCCATTGATTAAGGTGTTGAAAATCAGCTTCATACTTTATGATCAAATGGTCACTTGGGCAAAATACTCAGCCCCTGAAACTACAGTAACATGACTGTACTAACTACATTAACCGGACGTTAGTGGTCAATCAAGCAAATAAAATGCTTTGGTGACTAGTGTTACTTTATAAGTGGTCATTAACCATGTCACCACTGCTTGTTTTCTGTAGGGTAATTTGGCCGTGGAGACTATGTTTATAGCTGTAAAAGCTGTCTCATACACATTCTTAAGATATAAGAACCGTGAACCAAAGGTGAGCAATTCTGGTACCCTAAAAATGTAAGTGAGACCACTCCTACAACCTTAAGAATAGTCTCTACATCAGTATTAATATACTACTGATCAAGGTTTTATAAATTAATATACTACTGATCAAGGTTTTATAAAGCCCTTTCCCGAACCAGCCTTTTTACAGCACACCTGTGCTAGAGACACTCTTTTCAGAATAAAAGTGTCAGCACCGCTTCCTCAATCTATGTTTTTTAACATCCTTGGAACAGGATTTTGAAGCTAAAGACAATCCTGAACTCTTTTCAGGATGCTGAGATTCCAGTCATTCAAAACATGATTGGTTCAAGTTCAGTTTTACCCCTGCGGGCCTCCCATTCCCTAAACACCCTTGCAAGGTGTCTGTGATTACCGGGCCCCCTTGACCTGCAGAGATAGACAAGTCTCCAAATATGAAGAGATGCATCTTACCAGTATACCTACAAATCAATGACACAGCCGTCATGGAATATTACTGTAATTATCTACCCCAAATCCTCTGGGTTCCTAAATTCAGTGAGGTTGACCACTGGCACCTCAGGGGTAAGGTTTGAGAGCACCTGCAGCCATCTGTGTTGGTGCACGTGCAAGGGGAGGGGCCTGGAATACTGGATATCTGTGTCTCAGGGGAGCACCAGTCAGATTTAGCTGGAGTCAGATTCTAATCAGAGTTTGGAGAACAGCCACCTTTTGCCAGAGCTACGAGGGAGGTCCCCTTATCCCTCTCCTCTCATGCTGCCCATGATCCTATCTCCACTGCAGTGACGTGGCCCAGGCCATTACAATTCATCCCACTATCAAATGTCTGCTCTGTGGGGTCGAACTAAAGCTGCGGCAGTGGTCAGCTTGAACGTTGTCGTTTTGGAGGCAGGGTTATTCCTACAACCATGGACTACCACGGACCACCTGCTAGCATGAGACTATTTGTTGTTTTCTTCTATCATCATCTATCACAAGAGATAAGAGTAACCCCTCTGTTGATGCCAGCGAAAGGCTAAAGTTCTTTCTAGGTTTGCCACTGCCAGAACTGCTTTATATCTATTCCCTTTACTGCTGCGGAAAGAGTGTTCTACTAGATCGGGAACAAAATTCTACCATATTGACATTGCTGCTGCTGGAAATTTTCATTACATTATCCTTACCAAGAACTGTAACAGAAATATACAAACATAAAATTTGGCGGCAGATAAAGACCACTTGGCCCACCTAGTCTGCCCATTTTTTTCCAGCCTATGCTCTCACCGCAGACCCTACTTGATCACCACCCCCCACTTCCTTCTAAGAGTCCCCTTGTGTCTGTCCCATGTATGCTTGAAGCCCACCACTCTTTTCATCCCCACCACCTCTGCTGGAACACTGTTCCAGGCACACATCACTCTTTCAGTGCAGAAGTACTTCCTCATATCTCCCCTGAATTTACACCCATCCAGCTTCATTGCATGTCCCTATGTTCTCATGCATCTTTTCCTCTGAAAAATACTCCCCTCCTGTACTTTATTTAACCCAGTGAGGTGTTAATAGGCATTTATCATATCCCCCTCTCCCTACTCTAGTCTAGGGTGTACATATTAAGGACACTCAGTCTCTCCTCGTCGGGCTTCTCATGCAGACCCTGCACCATTTTAGTTTCCTTCCTCTGTACCGCCTCCACTCTATGTCTTTCCTGAGATGTGGTCTCCAGAACTGGGCACAATACTCAGCTGGGATCTCATCAGCAATCTATACAGTGGCAACACCACCTCCCTCTTTCTGCTGGTGATACCCCTCCCTAAACAAACCCCAACATCCCATTGGCCCTGCCCACTGCCGTGTCACACTGTTTTTCCCCCTTGAGGTCGTAAGATATGATTACTCCCAGGTCCTTTTCCTGTTTGGTGACTGTCAGTACCTTTTCTCCCATTTTGTACTCTGCCCCTGGGTTTCTGTGCCCTAGGTGCATGATTTTGCCCTTTCTCGCACTGAAACCCAACTGCCTTGCTCTTGCCCACTTCTTGAGTTTTCTCAGAGCTCTGCACATTCTCTCCACCCCCCTCTGGAGTGTCAACCCTATTGTAGAGTTTGGTGTCATCCACAGAGAGGCAGACCTTCCCTTACAGTGCATCTGCAATGTCACATTATAATGGCATTAAAGAGGAATGGTCCCAGTACTGAGCCCTGTGGCACCACTCTGGTCACCCTCACTTCCATGGAGTGAACCTCATTTACCACCGCCCTCTGTCACCTATCCTTTAACCAATCTGCTACCCAGTTTACCACCTTTGGACCTACCCCTATGCTGCCCAGTTTCCTCATGAGCCTCTTATGTGGAACAGTGTCAAAAGCCTTACGACCATGTCCACCACACCACCCAGATCTATCTCCCGTGTCACCCAGTCAAAGAAATCTATGAGCTTTGTCTGACATGACCTCCCCTCCATGAATCCGTGTTGCCCTGGGTCTTGTAACCTGATGGATTCAAGATATTCCACAATCGTTTCCTTTAGCAATGACTCCATTAGTTTACCTACCACCGATGTCAGGTTGACCGGCCTAAAGTTGTCAGCCTCCTCCCTGCTACCACTTCTGTGATGTGGGACTACTTCTCCCCTCCTCTAGTCCTCTGGAACCACTCCTTCTTCCAGTGAGTTGTTAAAAAGAACTGTCAGGGGTGCAACCAGTACCTCCCTGAGCTCCCTCAGCACCCTTGGGTGTACCCCGTCTAGCCCCATAGCCTTGTCCACCTTCAGGTTAGCGAGTGCCTTCTGGACTGTCTCCTCTGTAAAAGGACTTGTGTTTACCTATCTCCCCCCTCCAGTGCCCCTGTTGCATTTATGTGGCCCCTCCCCATCCTCTGTGAAGACTGAACAAAAGTATCTGTTCATGGTATTTGCTTTTTCCTGATCCTCATCTGTACAGTCCCCACCTGCCCCTTTTAGCCTTGTTTACATCACTGGCTTTGCATCGCATCAACTCATGTGCTCTGGTTGATGCGCTGCAAAGTCGGCTTTGTGGACACACACCACATCGTTGTAAGTGTGCTGCAGCTCCCATTTTTGATCCGATGAAAAAGTGAGGACGTGTACTGGATTGAGCGTGTTACCCCGCCGTGTGAATGACCGATGTGCTTGATCTGCTGCAATCCCCTATTTCCCAGCTGCGGATGTCATTTTTGGAACCCTCCCCACAAGTCTACAGACACTCCTCTCGCACAATCTACGGCGTGTCAGGCTCGGGACTGTAAACGTAAATTGCGAGATCAAGTCACAGTGTAGCAGGAAGGCAGTGGAGTGGTAAGAGAAGTGCTACTGCTGTGTAAACAGGGCTATCAACCTCACAATCCCTCCCCATGTCTTTCTCTTTTCCCTTATGTACCTAAAAAATGTCTTTCCCCCTTTCATTACCCTTTGAGTGTTCTTTCCTCAGTTTGTGTCTTTGGGTGTCTCACTGCTTTCTTCGCCTCCCTCTGCTTCTCCTGATACACCTCGCTGTCCACTTCCCTCTACATTGCTTTATATCTCCTGAAAGCTACCCTTTTAAGCTTTACCTTTTCAACCACTTCCTTCAAGAACCAAAGAGGTCTCTTTTTCCTCTTGTTTTTGCTCACTTCCTTAGCACAGAGGTTTACTGCTTTCACTATGCCTTCCCTTAGCTTAGCTCACTGTTCCTCCACCCCAGCCAGGTCATGCTCCCCTGCTAGGTCGTCTCTGTGACACTCATCCATTTTTTTTTTTTAATCTGCCCTCCTGAAGCACAAGACCCTCGTCCTTGTGTGGTTCACTTCTGCCACTGTCCCAATGTTGAATCACACTGTACAATGGTCACTGGACCCCAACTGGCCTCCCACTTTGATGTCTGCGACACTGTCCCTGTTAGCACTAGATCCAGTATTGCCCCATCACGACAAGGGCTTCCTGAGTAGTTGCCTGAGAAACGCCCCCTGCAGGGTGTCCAGAATGTTTCTGCATCTAGCTAGAGCTCTAGCTGGGAGGCTCCAAACTGAAGTCCCTCCCCCCAGCAGTATCTCCCCTTTTTCTGCCATTGTGTCAATGGCCTCTGCCAGTGCCTTATCTAAAGTCATCCCTGTGTTGGAGGTCTATAGATCATGCCAGTAAACACTGCAGCTCCATTTCCTGTCTCCAGGGTGACCCACAGTACCTCGGCACGGGGTCATAATGTAGCAAGACATTACGCCGCATGGCAAAATCGTGCTGCCAATACAGCGTGATATTGCCATGCGGTATAATGTCTTGCAACATTATGACCCCACACCCCCCGTCACAGGGGGGCTGTGCCCCCCAGACCCTCCCACTAAAGATTCTCAACTCTGGGGGGGGGGGTCCAACTCGGGAAGTGCACAAAATGTGCAGAAAAATAAAATGTCTAGGACTGGGAATCAAACCCAGTCCCAAATGCAGCACCTGGATTTCTGCTGCTGTGGCTCAGTCCAGTGAGCCACAGCAGCTGCTCAGTGGAACCCGTTCCCAGCAGAGGTCTTATCCTTTGCCTGGGAGTGTATGAATGGTGCAATACCACATACAGCAGTATACAAGGTATTGCACCATTCGCTGTCCTGGACAGCGCTCTTTCAGATTAGCTATAATGTCGTACACTATTAAGCATACAACATTATGACCTGGTAGGCAGTACCTTCAACCCCTCATTCCCATCATGGATTCCCTGTGTTTCCGTCACTTTGATACCCTCCCTCACATACAGTACCACACCCCTCCTTTCCTTCTCATGCTGTCTTTCCTGAACTGTGTAGAGCCCAGTATGGCGATGCCTCAGTCCTGGTTTCCTTTGCACCATGACTCAGTAATGGCCATGATATCCAGGTCTGCTTCCGCCATGATGGCCTCTAGGTCTGGAATTTTTTGTCCTAGACTTTATTCCCATTCCCCTTTCATTTCTACCATGGTGCTTTTTTCTTTACCTTGCACCCTTGGGGTTTTACCTCCCCTCGAGTCCTCCCTACTCTCTGCCTCTGTCTGGGGGTTTATGCCTCCCTGATTGTTTCTGCCACACCCCTTGGCTACTTCAAATTCTCATTGAAGTAACATTTAAAGAGCCAGTAAGGCCAAAACAGGCAGACAGGAAAATAATGCAAAGTTTAAGAAGTAGTCAGTTGTAACTTTTTATTTCTGAAGTATTTTCCTTTTCTTTTTACTCATTAGATAAGCTAGATAGATAGATAAAAAAAACTTTATTTTTCAACAGGATTTAACTTTTAAGACTGGAAAGCCCTGTTTTACAAAGTTGTTCTGATATTCAAATGGTAACAGACAGGACGTATATTTACATACATACAGACTGCATAAAACAGATGCACTATTCACACATACAATAAGAACAAAATGACAAAAAAGAAGAACATTAAAAAAAAACATATGTACATAAACACAGACCATCTGCAAAGTGTATTTGAATCATGTGTTCATCTTACAGGTTTAAATGGATGATACAAACTGTAAAGATCGGGAAAACATGAAACATGCCCCCCGTAAAAATCTAAAAATTAGTTAAAAACAGGTACATTTATCCTTCCATACGGTATCGATACTAGCTTTAAAGATCCCTAAGCTTTTTGCATTTCTGACCTCAGGTTCAAGTTCATTCCATGTTTTTGACAAGTACCTCTTTTGCATTTTACAGCAAGAGTTGTGTACAAAGCGGACCATTAGACATCTATTTTTTAATTCTCATAGATTATGTCCATAATCTGTGCAAATTTAGATCGGGACATGTGGATGTGTGGAACATCTCTTAGGCTGGTAGCTGATGTATCTGTCTCTATCCCCCAACTACACCATCAGCACTGGGATCTCACTGACTGTAACATCACAGGTGGCTAACACTGCAACCACTGAGTGGCTATTTCTAAGTGTAACCCCCCCCCCCACAAATGGGGGTTCCTGAAAAATTTTCCTTGAGCTTGCCTAAATGCTCACTGCCAGACTGGTGTCCTGCGTTTTAGCAGTTTAAATGTATTGATAGAGAGTGCCTGTATTGCCTCTGTGTACTGTCTCTTTAAGAGCTGCCTGGATTGCCATCATAATTAATCTGGGAGGGAGCTCTGTTAGAAGATGTTCTTGTTTGCTGATCATTTATTAGAATAGTAATAATGCTGCAGTTTGTCTAACATGCCTTCTTTGCAGCATGGACATTTCTGTTTATCTCTGCCATCTTGGTCCGGGACTGCTGAAATGGGCCAATAAGGACCTTTGGGGACTCTAAAATGGAGTCTGTCCCCAGGGGCTTTGTGAGAGCAAAGTTTTGTAGGAATTGTGGTTTTGGGCTTTTGGCACCTGGATGGACCTGGAGGGGGAGCCCTTGTTGTGACTGACAGATTAATCAGCCAACTGAACCTTTTGGATCCTGGGGAAAATCCCAGACTGCTTGCAGTTTCAGTCAGATCTGAGTTGGGACATGAAGGAGTAATAGCTCGAGATAGTCGAGCAGTAATCCTGCATAGATTCGCGTGGGAGAACTGTGAAAGGGCTGAGTTTTGGCCTACCTGTCTGCATGCTGTCCCTGAGAGGGAAATTGAAGTTTATTCTGACTGAATTTGAATTGTGAGGACGATTTAAGCCACAGAACTGTGACCAGGCTTTAACCTAAAGAAGACCGAAGATTTGCTGAATGCGATCGGCCTGTCAGGATTTCCAGCCATATTTGAACTCCTGGTTTGTGCAGAGACTCTGTAATTGTGACCAGATAGCAATCTGCCTGGTACAGTAGAATTTCTTACATGTAAATGTGCTGTGTGTTGATAGTGGGTCGTGATTTGGTTCCCCGATGTGTGTTGAACTGTGTTCTGCTCGCTGGAGGCTGCATCCAGCTCCACTGAATCCGTATTCATCTCCCTTCGGCCTGGGCCTTGCCACACTGGCCCAGCCAGAACACCCGCTGCACAGAGAAAGCCATCGATGAGAGACCTACCTGGGGATCAGCCCCCTGCTCAACACTTTGAACAAGAATGGCACCTCGGTGATTCGTGTGGGCCCTGCTTCTCCTGGCACTCCAGCTCAACAACCTGCAGTCTCGATTTCATCCTGCCTGTGTCCTGCATCGGGCATCATGAGTAGACATCAGGGTAGCTCCCTGCAACAACAGCTAAATCTAAAGTGTTGTCATCTCATTGCTTTGTTGTCTCTTTTGTCACGAACTGAGCCCTCCAGCTCCGGATTACAAATAGTGTGTGTTGTGCATGTTACTTTCTTCCATCACAGGGCCCCCACAAGCTGCAACGCTGACCTACCCTGGGCAACGATCCTGGCTTGCCCACCTTCCTCCTACCTGGGTACCCAGTGTGTGTGTAACTGTGTAGGGACTCTGAAGTGCATGCATTACTGTTTGATTGATATAGCCTTTAAGCAAATCAACCTGATTACACCCCTCCCTTGTTCAAGTCCCCTGAATAAATCAGATCTACCTTTTTTTGCATTTAGCCTGACTGTGGTTCCAGTTTGTGCCAAAAGTACTGTACTGTTGCTATTTGCTGTGCATAACCTTGTTTTATAGGGGGTCTCCAGGGTCGAACTAGAGGAACCAGCCCTGGTGGTAAGTGCAAACAGTGTGGGTAATTGCATGGTGAATAAGGGTCATTGTGAAAGTGATTATTGTATATTGCTCTGGCCACTAGAAGAGAAGGGGGGGGTTAAAGTGTTTCGGAGGGCTGTGCCCAGGTCAGCTTGACCACTAACAACCCTGACCTCCAGGTGGAGGCACCGATTTCAGTACCCAGGCCCCTTAACCTGCAACTAGGCACGCAGGCAGGCAGGGGTAGTAGCCCTTGGGATAGAGCCACCTAAGGGTCACATAAGGAACAGTGATGCCACAGTCAGTGAAGTCACAACGCTGATGAGGATGTTGGGGGGGGGGGTTATTTATTTATTTAAGAGTTTAACCAGGCAGGCATACTGAGCAGAGAAACCACTCGTTTCCAGATGTGACCTGGGGGAAAATTGGGTGAAGGGTACACAGGATGATAATACATACATACAAGTTTTACATTTTGTACTGAATATACAACAAGAGAGCTGTAACATTAATAACATTGAGGACCCTAGGTTTTTACATATATATATAGGATAAATAACATAGTGTCAGAACATCAATAATTTTGAGGACCCTACAGTACAGCAGCTGTTTATTGCATGACTATCGGTTGGCGGGACCAGAGGACTTGAGATCTTGTGCTTATGGTTGCTGGGAGCATGAGGTGGAGAAGTGTGCGTGGAGGAGTGGGTAGAGATGGCCAGGGGTCGTGGAGCCCCTGATGTCTGCAGGCAAGTGGTTCCATAGTTTGGGCAGGCGGTGTTTGAAAGCAGATTGGCCCTTGGATGTGTGCATGACTGGGACTTGGAGAAGCCTTGAGTCTGTGCTTCTCAGTGAGTAGATGGGGGGGGGGGTTGAGCCGATATGGTGGAGCCGAGATAAGGGGGAAGGGTCTGGGACCAGAATTTTGCAATGACTCTGTGCAGTGGATCTGTCTGCGGGTCGTGAGTGAGGGCAGGGCTAGGGCGCTGTATAGGTCGCAGTGGTGGGTTGTTGGTGGGCACTCCAGGATGAAGCGACAGAAGGAGTGGAATAGTGTGTCCTGGCGGGCCAGGTTGGATGAAGGTGCAGCGCCATACACCACATCACCATAGTCAAGTAGTGGGAGTATCATCTTTTGTACAGTTTCCCTCCGGACTGCAGTGGGCATACAGCCTTTGTTGCGATACAGAGCTCCAAGTTTGGGGTGCAACGTCTTGTGTAATGATTCGATGTGTGTGGAGAAATCTAGGTAAGCCAGACTCCCAGGTATCTGAATGAGGTGCAGGACTCTAGGGGGGAACCATCCAGGGTTAGGAATGAGGGGCGTGTTGCTAGGCGGGACAGCCGTGGTTGTGAACCGAAGGTTAGTGTGGCAGTTTTTTCAGCATTTAGGAATAGCTGGTTGGATCGGAGCCAATGCTGCATGGCACTGAAGTCCTGCTGTAGCACAGTGGACACTACTCCAGCGGAAAGGCCTGAGGCGTACAGTACGGTGTCGTCCGCGTACATTTGGATAGATGAGTGTGTGCATGCGAGCGGGAGGTCATTCAGGAATATTGAAAAAAGTAGAGGGCCCAGGACTGAGCCTTGGGGAACCCCCATGGGAGGGAGGTATATTTGTGGGGGCCAATTTTCACCAATTGGTGTCTGCCTACCAGGTAGGCATGAAACCAATTGATGGCATGGCCGGAGAGGCCGGCATCATTTAGTTTGGCTAGTAGCATTGGGTGGGAGACGGTATTGAAGGCCTTTTGTAGGTCTATGAAAATGGCTGAGGTGATATTCCCTTTGTCCATTCCTGAGAGGATGTCATCAGTGATTCTTAATGGGGAGGTGATGGTACAGTGTGACTTACGGAAACCAGACTGATAGGGGGTGAAGAAGGAGAATGTGTCTAGGTATTGGGAGAGTTGGGCAAGGGCAAGGTGCTCCTGAATTTTGGCCAGAATTGGGAGACGGGAGATACTGCGGTAATTTCCCGGTGTGGAGGGATCACTGCCCTTAGGGAGGGTGATAACAGTCACCTGCTTCCATGTGACTGGGATTTTGGCCAGAGAGAAGGAGAGGTTGAGAAGGTCGGCTAATGGAGCGGCTATGACGGGGGCGGATAAGTGTAGTAATTTGGCATCCAGGCCAGAGGGGCATTTGCCTTTGTTGGGGTTGAGAGCACTCAGAGCTTGAAACACTTCGGCCGGGGATACTGGACGGAAAAAGAAACTGATGGTATGGGAGGAGTTCTGAGATTTTGGTGAGGTACTTGGTGTGCGTGGGGTGGGCGGGAGACTGGGTAGGAGAGAAGCTGTGCTGCTGGTGAAGAAGGAATTGAAGGCAGAGGCTACTTCGCCTGGGTCAGTGATGGTCGAGCCTTGGATGGATAGGGTCAGGGTTGCTGGTTGTACTGGTCGAATAGAGACAGACATGTCAGCTGCCAGGCAGAGTGTTGTCCCACATATCACACCTATTTATATCAGGTACATACTCTGCTAATTAACAAACGGGAAAAGAAAAAGCAGCTCAGATATAAAACGTAAATGGTTGACTGCTTTTAAAACCTAACATTAGCTTTAGGCAGTACACTAGCTCTTTAAACCATCCACTGAGGACTGCGACTCCCCTCCTGGATGGATGCAGGCCATCACCCCAGTATAGGCCTTTATTCTTCCATGGGTTCCAGTCCCCAATGTAGCTGAACCCCTCCTCTCTACACCATTTTCTCAACCATAAGTTGAAGCTTCAGGTGCGGAGATCCCTATCATACCCCCTGTCATAGACAGGCAGCACCTCAGTGAAAGCCATTGAGCATGCTACCTGCCTAAGACCCCTCTCCAGCTCCCTAAGATCCCCCTGCACAATCCCCACCCAGTCCCTAGCCAGATCATTAGTCTCCAGGTAACCAATGACATCCATCTCCCCCTCCAGTAGCACCACCCTAGGAATCCTTAGGATCCACCTTCCATCCCCCTGAGCCAAGGCACCAGGTAAGCACCTCACCTTCCTTCCTGGAAAAAAAACAGGAATGTCTGAAACCATAATACCCTGGATAGAAAATTACCTGCTGAGGAGAACACAGACAGTAAAAGTAAATGGAAGTACATCAGAGACTCTGGAGGACTAACTCTTGGTGTACCACAGAGGTCTATTCTGGGACCACCATTGTTTTTACTGTTTATGAATGACCTCCCTACAGCATGCACGGACATACATATTCAGCTATATTCAGATGACACGGTGCTGTACACTAGCTTTAGATGCAAAAGTGACCTAAATAAGCAATTAGGGTGTGTTTGTTTGATAATGTGCAGCACTGGATATCTGTGACAAGGTTGCTATTAAATACAAAGAAATCCAAAGTAATGATCTTTTTAAAAAAACTTTGGAAACCACACAGATTTTAAAGAGCCGCTGACATGATTCTTGGCATGAGGCAGGCAACCCATACCGTGAAGTTGCCCGCCCTGGGAACTATTTTATCAACAAGTCAGATTTTTTTTCTGCACTTAAAAAAACAGAGTTATATGCTCTGTAAGGCCCGGCTCATAACTCCCAGGTACGAGCTGAGCGGCTGCCGAGCAATGCAGCCCTGCCTCTAAAAACTGCACTTTGATGACACGTGGTAGGGAACAGGGCTGCAGGCACTCTATGGGTACTGTAATAGGATTGGGGTGGGGGCACTGCCTAAATGTATTTAGATTATCTTTGCTGGCAGATATACATGTACGGGGCTATATTATATGCTTTATATTAGCCACACACATGTATACCTGCCAGCAAAGATAATCCAAGTACATTTAGGCAGCGCCCCCTCCCCGATCCTATTACAGTATCCTCAGAGTGTCTGCCGCCCCGTTCTCTACTTCACATCATCGAAGTGTAGTTTTTAGAGGTAGGGGCTGCAGCGCTCAGTGGCAGCTTGGCTCATGACTGGAAGTTACGAGCTGGGCTTTACGGAGCATACAACTGTTTGTTTAAGTGCAGACAAAATTCGAATTATGGATAAAATAGCTCCCAGGGGAGGCAACTTCATGGTATGGGTTGCCTGCCTGGATTGTGGCAGTTGCTGTTTAGTACCTATACAACTGAAAAAGGAAGGGCCTATAAAACTCTAAAGCTTCAAGTATCTGGGGGGGGGGGGGGGGGGTATGGCTAGATCCCCATTTAATCTTGGATCAACACAAGACATGTAGGACAAAACATGCACCAAAAGATTGGCACAGTATACAGAAACGAGCACTGCTTGAACCTGCAACTCAGAACTCTGATCCTAATGCAATATCTTCTCCCCACTCTAGAATATGCTGATGTGGCCAACAAGACAGCATGACAAGCAATACTGCATGAGCTAATGGATATGCAGAACCAAGCATACAGGTTTACATTGGCTGTGTGTTATACAGCACATCACTGTGCCCTATTTAAGTCACTTTGCATTCTAGCTCTTAAGAATAGAAGAGAACTGCACTGCACAGTGTCTATATATAAATGTACTCAGGACACAACCCTGACTATCTGAGTGGTCTGCACACAAAAACCATCTCCATTTACAGACTAAGGTCACAGAAGGGGATGTCTTGCATGTCACAAAAGCAAAGCGAATAATAGGTGAAAAGGCATTTAGCATTGCAGCACCTAAAAGCTGGATTGCATGGCCAGATCACATGGTGAAGTGTGTGGGCAGCCCTGCCCAATTCAAGTCAGCTACAGTATGCATGTGAGGATTAAGCCACTCGAAAGGATGGGTCTACTGTGGAATTAATCCATGGTTGGGGGGCTACAAGGCCGAAGGCCAAGTGCCTCCAATGACCCAACCATGGATTAATTCCACAGTAGACCCATCCTTTCAAGTGGCTTAATCCTCTTGTAACATGGCATTTAATGTATGAGTACTGTTGTTCAACAAATTCAAACAGATAGAGTAATCTTCTTTAAAAAATGTTTTATGTTCTGCTGTAAAACAGCAATAAACATGCTATAGAAATAGTAACCAAAAAATTATAACACACCTATTGCCAATATCATAGTGGTTACACATGGTCCGCTACAACATTTTCAATAACAAGCTTTGAGGTTCGTCATCTCCTAACTATGGCTGCAAACTGTGCAAAAATTTACATTTCACTTTCCATGTTGCTCAAAAATGCTGCTGCTCCACTCATGCTGTGCTGCATTTTGGGACCATTGCTTGGACGTGTGTCACATTTGCATGCAGCTGCAACATGCTAGGGTGCTTCACAAATGTGTTTCTTTCCAATATTAATATTCACAAGTATTAAAGCACACAGTGCTGACAGATTACAATAAAGTGATCAAATTAAACAACTTCTTTTATTAAAACCCATTTAGACAAACCATGCAACTGTCACACAGCATAAAAGGAAATGCATAGCATCTTAAGTGTATAGCTGACACACAGCTGCGTATTACCCAACACTACATACCGCCTGTCTTTCCCACATCCCAATGTCTTCTATTGACAAGACCATTGTGTACTTGCTTCTGCATGATAAAACTGTAGAGTTCTGTAAGTAATGCATAAATGAAACCTTTCTATGATTGGAACCCTAACTATTGTACCCAGAGAGCCAATTATACATATGTGCTGCAAGCTAAGTACAGTGCCCCCTCGCTACAGTGAACCCCTCTATAATGAATTTATTTTATAGGGAACACATGGGACGGTTCCCATTGTTACTCAGTAGGCACATTTTTACACCTCAGGCCAGATTTTCTCTTCTTTTAAACTTTTTATTTGTAGATTTTATGATATCACATATTACATAAACTGACTAGAGAGAGGTACACAGTCCCCTAAGCTGGATGTACAGAATAAAATACAGAGGTTCATTAATATTCATGATTATAAGTCCATTCAGTCTAGAGAGCCACCAGGCAATTAATCTAGGAGTGAAGTGTGATCCTTTTATGTTGTAGGACTTTTACACTCTCATCTATACTGTTACAGAGAAAAACCTGGACGCCAACATATCAGATTCCCTGTAGAATTAGCGCCTGGGAGAGCATAACCTTAAGCACTAATAGAAAGGACTTTATAATGAAGGCCTGGGCTCAGTTAAGTTATGAGATTTACCCACAGATAAAGGCAACCGGCCCCGTGGGCTGACCGGAATTACCACACAGGATTTGGCTCACGTTCACAAACTGAGAAGGTGTAGGTATACACTACTGGTTATAAATTCTACAGTACTAACATACTGTTAGATATAAAAAAGAACATTCATAGAAACATAGAAGCATAGACTTTGACGGCAGATAAGGACCACTTGGCCCACCCAGTCTGCCCATTCAAGAGAGCAGCAAACACAGCTACAGTAACAAATGGTAAAACTTGTCTAAAACGGTGCCGAAATAACAGCCTCTATTTCGGAACCCGGTAAGGAAAAACACACATCAGAATTTAATCGTTAGAATATATGATACTTACATACATCAACAGCAGTACTGCAAAATATATTTGTGCGTGGTCCCATATACCAGAGTCAGTACTAGAGTCATTTAATCAGCTCATTAGAGGATCACCCCATATCATCGTCTGAGGCCGCTTCTCTAGGTTGCAGTTTGGAAATAATTTTCTCTGCAAACGCAGTAGCAGATTCTGGGTCAACAAAAATTTGGGACTTGAGAGTTGTGACGAACTTGCAGGGGAGCAGGATAATTGAGCTGTGCATCGATTCTGTTTTGGAGGCACTCCTTTTTGATTTTTTGCAGCTTCTTTTTCCAAACCTGGGTTTGAGCTGACAGGTCTGGGAAGAGGGCTATTCTGTTACCCTCCCATTTGATGCCCCCTCTAGAGCGAGCCGCCTGCAGCAGGGGTATCCTCCCTTCCGGAGGAGAGAGTGTTATAATGGCAGTCGTCAGTCTCCATGAAGAATCCCCTCATGGTCTTGCCCGCCGAGGTATGGCAAAGGCTTTAAGAATTTTAATGTTTGAGTCAACGGTCAAAAGTTTTAGATCCAGACCAGTCTGTTCACTGCTGGTAATAGTTCTGTCTGTGTACCAAATTTGGGAGGCAACCCGACAATGTGGACATTGGTCTGGCATTGGGTGTTCTCCAGGCTCTCAATTTTATTTGTTAAGAATGTCAGGTCTCTAATTTAGGTAGCGTTACACTCAACTTGCCTGGTGGTTGCTGCCTGGAGTTCCAGAATCGCAGCAGAGTTCTCAGCAATTCTGGTGTCCGATTCGGTAAGTTTTGCTTCAACAGCAGCAAGCCTCTTGTGTGTTTCGTCGCCTGCTGCCTGTATTTTTGAAAGCATTGTTAAAATCTGGGCTGTCAGAAGTTCAGACACAGAGACATTACTCGATGCCACAGGATCTGGGCCCTTCAAGGAGCTAGCAGACGAAAGGTATCCATCCAGATTCTGCGTAGCGTGTCTGGCATCTTTTTTCAGGCTCATTGTATTCAGCAAGGTTTCCAACACAATCTACTGGTCTCTTTTTTTTATACTTTCTGTTTATTGCTTTTAAGTCAAACAATACAGACAGTAATCTCATGCAAGAGAATATTAACAAGCTGTAGGTGGTTTTGAATTAACAAGTTGAACTCTCACAATCTGGCATAGTAGGAGGAACTGGGTGGAAACACAAGCACATTTGTGCCTTACATAATGTGAAATGTCCCTAGTTAATGCCAGCTGCTTCCTGGCTTAGGTCAGAGTGCTTAGGGAGAATACGAAGGGAAAATATACACTCTGTCCAGTAGTGCTGTGCTACCTGTATACAAGATTGGTAATAACACAAAAATCAGGCCCTCAATGCCCTCTTCCCCCCTCCACATTGCCATCACTTTAAAAGGAAATTCTGCTATGTCTGAATGCACTACTACATTTTAAAAAGAGGACTATTTATATTTAATATACCACTCTATTAATGAGGAGACTGGTAATATATGCAATAAAAGTAAAAAGTTATACTTATTGTAAGTCCAGCAATCCCCATCTCCCAAGGAGAAAACACCATGCCCTATACACTGAAGTAAAGTTAAATAATCAGTCGAAATTTTTATTAAGAGCAGTAATCTTTAAACTTAAGTAAAGTCATGCGTTTAGTCCCCTTCTGACTCTGAACTCTCCAGCTCCATCCTTTTTGGGGGTTGAACTCAAAATTCAAGTTCAGTTTTTTCGTCCCACTGGCCTGCATCCCCAGGGTCACTAAATTACCAGGTCTTCCCCCGTACGTTACTCTCAGTCGGGCCGGCAAAAGAAATGAATGAACAGTCCCCAGGTGGTGTAGCTTTTGGCACACCACCTCAAACTGTTTGTAGCATGCACGGGTTTGGAGGGACAAAATCGGGAAAAGTTTAACATCTTGCCCCTGTACACTTAATGGGTATACTGCCCGTGCTGCAGAGATTAACATATCTCGGATTTCTGGTCCAATTATTTTCACCACCACAGTGTGGGGATCTCAGGATCAGAGGGCTTCACTCTAGGTGTATTACGGAAGGCTTGTCTCAAGTCCGACCACTCGAAATGCTCAGGAAGGCTTACATTTTCAGTAAGCCATTGTCTTAAGTAAGTGAGAAAATTTGGTTCTTCAACGCCCTTGGCCAGACCCACAATTCTAATGTTTCCTGCACATAATGTGTTTTCAATTGCCTCCATTCGACCCCTCAGCTGTTGGTTTCCTTTGGTAAGCTGGGCAGCTGTAGCTTGCTCTGAAAGGGATCGCTTATCCACTTCAGCCACTGAGGAGGTTAAGGCAGTGATAGCAGCATCATGAGTTTCCAGCCATGAAAGAGTCTTTTCAATTTTAGCATCCATGGTGAGCACAGAGTCCAAGATTGTCTGCCATGGTGACTCTTTGGGGCTTAGTGAAGCAGTCTGGTCCAGTAAAGTCGTTTCCCCACTCGACTCTGTATTCGATGTAGTAGGCTGCTGGGATCCGGAGGCTTGGGGCAATAAGTTTTTATTGTGCCCCATCACTGATTTTGGTATCGCTGGATAGATGATAAGCTTAGGAAGCTGAGTGAATCTTCCGAAAAGTATACTTAATGCTTTAAGATTCTAATAAAGCTGGCAATTGTACAGAACACAGAGCAGAGTAAATAAAGGCATGTCCTGCCTCGAAGTTGGCTCTCTGGTGCCCCCCACCATCTACTGGTTTCAATGCTCGATTTTAAGGGCTTTTAAATAGTTTATCTCCCGATCGTCGTAGTAGATGTGACACGGAGCTGTTTTATTTTCCAGCCACCATGCTGCTGCTCCTCCTCAGCGCCCCCCTCAGGCCAGATTTTCAAAGGGTCCCTGGAATGACGTAAGGCGCATCAAACATTCACCTTGCATCCAATCCAGGTGCGCCAAACACTGTGTGCCCTGTTTTGCAAGAAACACATTCTCTGTGGCACAATCCCCCAAAATGATGCAAGAGGTCCACTGCATCAAACATATGATGGGGTGAGAATGACACAAGCTAAGAATGAGGCAAAGTTGAGGCAAAAAAATGTGATGCACGGAGTGAGATGGAGCAAAAATGACTGCAGGTTGAATCAAAAACATGATGCAGAGGGAAAATGACGCAAGTTGAGATAAAAACATGAAGCAGGTGGAGTCAAAAAAATGAAGCAAACTGTGTCAAAAACCGCAAGCATGGAGAAAAGTGACATGAAGCTAGGCTGAGTTAAAAAAAGTGAAGCAAGTTGTCAACTGAGTCAAAAACCGCATGCATGGAGAAAAGTGATGCAAAATGTTTAACAATGGTGCAAGTTGAATAAAAAAAAAAGGCAGCAAATCGAGTAAAAAAATACATGTATGCAGAAAAGTGACACAAAGCCGAACTGAGTAAAAAAAAAATGTAGCAAGTTGAATCAAAAAAATAAGCAAATTGAGTCACAAAACAGTGCATGCAGCAAAAATCACACAAGCTGAGTAAAAAATTACCACTGATGAAATGGCCAAGACAACTGCATGTTATGCCCCCAAAACACTATCAACTAGTCCTGCAAGGGAATACTGGCTCTATAACCAACCCCTCCATAATCTCCCTTCACCTTTACATGCTCCGGTGTCAGTTAGATCAGCTCTGGCTGGTCTAAGCACAGCATGCATCTTCTGCGCACTGTCACTAGCTTCCACCTTTGAAAATCCAAAAAAAGGGACGGTGCATAATTTTTTTGACGCAAGCCCCGTTGCAACTTGACGCACCCATTTTTTTGATGCAAGCCTGACACAAACCACTTTGGTGCAGACAGTTCTGCCTTTTTTTTTACTTTTGCTTTTTATCCCCCAACTTGCTGTTTTTGCTCGGCCCCTCCATCCTTGCCACCTCACCCTATCCCCCAGGACTTACCTGCACAGACCGGAGTGCTCCCTGGATTGCCTCCCAGGGCGGAGCCATCGAGGAGCCCCTTTAGCCCCCCTCCGAGCAGTGCCACATTGAGGTCCGGCAGTACAGTGCCTCAGACAGCAATGTGAGGCTCGTGGTGGAGGAGGACATCATCCATGCAAGCCGGTATTTTTCCGGTTCCCATTTTTTTTTATATCTATTATTTATCCCTCGGGTGGCCACAGGCAAGGCACTTCTTCCCTACCAGCCACCTAGGACTGTCCACCACTCCCCCCCAGTACCCCCAAGCCCCACTCTCCCATGGATTTCCCCTAATGGCAGGGCAGGAAGGGGGAGGGCTGGCCCCCCCAGGACACAATCCAGATCGGGCAATTATGGGCAGTCCAGTGGTGAAGCAGGATGTCGGTCGGCTGGCAGGGCTTCACAGAGCATGCGGCCACCCTTCCTTTTCCACTTTCTGGCCCTTCCCTCTTGCGGCAATAAATGCATGTGCACCCCTAACTCCGACGGTGCCACCTGGCCTCCACCAGGAGGCAGCCAAGGACCATGATGACATTCTCCCTATCCCCAAGAGAGGACAGCTGTCATTGGATGCTCGATCCTCTCCTTCCCCTGCTGACCCCAGCAACCTGAGCTCGCTCCTGAAACCAGGTTGCTGGTGTGGCATCCAGCGCCTAAACCCTCTGCACCACAGGGCCAGATTAGGTCTTCGTTAATGAGAGCCATGGTGTTCAATGACATGAAGTGCAACCATGCTGACATCCAGCACACCCCCTGAATACACTGCAAGCCTCAGGCGCTACCCCCAGCATCCAGCAGGGGTCAGTCAAGCGATGAGTGCTAATCCACCCTCTCTCGGAGGAGAGCCATCCGCAGGACACTCAGTCCTCCTCCCCCCTCCTGCAGGCCCTCTGACTCCTGGGTCTGCTCCCGAACATGGGACGTCGGCATCACAAGCGGAAACCCTACCACTACACTGGCAGTCCAGCATAGGTGGTTCTGCTTTTGATGCGAGAAGCGTTAGAAAATCAGAATTGATGCATGTCTTGACGCAACTTGCTCATTGCATCATTCTTTTCTGGTGCAAGCACCTCGCGTCATTGTCTGCCCTTTGAAAATCGAGCCCCTCGTTATAGTGAATCTTAACCATAGTGAACAAACTGTCTGCCTGCATAGGTGTTCATTAGAAAGAAGGACCAATGTATTATTTATTTATTGCAATGTTTCACCAGGAAGGCACACTGAACAAGTTGCTCGTCTCCCGATGCGACCTGGGGGGGGGGGGGAGTACAGAGAGAGTACATACAAAAATCCAAAATGGATGGTACAATTTGAAACAAGTAGAACAGTAAACAGTACACTAAATTAGCAGTCACAGCAGAGATACATCAACCAATATACAACAGTGAGTATTGCTCACAACGATAATTTGGTCTTTTAAAGTGCAAGGCTATATATATATATATATAAGTGCAACTGTATAAATAAGAACAGACCTAATTTAGGAGAAGGAATGCTAGAGAGAGAGACAGGTTGAGTTAAGATTGCGGAAAACAGGTGCAGTTTGGGGAGAGGAAATTATGGAGGGCTGAGCAAAAAGATTGAAAGGAGGAGGACTGGTGAATTTGTGGAGGGAGGGCGTTCCAAATTTTGAGGAACTGGTGAATGAAAGCAGATTGGCCAGCCAATGTAACGCACTGGGGAACCACAAAGGTTCGCGAATCAGTGGACCTTAAGGAGTGAGCGGGGGGGTAGAGAGGGAGGAGGATAGATATGGAGGGTGAGAGCCATGCCAGTATTTAGAGAAGAGTTTGGTACAGTGGAGAGGTGCCTGTTAGCAAGTGAGGGGAAAGATACAGAGCGATAGAGATCACAGTGGTGAGTACGTACAGGATAGTCAAGGGCGAAACGGCAGAAAGAGTTGAAAAAGGGCTCCAATCTGGATAGGGCAGATTTGGGAGCAGCACTGTAGACTAAATCACAATAGTCAAAGATAGGGAGGATCATCTTTTGGACAATTTCACGCCTGGCCATAAGAGGGAATATATGCTACTGCTGTTTTAACTGCCACCCTAGGACCCTCCTGAAAACTAGGGAATGCAGCTAAATGACACTATCTTGGTGCTAAAATGTAAAATAAATAATATACATATTTCATTATTTACCACTGGACTAACCTGCCATTTGGATGAGTTGTGATGTGCTATGGTCCACCCCGGCAGAGATCCTTGTCCACTTCCAGGGGCGGTGACAGGAGGGTTGCCTCACTGTCCAGCAGGGTCTGACGCTTGCTCTAGGTGGAATAGTGCCCACAAGTTCTGTTCCTTTCAAGCAGAGATAGAGGATTTGGCTGTTAAATGTTGGTGCCCAGGTGGGCCCGAACAATCCCTCTGCATGCTCTCAGTCACACAACCCCCGTTTTGCTTATCTGTTATACACAACTACCTCATTTATTAGCTGTGGTCATTGGGAGTCTGCTCAGTAACAGAGAGGTGCTTGGAGGTTCAAGGAACATGACATGGCATCAGTTTATTAAATGACTAATTGATTGATTGTTGACCAGGAAAGGAGGGCTAGACAATACTTGCTATTTTCAGCCTCGTCGGGGGGGGGGGGATGGAATACAGATGCAAGCCAACTGACATCGAATTAGATTAAGCTGTTGGTGGTATTTTACTGAATGGAGAAGATCTGGCAGGACACTAGGGGACTCCCCTACTCTTTCTGAGAAGTGCCAAGGGATCTTTAGTGTCCCCCTGATCAACCACCAGAAAAGGCAGAAAGAACCAAACCCTAGCAGAATGGCAGCCTCTTGGTGTTGTTCTTGGATGCCAGTGTTTATGGTATGAGCCCTATAACTGGGCAGACTGGATGGGCCAAGCGGTCCTTATCTGCCGTCAAATTCTATGTTGCTATGTTTCTGTCTTCATTATCCTTGGGGACATAACGAGAATCCAAATGAGATCCAAATCATTTATAAAACGCCTTTCCACTGCATATTTTCTTCCGAAAGCTGCAACTGGCACGTCAGAGCCACAATAAGATCCTTTTTCCTAGAACCCTGACTTATTTGTACTTGAATGGTACTTTGTCATGTAAATCTCCTAATATGGACTTGTGCAAACCATGCTTTCTGTCAGCTGATATCTAACTGTGTATAAAGAAAGGAACAGCTAGACTATGCAGATGGTGCAGAACTTTATATAGACAATAATACCCAACAGAATGGGTGGTATTGGGCTATACCGGACCGCCCTGGGGTGTAATTAGGCCTGATGCCACAGGCGGAGGGCCTTGTAGCCCTGAGAAGGTCTGCTATAGCCCATACTGCCCACATTGGAGGGTATTATTGCACTTAGAAAGTGGGTTACATGCCATTTGGACAGATGTCTAGAATTTGTCCCACCCAGGGCAGACACTGCCTTTCTTAGTTGGAAGAAGTTAGGCCTGGTTCGATTCTCACAATTTATCCATCAATGGCACTATTAAATCCTTTGCCCAGATTCAAACAGAATTCACACTATATTGATCTGACTTCTTTAGGTAAATACAGGTGACATCACATCATGGGGGAAGCTCACCACCGTGGGATATCGGAGTTATGATAGCTAAACGATGTATTGTACAAGAATGGGGGTCCGACCGAGCTCCTAGAATAGCACATTGGGTCGCCACTTTATTGCAGGTAATGAAATTTGAGCACATTCTGTACAAAGTCCTAGGCCAAGAAAATAAGTACCATAAGATATAGGACCCCTTGGAACGGGCTCTGGAAGCCCAGTGGTTTCCTGATGGCTAGGAGATGAAGGGAAAGTTTTAGTTTTAGTAAGGTCTATTCTATAGATTCTGCCACCCAAAAACTACTAGGCTAGATAAAGGGGTGATACTAGGTGGGAGGAGAAAAGGAAGAATTGGGGTGCCGGGCTCCCAGATGTAAGAGTTGCTATTAACTATTATGAGGTTTTCACCTTCAGACATTGTTAAGGGAGATGTCATAGGTATTGTTACGACTTGTCCTCACTCTGTGATCCACAAATGTATTAATTGTTAAGTGATTATGTGTTGTTTTTAGCCAACCTGCTGTGCTATGTGTAAAGTATTGAAAATGAAGAAAGAAGTTTACAAAAAAAAAAATAATAATAATATGTTAAAAAAGACTAGAGGATTGATCATGTTAAGACCACCTTTATTAACCGGAAGGTATAGTATTTTCCTTTTAATTGGGTTGAGATGGTTCCTCCACATGGCCTGAAAAAAAAAATACTATATAGTGTAGCTTACAAAGATTTCAGGGGTGGGAACACATAACTGACATATTAAAATAAAGGCATCAGAAAGGTTCTGATTAATCAATCAATCAATCAAGACTTTATTTATAAAAAGGCATCTTTCTAAAAACCAAGGCACCTGTACACCACATGATAAGACAATATTAATAAAACAATAAATTAACCACACTAATAATATATTAAAAGTCATTATATTCTTGTTTAAAAATATATGTTTTAAGTGCTCCCTTAAAAGTTTTGACGGTCGGGCAGTCTCATACCTGACGAGGTAGAGAATTCCACAAGGTCAGGGCCACAAAACTAAAAGATCTGGCCTCAGAAGTCTTCAAACGAACCCTGGGAATCTCTAGCAATCCCTGGTCAGTGGATCGGAGAGAGTTGGGGGGACAGTAGGGATGAAGAAGATCTTTCAGGTAGCTAGGTCCCTGATCATGTAGGGCCTTATAGGTCAGCAAACCAACCTTGAAGGTGTTACGCCAGCATATTGGCAGCCAGTGCAGTCCGCAAAGCACAGGCATTATATGACTGGTCCTAGAAGAGCCTGCCAATAGCCTGGCTGCCGCGTTCTGCACTAGCTGCAAGCGGTGAATATCAACCCCCGGTAGCGCAAGATACAGGGAATTGCAGTAGTCAAGACGGGAAGTAACGAAGGCGTGGACCAAAGTAGAAAGATCATCAGGAGGAACCAGGTGCTTCACCCGGGCAATGTTCCTCAAGTGGTAAAAAGAGGCTTTGACAACTGCCAACACCTGTGATTTAAGTGTCAGACAGCTGTCAAAAACAAAGCCCAGATTGCGCACCTGATCTGAGGTTGTTAGCTGGACACCCCCGAGCCATAAGCCTGGGGGAAATCCAGCCAACAGACCCACCTCCCGTCAATCTGGGTCCATGACCAACACCTCAGTTTTTCTTGGGTTCAACCTCAGCCAGCTCACATTCATCCAGTCCTGGATTTCGGCAAGACAGTTATTAAAGACTGAGAAAACGGCATCTTGGCCAGGTACAAAGGACATGTACAGTTGAGTATCATCTGCATAGCAGTGAAAACTCAAACCGTATTGCCTAATGATCGATCCCAATGGCAGCATGTACACAGCAAACAACATGGGTGCCAAAATGGAGCCCTGTGGTACCCCACAGGATAGGGGGAATGATGTTGAGGAAAAAATCCCAGACACTACCCTCTGAGTCCTACCCTCGAGGAAAGATTGAAACCAACTGAGGACTGTACCAGACAGTCCACAGATAAATCGCAGGCGTTCCAACAGCACACCATGGTCCACCGTGTCAAATGCCGTGGAGAGATCAAGAAGGACCAAGATAGAACAGGTCCTTCAATCTCTCACTATCAGGAGATCATTTAGTACCCGAACCAGAGCCGTCTCGGTGCTATGTCGCTTCCTAACTCTGGATTGGAGAGAATCATAGACATCGTGGCTGGTTAAATGATCATCCAACTGTGTCGTAACCACCTTCTCAATAACCTTTCCCACAAAGGATAGGTTAGAGACGGGTCTATAATTAGCCAGGCAGTCCGGGTCCAAGGAGGGCTTCTTAAGAAAGGGCTAAACCAAAGCATCCTTCAGAGGATTTGGAAAAATCACCCTCTCCAAAGACCTCCAGACCATCTCAGACAAAACCGGACCGATTTTATCTACACAGCCCACTAGGAGATGTGTAGGGCCCGGATCCAGACCACAGTTGGTCGGACGCAGTAATCGGATGACCATCACAATGTCATTGATTGTGGGAAGGCTGAAGTCGGACCACATAAAACCGGTGTCCGACATCTCCTGTCGACCACCACTACTCCCACTAGAGAGCGTCAGATGGACGTCAGACCTGATCTTGGCAACCTTATCTGAAAAGAATTGAGCAAGCTCCTCACACCATTCTTGAGAATAGGCTCTTCTGGGCTGAAGACAGATTGGATTGCACAATCTGTCCACGGTCCGGAAAAGCTGAGCTGGTCTATTCTGAGCAGCAGCAATCTCTCTGGACAGGAATTCTGCCTTCTTACGAGAGATTGCTGATTGATAAACCACATAATGGTCCATCAATCTAAGTTTGGCACAATCCAAGCCCGACCTCTGCCAACATCTCTCTAATCTTCGTCCAGCTCTCCTCAACTCCCTTAGAGTCTCATCAAACCAAGGAGACCTAGGGTGAAGAGTGAGGGGACAAACACGAACAGGTGCAATGGAATCCAGGGCCCCTGTCACTGCCTTATTATAGGCAAGTACCAAGTCCCCTGGATCCATGCAATCACTTGGAAAACCCGATAGGTCCAGCACCACCATCAGGCCATCTGGGAGACCCACCCCTCAAAGGGCGATACCAGACCCTCTCCATAGGGGCTGGCCTAGTAGGGGTGGCCTCAAAACTAAACCCAATGGAATGATGGTCAGACCATCCGACTGGTTCCACAACCAAATTGGATATCTCCATCCGCAGTAGGAACACCAACTCCAAGGAATGACCACCAATATGGGTTGGGGAGGAAATAACCTGTGTGACATCACTCATTTATTTTTCCCTAATGGCCAATTATTCCAGCAGGCCACCATAGCCTTCCCCTGGTTCAAAACAGGTTCCCAGTTGATTTAATCCATTTCAGCCCCTCCAAAGGTGACCCCAGAGGATTTTAATTGGGGTGTCATTTATCTGAATACCCTCTATGTCAGTCACAAGTGGCACCAGTGTGCCAAGTGAGTACCCTCTGCTCTTGAAATGATTTAGAGATGCCCCTGAATAAGCTCCATAAGTCCAGTAAATGTTCAGACCCTTAGCAACCGCAGTCACGGTTGGAGTTAAAATGCAAAGATCATCCACATAGGCTATTGCCTTATAGGGTAGAAGACCATTCAGGGTGTAAAGTCCATGTATTTCAGGACAATAATTCAAAGCTCGTAATAAGGGATCTATGCTAAAGGGATCCATTTGATATGCCGAAATGCATCGGCCTGACGCTCACACTCCTGACTTTGGGTGCCAGAAACACAGTTGCCCAACATTGGGATTTTACCCATGGCGGAGTAGGAATTCTAATGTGAGGGGGGGTGCAGGGGGGAACACGGGCAAAGCCCCCCAAAACACTTCCTGCAGGCAAAATCTCGATGTCGGGCAACCATGTTTCGGGCGCCCGGGGTCAGGAGTGGGAGCGTCGGGCTGATACATTTCGGCATATCATAGTATATCCATGCTAAATACATAGAGGAGGGGGCTGAAAGGGCAGCCCTGACGTATCGCTCATTTTACCAGAATCAGTAGCCCCATCCATCCGTTAACTAATGGACGGACTGTGGCTGTCCTATAAAGACATTGAATCCAGCTGATAAAAACCTGAGGCACACCGTACCAGTGCAAGTTCTGCCACAAGTAGGCATGATCCACCGAATCGAATGCGTGACTTTGGTCAAGGGGAAGGACATATCCATTCACTGAGGCAGTAGAACCCCCTTTCAAAAATTTCCTGGAGGAGAGTTAAATGATCAGTAGTGACCCAGTTAGGGACGGAACAAGCCTGAGCAGCAAGGATAACTGATTGTGCCACAGGCAATAATCGGGTTGTCAAAATTTTAGTAAGAATTTTAAAATCTGTATTTAAAAGACAAATGGGCCTCCAATTACTGAGAACCCTTTTGCCACCTTTTTTATTGAGATAAATCAAGAGACCTTCTGATATTCCTAGAGGCATGTTCTGTGAAGTCAGGATGTCTGAGAAGACTTGAGCTAACTCAGGTGCCAGAACAGCTCCCAGTTTATAAATTTCACCAGTAAGACCATCTATTCCAGGGGTCTTATTTATTGGCAAAGTAGATACTGCAGTGGTGACCTCAAGTTCTGAAATGACCCTTGTAAAGAGAGGCCAGCAAGTCAGGGAAACAGTGGGGAATGGGAAATCCATCCCAAAGGGGGCTTTAAGAAAGCAGAGTCAGGACATTCTTTAAAAAGAGCCATAGTATGGGAAATAACCTGATTCATGATTTGCTCGTTACTAGAGACCAGAGAGCTCGTATGGTCTAATAAGCAGTGAATATTTTTTTTCTGTACTCTATCTTTACAAGTTTCATATAGGCACAATGAGCCCGATTTACTCTGTACCACATCGTAACTGTTGTTTAAGTTTGTCTGCTTGTTTTGTTTTGTATGAAATTTCAGCATATGTTGTTTTATGATTTTAACTTGTGAGGATTATGATGTCCCTGTCAGATGAGTCAGGGACATCAGCTTCTGCAACTGACTTCTGTATTGAAGGTACTGCATGTATTCCTGATTCTGAGTGGAACGGGACAGAGATTTAAGCAGTTTAAACTAGATCTTGCGTGGTGTCTAACCACCAAGCTATTCTGTCAGTGTACAATAGACAGACCAACTTCCTGGCTCGAAAAAAATTGTTAAAGTATGGGAGTCATGTCCGCCATAGTCAAGAGTGTGGGATCACATTTTCCAAACTCCTGGACCCGGTGTCGTTCCCATTGTGTCTTTTAGCACTAATTGCAACATATTGTGATACGGAAATTCATCAGGATCATTGACAATAGTTTGAATGAGTAGTGATTTCGAAATAAAAAAGAAATCAATTCTTGTTGCCAGATTTGCTTTATGGAAAGTAGGATCTGCAGTATTATGGGTCGTCAAATAAGTATCTACCAAGCTAGATGTTTTGACAATATTAGCTAAACATGACAAATTACAGAAAACCTTACGGGTCTTAGTACCTTTTCCTGTATCCTGAATTGTTAATCCACAGTTAAAGTCCCCACCCAAGATGACCAAATGTGGTACGTGCAAGTAAGGATATAGTAAAGAAAAAAGTTCAGTCCTCTCAGCTTTAGTCTGCCCTGCATACACATTAACGAGACGCAATAAGAAGTTATGAACTTTAATATCAACTAGCAGAACTCTCCCTGGCACCAGATCTACTAGTTTTAGAAGGCTGAAGTCTATGTTTTGAAATAAGATCCCAAGCACCGCGCACATCTCAGACCAGGGACAAATACGAGGGACCTGTGTACCATGCTGTAATTGCCCGAGACAGTTCAGGCAATGAGTGCAGTCTCATATCCCGTAATAAAAGAATTTGAGACTGTAAAGAAGTGAGGTATGAAAAAACAGCACACCTTTTCTCGTCACTTTTAATACTATTGATGTTAATTGAATCCAGTGACAAAAATGGCGCCATGAAATGTTATGGTTAACAGACTACTTCTTATTGCCGTCAAGGCGGGGCCTTCTTCATCTTACTAGCTTTTTTTCTTCTTTTTTACTTGTTTCTTCCCTGAGGTGATGTCTGAGTTCTTGGAAGTTCTCTGAGGGAAGCCCTCCATATCTGAAGTGGCAACAGCCTGGTAGGAGCCAAGGGAGGAGGTATCAGACTCCGTCCCCGAGTGGGCAGAAATATCCTGTAATACCTCAAGCCTATTCCCTAGAGAAAGATTGGTGGTCCTAGTGACCCTTAGCTGGTGAAGGTTTCCTCTCATGCCGACTCCTGGTGATCATCCACCTCCTATCCATTTCTGGGGTGGGGTGGGGGTGGAATATCCATATTCTGACTAGGGCCTGAGGGCTGCACACTACCCGGGGGTACCTGAGGAACCTGTGGATCAGTGGTGGAGGAAGATAAGGGAGGAAGCACTGCCTCTTCTGGGGGGGATCACCCTGGATACACTCCACACCTGCCACGGTTTGGGAGGTGGGTTGTACTGCTTGGCCCACAGGAGGGACGAAACCAGACTGGAGTGAAGTTGTGGCTGAAGATGGGCCTGATGCACTCTTTTTGCGCTGTGCTAAAGCTATGAGGAGTCTCTGCTTATCACTATCCACCTGACCCTCCTGATTATGTGCTGCCCAAGGGGAGTTGGTTTATGTGTGCCCCCTTAGTTTCACACACATTACATAAAGGATCACTGGTACAATAAGCATTTGTATGTCCCAGTTCATTGCAGAGGGTACACCGCAGTCTGTCACAGAGGCTACTTAAATGAGTCTGAGAACCGCAATGGTAGCAGGCTTTCGGCTGCCCAGCATAGAAAAGGACACCTCTATCTCTCCCTAAAATGAAACAATTAGGGAGGAGTGCCAGCCCAGTTTCCATAGAGGTTAATAAGATTTTTATTTGCCAGCCCCCAGTCCAGATTTTCACAGTATCCTGAATTGCCTCTGGGGCTCCAAGCACTGTACATCTTTATTTAAGCTACTATAAGAAGTCTGTCACACTGACTCCCTCATTATGAAAGAGCACAGTGACAGTCCTGAGTGCAGGTTTGGTTAGGGGTACTGCTTCAAAAGACTGACCAGAGAGGAGTAACCTTAAGTGCATCAAAATGAGCCCAAAATGTTTCTAACCCACTGAAGAGTTTAAAACCGATATCAGAAGTGTGTTCGCCTAATACATGGATCAAAGTATAAATCTCTGTGGCATGAAATCCCACAGAGTCCATCAGAAGAGTTTGAGCAATATGTATCCTGTCCAGGAATGTCTCTAGTCTTCCTTTGTAATGAAGCCAGACTGCGTTGTGATGCTTAGCCGGAGAGACAGAAGATTTAAAGAAAGAAGAATAGGGCCTTGCAGGTGCGCCCCTGTTAGGTGGTTGGAAAGCCACTGCATAAGAAAGAGCAGACCAAGCCTGCAAAATGCAATCAGGGCTCTGTCAATGAAAGTGGAACGACATCCTTCAGAAGCGGACGCCATCTTGGGTCCTGTTGAGGGGGAATAGGATTGAAATTCAAAATAGGATTCTGCATAAGCTGGAGACTGGCCGGCAGCTGTAATGGAGAGTGGCTGCCCTGACTCATGGCCTCCATTTCAGATTCCGACATAAGAGGTGAGCCTGCCAGTTTGGAAAAGTCAGGAGCTGTACATACCTCCCCATTGCCAGGTCTGGGATGAACAATGGTTTGACCTTGGCTTATTATCTGTACTGAACATTGTTTGAAACCTGCAAAGTTAGTGTCAACATGCAACCCCAATGGGGAAAACCCCGAAATCCATTTCCCAGTCTCCCGGATCTGTGCCCAACCCGCCCCTTTCAGAGCTGGATCTACAGACCACTTCTGTGCTGGTTCCATCGCATCGGAAACTGCCTTAGGAGCTTGCTGTAGCTTTAACAATTTTGGCCTCTCCTTACCCTTCCCTGCCAAGAACTCCGTACTTCATTGCCCTGCAAACACAAATAAAGGTTTGTCCGGCGTAGCCCAGTCTCATGTTCCTACAGCCCCCCCATTTTCTTTCCTCACATATATATCACTTATTTCCCCCTACCTCTCCACTAACTTTCCTTTTTTCTATGATTCCTGAAAATGACCTACAGTCGAAATGTTGATTCTAACTCTATTTTCAGCATGCATTTAGTATTAGCATGTGGATATGAATACAATTATCACAAAGCAACTAAAAACAAAGTCACTAGACATGGAGGAGGACAATGTCACTGTGGCTCAGTTGCTCAGAAGATTTTTAACTGTGCTAATGCTTCCACCATTAGCAGGAATGAAAACTGCATTACACAGTGGAGTCTGCCAGGATGAAATGCAGTGTCACAGATTCCTGCATGGTAAAAGGGATTAAAGGGAAACAACCAGCTATAATCAGGCCATGCCTCGGTGCAAGGCAGCATGGCCCAGTTAGCTTTTTCGCAAAGTGTATTAAGTTGTTCAGCTTACGGTTGGTGAAATACATAGATATTATCTGGTTGATCCTGCATCCCTCCCGCTGGCATTTTGAAGCGCCCGCCTGGTTAGACTGTACCTGGTCTCAGTATAGTACCGGAACATGTACTTTGGAAACCAGAGCTGTTAATAGCTCTGGTTTACACAGGATGTTTGTGGGTGCATGCGCAGCTGCTCCCCGTATCAGACATCATACTGGGACAGCTGTGGGAGATTGTGGGCATGCCGGGCGCTTCAAAACGCCGGTGGGAGGGAGGCAGGATCAACCAGATAATATCTATGTATTTCACCAACCATTAAGTTGAAAAACTTGATACACTTTGTGAGGAAGCTAATCGGGAGGCATGGCCGATTACAGCAGGACATTTTCCTTTAACTGCCATTGAAAATTATCTGTTGCCTGCAGTAACTGCAAAATTCTGCAGTACGCTCTGGTGCACCTTGGCAGACTCCACTGTAAGTCTAATTAATTGTTCATGAGCCCTCCTTCAGGCTCCCTATAGCCTCTACCCTTGCAATTTCTGTTAACCCTTCGAGACCAAGGCACTTCTGAATTGTCCTTCTTGAATGGCACTGCCAAACGCTGTCCCTCCCAATCCTCACTGCCTAGTTCACTTTTCCTCACCCTTACATACATTGCCTACGTGTGATGCTTAGTTATGTTACTTAGTTCCTGTTCTACCTATCATGTATCAATCAAGTCTTTATTTAACCAGGCATTCATCGTTGAGCAGAAGCTCATTTGCAAGATGGACCTGGGTGGAGCATGAACAATTGTATATACAGGTCAACACAGGTATTTACAAGGCAATACAGATAATACTCTTTACAGAGAGGAAGAAAAAGAAGATCATATGTACATAGAATTATACAGATATTATACAGATTACACGGTATTTACATACATAGAAGTGTCTATAGGAAGATAAAGCAGGTTATCTAAGGTTGCAGGATGTAATTTTTGTTCTTGATTTCTTGATCTTCCTCCTTCCCCCCTCCCCCCCTTCCCCAGGACACACCTGGAAATGAGATGTTATCAGCTCACTGTGTCTTTCCTGGTGAAAATTTTGAAATAATTAATGAGCCCAGTTGGGCTGGCAGTATAGCCTAGAGGCTAGAGGAACGAGGTGTGAATGAGCTTGGTACATCCAGCAGACCAAACCTGAGTTTGATTCTCACAACCTCCACTTGCATAATGTGTGACTCTGAGCAAGTCACTTAACCACCCAGTGCTCCCAGGTCGCCCCTGAAAACAGGCACTTGTGCCTAGTGGGCCTTACCCAGTTACTAAAGACTAAAAAAAAAAAAAAAAGATCTCTTCTTGATTCACTACTGCACTGGGCACTGATCTCTTAGAAATTCCAGGCACATCTAACAGGGCCATAACATATGCTGGCAGAACGCAAAAACTGAAAATGTAAACAAAAACACAAACAAAAATCACTTGAAAGCCAAACAAAACACCCTCAGAACCAGGAATTTCCTGTGAATAAGGCCTGGCTAGGGTTAATGGCCAGAGATGATGCACCTTACAGCTGGGAATTAATCACCAGGAAATT
The DNA here is from genome assembly GCA_016271365.2 of Neoceratodus forsteri. NCBI lineage: Eukaryota > Metazoa > Chordata > Ceratodontiformes > Ceratodontidae > Neoceratodus > Neoceratodus forsteri. The sequence continues at coordinate 7,098,946 of JADMNL010000022.1, read as the reverse complement.
ACTTGTTGTTTGGGTATTATTACTGAAGCAAAAAATGTGTTACATTGTTTGTTTTGTTTCCCCTACCAACTCTCTTTAGCTGCACTGTGACACCCTTCCTCAGCTGTGAAGTGAACACAAGGATGGCCTCCTCTCTCTTATGACAGTGTTATTAACAGATCAGCTACGGGCGCGCTGTTTAACAACACGCAAATATCCCTCCCGACCCCAGCAAATTCGGTGTAACTGCTTACTAACTCCTGGGGAAATGGAAGAGACTTCTGGAACAACATAAAAGAAGTCACCGGGCAGCAGGGAAGATACACCCCCTCAGTTCTCAGCATTAAAGGAGACATAACACTTGACCCCAGAGTCATAGCGGACACCTTCAACACCGCCTTCACTGACCTCAGTTCTGTACTTCCACCAGACTTTTTTAATGAAATGGAAGCTCCCTTGCCCCTAACCACCACTGCCCTGTCCGCTCACCCTCCCTTCTACTTTAAAGCGGTCAAGATGTACCAGGTACACGACTATGTTACTAAAACCACGAGCAAGACCAGAACCAGCAATGACTCTCTTGACCTCAAACTTCTATCCCTCACACTTGATGAAGTGCTTAGACCACTGACGAGGATCTTTAACCTCTCCCTCAGCCTTAGCCAGTTCCCCGACATGTGGAAATCAGCCACTGTAACCCCCATTCATAAAAGTGGTGTCAAAACAGCACCTGAGAACTTCCGACCGATCTCCATCCTCCCTCCTCTCTCAAAGGCCCTGGAGCGTATTGTCACCGACCAGCTGACTGACTACTTACACAAGCACAACCTACTGAGCAGGCAGCAACATGGTTTCAGGAAGAATCACAGCACCTCCACTGCTGATAAATTGTACCAATAGCCCAGGTGGCACAGAAAGAAATTGGACTGTGCATTCCTGTGTTTGTTAGCTGTACCAGCAGCGGGGGAGCGGGTCGCTGTCGGCGACCAGAGAAAGGAGAGTGGAGAGCAGCGTGGAGCTGTGGCTGCAGGTGGCAGCGGGGTCGAGGTTGGTGATCAGAGGAAGGAGATCCGAGCTGTTTGGAGCTGAACTAGCAAGGGACACAGGTGGCAGTCCAGCGATTGAAGCAGGGAGGCCAGCCAACCGCAGACAGTGGTGTAGGATCAGGCCAATCAGGGAGAGAGGCGCCAAGGTGGTAGGCTTTAAAAATAGCCAGCCAGACCGATAGAAGAACTAAAAGTGGGAGCAAGGAGCATCCTGAGCTAAGGAAATCACTGCGAGGAGCTGGTTTGCAGCAAAGGAACTGGGTCCTGCATTTCTCCACAGGGGGCTTGGACTTCAACCTCGGTGGATATGGGAAATTGACACAGACACTAAGAAATCCTTCACAAAAGAGCTGAAATTGAGGTGAAATGAACTGGGTCGAAACTACTGACACTGGAGGTGCTGGGAACTTGATCTTGGACTACTGACGCTGGAGATGCTGGGGATTTGGACTTGAACTTAGTGACTTGGACTTGAACGTGGTGGCTATGGTTATTAATTCTTGATGCCCATGGTTTGCACATGCTTTATTATTTCTAAAGTCTTGACTGTGGGTTGGGGCTGAGGAGGGGGTGAGGGTCGGGGCCCAAAAAAATATATAAGGGTGATTTTAGGACTGTATCTAAGTATCACAGAAGAAATGGTAGGGCAGCACAGAGGAGAGGCGACCAAGGGAGGGATCTTTGGCAGGTGGTGGGGTGCAGTGGCTGTGGAACGGCTATGATCCTAAATTGGGCTTGGAGGATGGGGGTTGTATGATGTGTAAGCAGTTCACTCAGCTGAGAGAGGAAGTGGCGGGGCTAAGGTGGGGGTTAAAAGGGGGGGAGGTGGGGAAAGGGGGTAGAGAGACCGGGACGGTATAAGCCAATGAAGGAGTGGGAAGGGCTGAGTGGAGTCACTGGAGGATCAGATACCCTGTTCCGGAAGTCAAGGGCTTGGGAGGGAGAGGATGGAAGGGGATCCAGAGGGGATAGACCAGAGTTGGTAACAGACAACAGCAAGTCCAGATTTGGGACAGGGACGCCTGAAACAGGAAGAAAGGGGTTTTTGTGCCTGTAGCTAGAGAAAAGGGGTCAGTCAGGGATCAGGAGGAATGGAAGACAGTAGGCTCAGGAAAAGGCAGACGGATGCCCAGTATGAAGGACAACGCAGACATAGGAGAAATGGGCCAGAGGGTGGAAGTAACAAATAGTTTTGCCCTCCTAGGTATTCTAGTCGAGGACACTGGAGAGGAAGGGGTCCAGCAGGGGCCATCAGAGAAGGGGTGGGGGTGCAGAGCGGCTGGGGGACATGGGGGAAAAGATCTCAGCTGCAGTGGAAGTGGGGGAGGAGGAGGGGGCAGGCACATTGCATGCAGGAGAAGGGGTGGAGGAGGGGACGGACACATTAGGGACACACCAAAAGGTGGCACTAGGGGAACTGTGGCATAAGAAAAGGGGCAGGAAGGAAGCACTGGAAAAGCTGGAGTTGAGCTCCTGGGAGGCTGAAAATGAACTGGAGGAAACCCTGCAGGGTAGCAGCTGCAGTAGGAGGCTGGGGCATGTGCCGGGCAGGGTGCAGGAGAGGGGAAATATGCAGACTGGGCAGGTGGTAAGGAGGAAGACTTCCCCAAGTGGAGTACGGTGCTCAAAACCTTTTGCAAAGATGGGCATGACAGGAACAGTTGGAGGGGGATCGAGCACAGTTGGCACAATCTCACACAGTGATGCAGACGAGGGAAGGCCAGGAGCAGTTAGAGGTGGGGTCAGGTGAAATTGGATCATGCTCAAGCAGTGATGCAGGAGGGGTCTGCAGGGATGAAGGAAGCCAGACGGAAGTACAAGGGATGAAGAGGTACAGGAAGGGGGAGTCTGATGAAAGGCTAAAGGGAGAGGGTAAAGAGGTACAGATGCTGGGTGTGGGTAAAAATCAGGATAGGTTAAGTGATGGGGAACAAAAGATGAGCAGGGGCAGAAACCAAGTCAGGATGGAACATGAGGAGGAGCCCAAAGGGAGCCAAACCCGGTGACACAAAGCTAGAGGCAAAAAGGACACCCAGGAAGCATGGGGCAGTAGAGTGGCACTCTTGGGGGACTCAATAATAAAGGGGCTAAAATGAGGAAGGAAGAGAGCAAAAAACAATGCAGTATGGGTACAGTGCATGCCAGGGATGATGGTGCTGGAGGTGAGGCATCATATTTCTCCCTGGGGTAAGCAGCAGGATGAAAGGACACATCTGGTGTTTCACCTGGGCACAAATGACTTGGAAGGGAACAGTCTGATGGAGGTACAGGCAAGGTTCGAGGAACTTGCTAGGTTCTGTAGGAGCAGCACTGTTTTTCCTTCCATTTCCTTCTCTGAGGTGTTGCCAGTACCAAGAGCGAGCACACCCAGAAAAGAGAAGATAAGGGCATTCAACAATTGGCTACAAGGTTGGTGCAGTCGGATGGGGTTCGGCTGGATAGGTGACTGGTGCTCTACATGGGAGGAGGAGGGGCTGTATGCCCAAGACAGGCTGCACCTGAGCTCTTCAGGAGCAGCTGCACTAAAGAGTAAACTGGGGGACTTCATGGCAAGGAAGTTCAATTTAAACTAAATAAGGGGGGGTGGCTAAGGACAGGGCATCAGCCTCCCCCCCCCAAGTCACAACACTCATCAAGGGAACTCTTAGCAGCAGGGAAGGACAGGAAGGGGCTACATGTTGGAGGGCTTTGGCTGCAAATGCCAGGAGCCTGGGGAACAAAATGGGAGAACTGGAGGCCACCATGATGGAGGAGAACCTAGACATTGTAGCAGTGAGTGAGACTTGGTGGAATGAGCACTACGCCTGGGAGACGGTGATCCCAGGGTATTGGTTGTTTAGGAAAGATTGGGAGGGAAGGGGAGGGTGGCATTATATATCAGGGAAGGGATTGGGGCCATGGAAGGGCAGGATGAGGAGGGGGAAACAGAGATAATGTGGGTCACCCTAGACAGGGGACAGGGGGAAAACCTGCATATTGGGGTAGTCTATAGGCCTCCTATGCAGGGGGAGGAAGGGGATAGACACTTTGTAGAATCAGTAGCGAGGATGGCAAGGAAAGAGGAAATTGTGCTAGTTGGGGACTTAAGCCTTCTTGACATCAAGTGGGGAGGCCCAGACAACAATCTCCGCAAGGAGCAGGGGCATCTTAGAGGCTCTTCAGGGCATATTCCTGCAACAAAGGGTCAGTGAGTCCACTAGGGGTGTAAACCTGTTGGATGTGGTCCTCACAAATTGGGACAGTGTGGAGGAGGTGGAGGTGGGGGAAGAGCTTAGCACCAGTGATCACAGGGTTGTTAGGTTCAGGGTGAGAGCGGGCAGGAAGAGGGTTAGGACAAGAACCAAGGTAATGGACTTCAGAAAGTCTGACTTTCATGGAATGAGGAAGGTAGTTGGGGAAGAAATGTTGAGGATAGGGGATGTGCAGGGGGGTGGAGGAATTATGGGCAGCCATCAAGAGAGGGGTATTTAAAGCCATGGATTTATGTATAAGAAGGGTAAGAAAGAATAGAAGACAGAAAAGACCTCTATGGTTCACTAGAGAGATGGCGTTAGAGGTCAAGGAGAAGACTAGAGCATTCAAGAGGTACAGGAGGACACAAAAGGATGAGGACAGGGAAACCTACAGGGAAAAAAGAAAGGAGGCTGGGCAAAAGATATGGAGGGCTAAGGAGGCCACTGAGGAGAGGATAGTGAAACAGGCAAGGAGGGGGGACAAAGCCTTCTTTAGGTACGTTGGAGAAAGTAGGAGGGCACAGCATGAGATTGGAAGGATAAGGGGGGAAAGTGGAACAATACTGGAAGGGGACTTCGAAAAAGCAGAGGCGTTAAACAGCTATTTCACCTCAGTCTTCATGTAGGAAAGGGAGGGTAGGGGACCAGGAGGGGTTGGGGAGGGTGACAGCCACAGACAGGTGGCTGTGGCAGAATTCACTGCTGAAGGAGTAAGGGAAGAGCTGGGTAGACTTAGGGTAGACAAGGCAATGGGGCCTGATGGAATACACCCAAGGGTTCTCAAGGAGGTGAAGGATGAACTGGCGCCACATCTGGCGAGACTGTTTAACTTGTCCTTGGTCACAGGGGTGGTGCCAATGGACTGGAAGAGGGCAGAGGTGGTCACACTACATAAGGGGGGGGCGGAAGGATGAGGTCAAAAGCTACCATCCTATTAGTATCACCTCAGTGGTAGGGAAGGTAATGGAAACACTACTTAAGGTCAGGTTGATAGAATACTTGGAGATGAATGGCATGCAGGATGACAGGCAGCATGGCTTCACCAAGGGAAGGTCCTGTCAGACTAACCTGATAGAGTTTTTCGATGGGGTGACACAGATAGTGGACCAGGAAGGAGCAGTGGACGTGGCCTATCTGGATTTCAATAAGGCCTTCAACACCGTTCCACATGGTGGAATGGTACATAAGCTGGACACACTAGGGGTGGAGAACAGGATCACCAGGTGGATGGAAAACTGGTTGAAGGGAAGGAGTCAGATGGTGGTGGTAAATGGGACACATTCCAGGGAATGGGCAGTGACCAGTGGGGTGCCACAGGGGTCAGTGCTAGGACCAATACTCTTTTAACATCTATGTTAGTGACCTAGCAGAGGGTCTGGAGGGATGGGTGTGTCTGTTAGCAGATGATACAAAGGTCTGCAATAGGGTGGATTCACCTAGTGGTGTGCAAGCCATGAGGCGGGACCTGGAGAGGCTGAAGAGGTGGTCTGACACCTGGAAATTGAAGTTTAATACACAAAAGTGCTCTCTGATGCACTTGGGGAGGAAGAATAGGAGGGAAACTTACTCCCTTGGGGGGGTTGGTGATTAAGGAGAAGGAAACAGAAAGGGACCTGGGGATTATGGTATCGTGTGACCTCAAGGTGGGCAGCCAGTGTAGCAGGGTGGTGGGAAAGGCAAATGAAATGTTGGCCTGCATTGCGGGGGGTTTTAATAGCAGGAAGAGGGAGGTGCTAATGCCATTATACAGAACCATGGTTAGACCGCATCTGGAGTATGGGGTGCAGTTCTGGGGGCCTCACCTATGAAGAGATGTTGAGCTGATGGAGAGGGTGCAGAGAAGGGCAACCAAAATGGTACGAGGGATGCAGGATGTACCCTATGAGAGTAGATTGAGAGGGCTGAATTTGTACCCTCTGGAGACTAGGAGGGAGAGGGGGGACATGATTGAGACCTTTAAGTATCTGAAGGGAATAAATAAGGTAGAGGGTAACAGCTTGTTCAAATTGAAGAAGGGAGTAAACACGAGGGGACAAACTGGAAGGTGGGCAATACAGAGGTAATGTCAGGGGGCAGTTTTTCATGGAAAGGGTGGTGGAGGCCTGTAACAAGCTGCCAGAGGAGGCAGTGGCAGCTGAAACGGTGGAGGGGTTCAAGAGGACTTGGGATAGATTTAAGGGGTTGGGAAAAGAGGGTGGAAGTATAACAGAAGGGGGGAGGTAGGGTGTTGGGCAGACTAGATGGGCCGTGGTGCCTTTCTCTGCCGTCACATTTCTGTGTATCTGTGTGTATCTGTGTATCCACTGCACTGCTCGAACTGTTGCCAAAGGGCATCAGAGGGCTACACAGCACTGACTGCGGCAACTGCAGGGATGCAATCCACATTCTATCCTATTTGTTATTTGTCTTAGAAAAATGGGTTAGGAAAATCCTGAAACCTAATTGGCTGACAGCATTCCAAAGCCATATCTTCATCAGTCAATAGAGTCCTCTAAAAATAGAGAATCAGCAATGTTTCTGTGTAAAGACTATTACGCATATACAATGTTTTCTTTAAATCTTTTCAAGTATTTCTTTAAATTTTGTTACTGCAAAAGCCCATTTTCTTTTTTTTCTTCCAATTTTAGTTTTAAATGTTATGATGTAGAATATATTCCATAATACAAAGGAGGAGGAAGATAAGCAGAGCCATAGAATGAATGTACAGGCAACATACTAGACAAAAGTCAATATATAAATTCTTATACTCCATTCCCTAGTATGGATCTGCCAGAATCTGTTATTACACAGGAGTTTAGCGCAATGTGGTAATGTTGTAGGATCAAACACTCTCACCAACTTGTGGGCAGTACAGGCATGAACCCAAAATTCCGTGCCCCATGCAGGACGAGACAGTCTGTATGGAGAGCTTGTGGGCACACTGGGAAACAACAAATCATGTAAGAAGTCCTGGACTCAGTTAAGCTTTAGAAAACGGGTAGGGAGATTCCTTGTTTCTTATTGGCTAATGGTGTCAATTAGCCAGTCGGGTATCAGACAACAGAGACCGTGAAAGAGTCCCAGTCTCTAAATGCCTGACTACGTTCCAAAATCGGTGTGCCAATGGAATTTTCAATATAGAAAAGCAGCCATATTTTGTCTCTCACTTAGAGACAAACCCCTCATGCTTGTTTTTTAATCCACCGTACATATAAATAAATAAATAAAAATCTCTCTCTCTCCCCCAGCGTCATTACTATCCCACAAATGGCTTTTTTTCTCTTTTGCCTTTTAAATCATTGAGCTATAAAAGGTTCCATTTAAAAATGCCAGCATTTCAGCTGTCCTTAGATAGAGCGAGAGTGAGAGATGGCAACCCCCCCCCCGAATGCCCAACAAGCCGTTAGCCATATTAATACAGAAATGTCCTTTGTATAAAAAAAAAATCTGGCACACACCATCCACGTTGTGCCTTTGCCAGTGTTTATATTTTAAAATAACAGCACCAGCACATCACGTGCTGAGTGCTACTGAAGAGAACTTTCCCCCTTGCCCAGGCTCCACCCTCCCGCTCCCCATCGCTGCCTGCCACTGAAAACATTTTTTTTTTTAATTTAAACAGTTATTGGGGGTTAAAAAATAGGTACCAGCACACACTGCATTAATCACCAGCATTGCTTGAGCTATATCACTCTGCTCCCGATATCGCTGGTACTTTAGTGTAGCTGTGAGACAGCTTATTGCTAACTTTTTTCTGACATCCTGTTCCCACTTTAGAGTTAACTTGCAGTGCATTCAGTGCTTCCCTCCTGACAAGTCTAGCAAGGACAGGAATATTAAAAAAAAATGAGGAAAAAATAATGTGTCTATTATAGCTTAAAAATGAAATTGAAGTTGCCGCACTGCTGCCGCTCCCTCTTTCCAGGTTCATGAAGCGGCGGTACTGAGTGGCTTAACAGAGTAGGCTAAGAACGGGGGCTACAGAGAGACTGGAAAGACATCAGAAAGAAAGGAAGAAAGAAAGGTAATAAAGGAGAGTATTTTGTCTTGCCTCAGGTCAGTGGGTAGGGGTGGGGAGGAGGAGGATGCACTTTGAAAAGTCAGAACAAAAACTATTGAACACAGACAGCAGTGCTCTCTACTGGCAAACATGCTAGTAGAGTAGAGGGACTACTTTACAAGAAAAGTGATTTTTATGTTTGCATTTTTGCTCATGTTTCAATTTTTTTTTTTATTATATTATATAACAATGTCACATGCTTACCCATTTTCTAAGCACAATAATACCCTCCAGGGTGGGCAGTATTGGGTAATACCAGACCTTCCAGGGGCTATAAGGCCCTCCACCTGCGGTGTTGGGCCTCATTACGCCCCTAGGTGGTCCGGTATAGCCCAATACTGCCCACCCTGTTGGGCATTATTGCTTACGTAATTCAACCCTACACAGAGTGGCATACTATCACTGCCTCTTAGGGATACAACTACAATATAACTGTGATTTTTTAAAAATAGTTCATGAACTGAGAGTTGCGTACCACCACACCAAAACCCCCTTACCCACTGAACCATTAAGGTTAATAATCAACATATTAAAACCAAAAAGAGCAAACAAAACATGGCAAACAGTTAAAATGTTAGCAACTTAGCATAAGAGTTCCCTTGTGATGTCAGAAGCCATTCGAGGAAAGTTCAGCAGACACCTGCAGTACTAGCCAAATATCTACATAGGTCATGTCCATCAAGTTCCCCCGTCCTCATCTCGTTCGGTCTCCGCTGCTGTAAGTTGATTCAGAATTTTTTCAGCAAAAACGACGGCAGTGTCTGGGTCAGAAAAAACATGTGTCTTGGATTTGTGGTGGCTTTGTAGTTGCACAGGAAATAGAAGCTGTGTGGCAACTCCATGCTCCAGGAGGGATTTCTTGATGGATTGTAGATTCTTCTTTCTGGCCTGAGTCTCAGAGGATATATCGGGGAAAGTTGCTGTCCTCCCAGACAATGTGCCCCCAACTTCTGGCTGCCTGGAGTAGAGGGATACGGGCTACTGCAGATGATAGGGTGGCAGTGGCCATCAGAGGTCTCTGTGAGGCATTGCCACGTGACTGAGATCTTTGTGGGACGGTGAATGATCTCAGCAATTGGGTCCCTGATTCTGCAGGTAGTAATCTCAGGTCTGTAAAGATCACTTTTTCTATTGCTGGCAGAATGTCAGATTTACCCACAAATCAGAGAGGAAAACCAATAATTCTTATGTTGACTTGCCAATGGCTGTTTTTTTAGTGCTTCGACATTTGACCTCACGAACTGTAAGCCCCTCACAAATGCAGCGGTCCTGTCCGTTTGCCTCCCCAATTCCTCCGATAGTCTTTTAATGGCATCCTCAGTATCCTGAATTTTGGTAGTGCTCTCATTCAGCTTCGCTTCCACAGCTGACAGATTTGTATTTGTGTTTTTTCCCGTAGCCTGTATTTTTTTGAAGGGTGGCTAATATTTGGGTCTTCAGGAGGTCTGTGGTTGTTTCTCTGCTGAGTTGCGCATGCCCTGATCCCTTCAATGAGGTCATCAGTGATAAAAAGGCTTCAAGTTCATGTGAATCTTGCTTTTGTTCTCTTGTCAGCCCCATGGTACTTGCCTGTAGCTTCTTCTATCTAGGCGAGCATTTCATGTGTCACTTCAGGCACTTTATTTACCAAAAAAAAAAGGCTTGTTGTAGACGGCCTTGATCACAGCTTGTCTAGGATATGACCACCATGTTTGCTGCTTCACAGTGCACCCCCCCCAAAAGCCCATTTTCTAAGTGCAATAAGATCTTCAGGGTGTGGGGTGTTGGGGGAATATCCATTCTTCCAGGGGCTGTAAGTCCCTCTGCCTGTGGCAGCGAGCCTCATCACTCCAGTAGACCCTGGGCATGCAGATATTACCCAACACCCCGCACCCTGTCAGGTCTTATCACTTACATTCCACTATCCCACTCTGTTATTTGTACCAGCTGACTGCACTTTCACCAGCAAACTGTTATTCTTTTTATACGTGACATTTCTTTAAAAACACACACACACACACAAAGACACGGAGAAAAGCTGTGAACAAAGCTGTGAATTTGAAACTGGCCTGTAACCATGGAATCCAAGTAAGACAACCATTAAACTCCTCAGTTGAAACAGATTTTTTTTTTATCCTACCTCCCCCACACCTCCCCCCATCCCCATGACAATTCAGCTTTCTGCCTGGATTGCTGTCTGGAAGGTGAGATTCCACGCTGCTGTCTGTTGACAGCTTAATGTCTCCGAGGGGCAGGGGTGAGTTGAGAGGCATATCTGTGGACATGCTTTGAGCCCAGTTTGTCTGGTCTCTGCAAACTATTAATTTAGCAGTGATCTGTCTCCTGACCAGCCCCAAGCACAACCTGAAGCAGCCAAGTTCGACAACCTTTATTCCACGTTGGATGTTCACGAATTAAATATGCAGGGTCACCCCCAATTGTGGCCTAGAGGTAGCACATTAGGCTACCATACAGAGGTCTTTGGTTCAAAAGTGACTCCAGGATCCCCCCATCTGGTTGCCCTGTGTCAAAAATGCTTCAGACAGCAGCTGTTTGTGGCTGAGGTAGGCAGGTGCATTCCTCCCACCCCCATAGAGACCCTGGTGGGCCTAAGAGGTGTCTCACATCCTCCACATGGTCGCTGGAAAACTCAGATGGGCTGTGGCACCTATGGGCTAAGGAAAAAAAAAGGGGACAAGAGCATCCCACCTCTAGCAGAATGATGATGAACAGCTGTAGTCTGGCCCCTGTCCCTTGCAAAGGAGTTCTGCCATAATTGTTGGGGCTGGCAGGATGCCGGCAAATCTTCAGCACTTCTACGCATGATAGCATAGTTTATTTTTTTTTAATCCATACTTTATTTTTCCCTCCTTGTCGATTCTGGCAGCTGACTCCTTCAGGAGGCCTAAAGTACCCTCCCCCCCAGACCCTACGCCCCCCACACTAGTTTGGCACCACCAGCCCTTCATGGAGACTTGGTTTGCTCCCCAAGGCAGGGTCAGGTGGGGATATACTCCCAAAAGTGTTCATTCATCAGGTGGCATCAGGCGGTGAGCCAGGATGTACCAGAGCCATTCATCAACAGTCGTCACGCACCTTTCCCACTTTCTCCTGCTCCCCTTGAGATGCCAGCTCCATGACACAATGTGCAAGCATGCAGCTGCACGGCGTTACCCAGCATCTCAATTTCCCCTAAGGTGTGTCTAAACACAACTCCACTTGTGGCTACCCATATATTGCTGCTGGGTGGTGTCGCTCTCCCTCCCTTCCGGAAGAAGTGCAGTGTCCTCTGGGATGCTTGATCCTTCTCCCCTCACCAGCCCCTGGGCACTAAATCTCATTTCTGAACCTGGGCCCCTGCCAATCATAAGTGGTAGCCCCACTGCTGCGCTGACAGGCCAGCAAATAAATTGTCCCTTATATAAATCTCTGTTTGTTGTGCTGGCCTAATAGTGCGCTGGCAGTGCCGCGCACTGCCGTCAACTGAAAGACCAATGCTCTTGTGCGAGTCCCAGAATCCCACACTGCCTCATGGAGGTGGGGTGTTTGTTTCCCAGGTAAGGACAGTCCAGGCTGCACTGCTGTCTCACATCCCACAGCAGACAAATCAAATGCGCGGCATTGACATCAGCTGTGAGGGCCACTCCCTGACCAGAAGAGGGGTGCAAATGGAGCAACCCCAATCACTGGGGTGGGGGACGGGGGAACAAAAGGGCCAAAAAACAAACAAACAAGGGCATGAAAAAATATTAAAGATAAATCTGATTTTTCAAATTATTGTTTTCCAGTATATTTTTTTCAGTTCCCCCCTGCACCTCACAACAATAGTTCTTGACTGGTCATGTTGTGGTACCTGACTTGGGTGAAGTGCTGCAGGAGATAGATTCCTTTGAGACCCCGCCAAGTCCTGCTTGTTGCATGAACCCTCTCTCCACTCCCCCATCCACAGCGTGGGCACATCACCTGAGCAGTAAACCTGCACTCTGTGGTCTTGGCCAGGCTTGTTCCATGCAGGAACACTGCAAAGCTGTTTGGCTGACCACTTTCTGTACAAATGCTGTTTTGCACCTGAACTGACTTGTACTGCTGCAATACATTTAACATGCAACGGACATGCTTTGAGTGCACCAGCATTTTTGTTTGTTTATTTAGTGCCTGCACTCTGCCTGGCCGCTGAGCCAAAGGCACCAAAATCATTCCTAAACCCATGTCTCCTGCATAGCAGCTTGATGAACTGTAACTGTGCCATGTGGCCAGCTCTGTTGGTATTTTATAAGAAAACAGAAAGTATCTGGGCTGTCTAATGGCCCAGTGGGAAGTAAACTGCACACCAATGCCAGCGGCCCAGGGAGCTGTGGTGGCACTCTTCCAGTGCTCTCAGTTAGGGTGGGACTGGTGCCAAGTTCTGCCACCGTAGAGACCCATATGGTGGGCCTCCTCAATAAGGTGTTGCTGTTTACATGCAATACCTGCCAGGATGGTACTTGACGCCACTAGGAGGAACAAAGCCAGCGTGGAAAAAGGCATCTGTCTAAATGACTGTGGCAATCTTTGAGCCCCAGTGGGGGCTGGGGGCCATAACTCCCAAGCTGGATTGTGCTTCAGGGAGTGGAGGTGGGGATGCTTCCTTTCCTCCCAGACCCCACCATGGGGAGTAATCCAGGGAGTGGAGGTGGGGATGCTTCCCTTCTTCCCAGACCCCACCATGGGGAGTAATCCAGGGAGTGGAAGTGGGGATGCTTCCCTTCCTCCCAGACCTCATCATGGGGAGTAATCCAGGGAGTGGAGGTGGGGATGCTTCCTTTCCTCCCAGACCCCACCATGGGGAGTAATCCAGGGAGTGGAGGTGGGGATGCTTCCCTTCCTCCCAGACCCCGCCTTGGGGAGTAATCCAGAGAGTGGAAGTGAGGATGCTTCCCTTCCTCCCAGACCCCACCATGGGGAGTAATCCAGGGAGTGCAGGGAGTGGGGTGTGGTCCGGCTGCAAAGCTAATTGGTCACTTGCTGATACACAGAAATGTGTGATGACACCCGATCCAGTAGGGGGAAACTCTAAATTGCGGAAAACAAAACCTAGAAAGTACTGAGAACAAAGGGCCTACCAACAGAAGAGTGTGGAAGCTGTCTGAGTAAGAGACATATTGAACATTTATGAGGAGGTTGGGGCTGTCAGTTGGCACAGCAGTAGCACATCGCTCCATGAGCCCACATCAATGCACATCTTCCTCCACAGATGGAAATTAGTTCTTTTCCCTCAAGAAAAAAGTATGATCACTTCTTTTGGCTTTGAAATAGTATTGTGAACATGAGAAAGAAATGGAGCCAGAAAAAAACTGTAAAGTACACATTACAGGGAACAATTTTTTTATTATATATCATTGCATACTATTTACAGTATTTCCCTTGTCTCCCCCAGATCCTATCTGTAAATGAGATTTGCTATATATTTATATTAATTTTTTTATTGAACATTTCAGAGAATACCTTTGAGTACAAGTGCTCATTTACAAAGGTTCAACATCAGTAACAGAGATAACAAGGTACCATAACAAATACTTATTTCTGTATGTTTATCTAGTAAAACAATTTCAGTAACTAACTAAATAAAATTAAATTAATGAGTTAACTAGGAAGAAGCAAAAAAGCAAATTTAGCAGGTACAGCATGTTAACATTTTTGTTGAACTGCTGCTTTAAGTATTGTCTTTTACAGCTCCAGTAAAATCTTCACTGACATAATAAATGACTTTGGAGGAGGAGCAATGCACGATCAGTCATGAAAAGGGGTGAGACTAGGGGCAGAGTTTAGGGTGTGGTTTAGTGGCCAGTTTTTGCCTCATCGAAAGGTGGCAACCTTATACTTGGATGAGCATTTAAACTAGTTGTGGGGGGCTGCATTACCGAGGGAGGCATAAACTGCCCCCCCCCACAGATTCAGGCAACAGGGAGGGATTATCTGAAGGGAGAAAACTCCCCCAGGGCAGGAGCACAGGATGAAGGGGAGTAGATGGGTGGAGAACAAGGAGGTAAGAACAAAAGATGCAGAAAGAGAGATGTAGAGGGGCCAGGAAACAGAGGGAACAATGAAGGGGGGGGGGAGTCTTGGGAAGCATCACAGGCAGAACGGGGGGGAAGGAAGCTGCAGGGAGGGAGACAGCAAGGTCTGGAGAGCCATGGACGTCAACAGAAGGAGTCTAGGAAATAAAATTCCGGACCTGGAGGCGGGCCTGGACCCAGTGTCATAACTGAGTCGTGGTGCACCTAAATCCCAGCTGGACATGGTCGTACCATGCTACTCTCTGTTCACAAGAGACAGGGAAGGGAGGAGGGTTGTTCTGCATGTGAGGGAGAGTATAAGGGCTATGGAAGTGCAAGCCTAGAAGTTAGAGGGACGAGGTGTGAACGAGCTTGGTACATCCAGCAGACCAGACCTGGGTTTGATTCTCACAACCTCCACTTGCATACTGTATGACTCTAAGCAGGTCACTTAACCACCCAGTGCTCCCAGGTCGCCCCTGAAAACAGGCACTTGTGCCTAGTGGGCCTTATCTGGTTACCAAAGACTAAAATAAAAATTAAAAATAAAATAAAAACCTAGAGGCAAGGGAAGGGCTGGAGGTGCCATGGGTGACCCTAGAGAGATATCAGCAGGGGGTCACTATATGCATTGGGGTGGTATGGAGGTATCCAGCACAGGGGGAGGATTTGGATAAGGCACTAGGGGAACCATCAGCAGGATGGAGAATAAGGGGGAGGAGCTGCTGGTTTGGGACTTCAATCTGCCTGATATAGATTGGAGCCTTCCAGCTGCAGATTTGATTGGAAGCAAGGCAACCCAACACCATCAGCAGGGTGTTTCTCAGGCAGCTAGTCAGTGAACCCACTATGAAATGAGGTAATACTGGGCCTGGTACTTACTAACATAGACAGTATTGCTGATGTCACAGTGGGCAGTCCCCTGGGGGACCAGTGATCACCTTACAATGTGGTTCAGCACTGAAATAGGTGCATAAGAAGAAGAAGAAGAAGAAGAAGAAGAAGAATCAGCATTTATATAGCACTTTTCATACACAATGTATCCCAAAGCACTTTACAAGCAATGCTAAACTGGTAGTGAAGTGACTGGATGTGCAGTGGTGGCCATATCGCACATCATGACCCACACACACAGCCTGGACAATTGCATGAACCGGTTTTTATGGGAAGGGGTATATTGGCCAAGACACCGGGGAAATTCGGGGTGCTGTGACCTGTCACAATGACGGACCCCAGTCCCAGTCAAGCACCTGAAACGGAGAGAGAAGGACAAAAGGAGCTCATGACAGTACGCGTGAGGGGTGCAGAGTGCACCGATATGCCTACAGCAGACGAACTACCATCTGATACTACATCCCGCTTACCCGCAGACCAAATGGAATTTTAAAGTCACGACACGACAGATACAGAGCATTTGCAACATATTTCCACGGAGATGGAGCGTGAATTACAGGAGCAGCTTAGGAGGAAGGAGCAAGAATACCTTTTAGTAAAACAATGACTCGATGAGGAGAAAAAACAGAAACGAGCATTACTCTGCTCCCCAGGCACTGCAACGGACTACCCTTCTGAGGTCTTAATTTTGGGAGACACCACGTGAGAGGTTGATGACGCTGGCAAAGGGAACATGGAAGAGCAAATACACCACACGGAGAATTGGTCACCAGATAAGGCACTTTGGGCCGTGGGCTGGAAACAGACAAAACATGGTGGTTGGATGCCTGAAGACTCTATTCCCCTCCCGGGGAGCAGCACCTCTGCAGTGAGTAAAGCAACGCTTCCTTCATCTGTACACAGTACACCGAATGACATGTTGTCCTCTGACAATAGAGAGAGTGTAGATATATCGTACTCTCCTCTAGATAGTCAGAAGGAAAGACTCCCTGATGGACCTGTTAGGGGCAATTCAGGGTCAGAATCCTATCTGTTTGGCCCCAGTTACCCCCAATCCGGATGGTGAATCCCCTGGGCTTCCTCATGCTGACCGGGAACAGAGGACCTCCCCGGATCAACAAGCAGAAAACTCTACAAATCCAACTTATGCCAGTTTATTCTAGAAACCCACTGAACTGGCGAAAAGACGGAATGCTGCCCATCTGCAGTATTTGGGGGGATTGGAATCACCTTCAGACAGATATTATGTGGGGCGTGAGCTGATAAAAAATCTTTTTATGGGTTCACTCCAGGGGAAGTTTATGCCTTCATCCATGCCCCGGGTGAACACAGTTTTGACATCAGTTTTCGGTCTCCTGAACTACTGGACTGTTTTTGGAACATGTTTTCACTTTTAAAGACAAATCCTTGATGGGTGCCTTTCCATGTTATACCTTTGACCAAACAACCCGATAAGATCGTTGCTGTACTATTTCGGAATGAAGGAGTCAATATAACTGATATTTTATATTGGTTGGAGAAAAAATGTTCCATACAAGGGAACCCAGAACCTATCTACGACTCAGAAGGTTTCTGGAATGGGAGGTGGCATCTCAACGTAAAACTACAGCAAATGGATTCTGGCTTGATTCATCTACCCAATTGTTTCTTTTTGGGTTGAGACAAGAGGTTCATTTTCTACCCAGGACAGCCCCGACAGTGCTATAAGTGTGGTTCACTATGGCATGTCAGCAATCAATGTGAAGTCATCAAATGTGCACAATGTGGTGATATTAGCCACACAGGTTTTTTTTGCAGACGTTACAACAAATGCAATCTTTGTGAGGAGGAAGGGCATAATTTTATGGATTGCCCCTGGGCCTCCCACAACATAGAAAATAATGACTACCTTATACAGGACTTTTACCTCAGTAAAACTGCACGGGCGCCTTCACATATAGCCCCTATGAGGCCAGAACGACAAGCTGAGACGCTTGATGTGGAACAGACAGAAGATGTTTCTCCACCAGCTCCTTCTACAAATTTAGAGGTAGTAGCCGGGACATCTTCACATATTATTGAAGACATTGGGGATATGCACCCCCCCCCCCCATGGCCTCAGAAGCAGACTCATTCCAGATGGTGAAAAAAAGAGGTCAGTCAGGAAGTAAAAAAGAAACCTGATGTGTGCAATGACCAAATACCTCTTCAGAACCAATTCACTGTTTTACAGTGGGGAGAGTCGGAAGAGGATGAGGAATCGGACGCGGCTTCGATATCCTCTTTGCAGAAGGACATGACATCTGAACCAGAGATATCCCTGGTAGACCCAAATAAAAAGAAAAAGAAAAAAAGACATTGCTTCAGATAAACCATCTAAACGTAGAATGGGGTTAAGTGCATGTAGGTCGACTAAGAAAGATTTGTGAAACTACCTGCCACCTCGCAGCAGGGCCTAACCTTAGCCTCTTTGAATACCAGCAGTATTCCATCTGAGAAAAAGAGGCTGATAACATATAATTTTTGTTTTCAGAACAACATTTTGATATTGTATTCTTGCAAGATACCAGGCTTCACACTACCCAGGACACACAAAGTGCCAGTGAAGCATGGGTGTGGAGCCACTCATATTGGTCTATTGGGGAAGATACCTGCAGTGGGGTAGCAATTTGAATTAACAATGATACAGCTAAAATAATCCATACAGTAGACATTTGGCCTTGACGTGCAGTACTACTGGACGTACTGCTCGATGGCTAAGCCTTTCCGATTAATAAACACCTATGCCCCTCAGATAAGAACAAGTAGAATTGGCCTGTTAAATAAAATTAAATCCTACCCTTTTACTGCCAAACATGTATTATGGGGAGGAGATTTTAACATTAGTAGACTTTCTACAGATAGGGGCCTCCAAACTGAAAAAACCTTTTGTGATGCTACTTGTTTAAATCAAATTATAAATCAGGCTGATCTGCAAGACATGTTTTTAAGGAAAAAAATAATCACACCTTTTTCAAAGGTTCTATTTCTACCAGGATAGACTACTGTTTTTTATCTAAATCCTTCCTGGTTATTTATGGGGAAGTTATCCCAGTAGTCTCTTCAGATCACGCTTTACTGAAAATATCTCTGGCTCAGTTCCAAAGTACATCACAGGGGAAAGATTATTGGAAATTAAATAATGCCTTACTGGAGGAGGAAGGAATTATGGCAGGCCTGCAATACACCTTAGAAGCTAGTTCCTCTGTTCTGTGCTTATATGACTGTATCACCCAATGGTGGGATGATATAAAACAAGTTGTTAAGAATTATTTCCAACTCATAGGGAAGCTAAAAGGGAAAGAGAAGAACCAAAAATATGGTACCCTTAGAGATAAATTGTATGATTTAATATCTAGGCAACATAATGGGGAATCGGTAGATCAAGACCTTGTACATACTTTAAAAAGTGAAATGGCCCACTTTCAATATAATCGGATGAAATCCCTTGAATTCGAACAAAAATATGGGACGCATGGAACACAGGAGAGAGTTAATCCCTTTGTAACCTGTGCTAATCGAAGGAATAATAAAAGCCTTCTGTTCCTGGAAGCAAAAACAGGAGAGATGGTAATCACTAACAAAGAGATAATGAGAGAATTCGAGCAACATTTAGAAAACATATTTGGGAAAATCCAACCATTAAACCCCCGGATGGACAAATGGTTAGCATCTTGTGCTACACCACTGATACCACATTATTTGCATGCCGAACTTACAAAACCGATTTCCCTATCTGAATTAATAAATACTATTTGAAACTTAAGGAAAGGGTCCTCGCCAGGTATGATGGCTTAACGTATGAATTTTATCAGGCAATCCTTCCCCTTTTCAGCAAAGAACTTTTGAGGATGTTTAATGAATGCTTACGGTCCTCAGAGCTACCCCAAAGTATGTATCAAGGGTTGGTTATTTTGATTTTTAAATCAGGCATTAAACATAATCGCTCCAATTGGAGACCCATTACTTTATTAAACACTGCCTTTAAAATCCTAACCAAAATATTGAGTGTCAGGCTAATGCACACATTAGAATTCATAATCCACCCAACACAGATGTGTGGGATCCCTGGTCAGAAGATAGGACGTGCTCTGATTCTAATTAGGGAAATCATCGACAAAGGGAATACTGGAGAGCTATCAGGTTTCCTGATCAGCCTCGATCAGGCCAAGGCCTTTGAAGTGTATGGAAAAATAAGGTTTCCCTGGTATTTTCATTAATTGGATACAGACATGCTTTAAATATGCTTTATGTAGACCATATATAAATGGTTGGGTGGAGACGCAGAGCAGGGTAGTCCAGGAAGTTAGACAAGGCTTTCCTCTGAGCCCTTTTCTTTACATACTTACCCTAGACCCATTGTTGTACAGAGTTAACCTGTTATATGATATCGTAGGGCTGAATATTACTAATATAGACACGGAAATCAAAACTATCGCATATACGGACAATTTGTGTTTGGTTGTCGCAGACACTAAATTGCCCACCGATGTTCAGAAAAGTATCCAAATTTTTTCCCAGATGTCTGGAACAATGATAAATTACTCTAAAAGTAGATGTTTACCCACAGGGTCTTTATATTCGGAAGGCACGAAGGTCATGGATATACCAATGCAAGAAGGGTTTTGTAAAATTCCTGGGATATCTTTTTTGGCTCGGGTGACATGGCATATTACAATTGGGATATCTTACTGAAAAAGGCACAACAGAAAGTTAATAATTGGAATCAGTGGCATATGGCTAAATTAAAAAAAAGTATACATGGTGAAAACCTATCTACTGACCTTATTCTTACACCTAAGTAATACCCCCCTCCCAAAAAAAAACAACTGGAGGTTAACCTGTATAGTTGTTTCATCTCATGTATTTGGGGAAGTCGGTTAAACCCCAATACAAAGGGGAAATTTGTATTTGGATAAATCCAAAGGTGGAATTGCTATGATTAATCCAGTTCTCTTCATTTTAGTATCTTTATGTTTGCTAACCTTAAACCCCTACTAACTATTGTACATACAGTATGGGTACCATGGGTACGAGCTACTCTCCAGGCGTGGATGGATTCCTGGCCTTACAATGATAGTATTCCTAAACAAACATGCATAGGGTTCTTACCCCTTTATTTTCAATCTTGCTGAGGCAAGTTTAAAATATGGGGTATAACCAAACAAATGACCTCCACCCTTTCGAGGAAAGAATTTTATAAACTAGTTTTGACAAAACACTATAGTGTTCCCCCATTTCTCAGATGAACCACGTTTCCAACAAGAATATATAGGTAGATTGTTGATGGATAGAAGAGTACCAGAGAATATATGGGATGTATTCTGGTTGATGGTTCATGGTAAACGTAATGTTAAAAATAACCTCAAACATAAATGTATAGAGGATAGAATTTGTCCCCGACTTTCCTATGTATCCATGCCAGAAACAATGGAACATCTTTACTTTCAATGTCAGTACATACAATCTTTTTGGGTTATTGTGAAAAACCACTTGAAATGCCTGTCACAAAACCACTCAGCAGGTCAGGCCCTCTGCTCCCACAGTGCCAAACTCCGAGCGCAGTCTTGTGAACAGGAACAGAACAGGGTAACCCTCCTGTCTGTTTTGTGGGTTCGAATCAACCTTTGGTCTCAAGTCCTGGAGGGATTCAAACTGTGAACCTCTTGTTAGCGTATCCAATGTACAGGCTCAGATAATTCTGCTCTTCGGGGGGGGCAGATATCTTTCTCTTATGGGCACCTAACCAGGTGTACAAAATGAACCCTTAAGCACTCTATTAAAGACCTCAGATAAACACTTACCTTTTTCCCAGTTTGGTAAAACCAGTAAGCTTTGCACAGTGTCAGCTTTAGCCATATATGCTTCACTTGTCAAAAAAAAGAATTTCAAAGGCACACCAAGTAGTCGCTTTAAAATGAGATGTTTACTTAAAAATAGATAAAAATGTAAAATGTAAAACACAGAACAATATATCACAAAACATTACACTCACTTAAAAAAACAGGTTTAAAAGTGCAATTTCCTACCAACCATACACTTAGACTTGCCTAGCTAATGTATTCTTATATTCTTACAGTACTGAAAGATGTTGCAGCTTCAGAGTCCAAACATATGTGTGTCTAAAGGTCAGTTACAGCATAATTAAAAAATTGTCTTGAGCCTGCCTTCTCCATGATGTCACCCAGCTCCTCCTCTGTTTATTAAAAATCATACAAACAAGATGTCTTATCCCTCTGAAGGTAAATTAATTAAGGTGGCATCAGCAAAAACTAATTTCCCCACATGACTTCCCAATCAAGTCTATAATTTTCCAAGTTCTTTCTTTCATCCCTGAGCAGCATCCTGCTCTTCACAGACATCCAAGGAGCATTTATGACTTCGCACCAAAATGACATAACCTGTATTCTTCCTCTAAACATCATAAAAGTTTATGATTTCCAGCCTAGCAGCTGGCAGCTACAGTTAAGCCAGATAAACAGGAAATCCTTAATTTAGGTCTCTTCTAGCCTTTAATTATCTCTTGGCTTTTATCTTTTAGCTAAAACCTTGGAGGGGGGGATGTTAACTCACAAGCTGTCTCAGCATGTCTTATGAGAGACACTCAATAACAAATTTTTATATTACAAAAAGCATAGATCAATCAGAACCAGCTGTCCAAGCATCACAATGCCTACCGACTGACTCTCTTACTCCAGATATTTTATTCCTAGGTATATTATCTGGACAATGGCAAACTTTTCATTGTAAAACCATGAATCTAATATTGTTATGTATAAAATACCACATTTGGTTAGCCGGTGTAAACTCACCTTAAGAAATTTAGAAATTTCCCCCTGAACAACATAGAAGATTGTGTATGAGCAAGCATACACAACAAGGCAGTTGTGATAGAGAGGTTTCCATGGTAACCAGAGACTTCGAGAGCATAGCTTGAGAGGTCCGTTACCACGGAAATCTCAAGATCCTACAACTGCCTTGATTATGTATGCTTGCTCATACACAATATTTTATAGTGTATGAGCAAGCATAATCAGCGGTCCGTGATCCCCCAAACAAGTCTACCTCTCAAAATAAGGCTTACTTCGGGATGTGTAGCAGTGCGCTGACTTCCGCATCGCCGTAGGCTGCTCAATTGCATATGCGCGAATGCGTTTGATCTTGTTGTGCTGCACCGGTGATGTACTCGGTGCAGCACAACAAGATAGTGACGCACTGAGGCAAGCACAACAACGCTGTTGGGAGCATGGATTTCCATGCTCAACAGCATTCTACCATACACTATTATTCTGTACTGTGTGACATTCGGTTTTACAACTCAGAATAAAAAGACTTAAATGAGGGTAGCACAGAATTGTATCATAAACAGTGGGACACTATTATATGGTTGGATTGATTTCAGATTCTTACAATTTGCTGTAACACCTATTTAATTTTTCTTTATCCTTTATGATTTCGGGGAGAGCATCCTTATTTTGAGCACAATATGTTTTTCTGTGTGATGTAATACTGTTTTGGTTTTCTTTGAGTTTATGATTTGGTGTGAAGTAACATAATTTGGTAAGTAATTTTTTGTTATGTTGCAATAAAAAAATTCCCCTACTCTTGCCAGTAGGGGGACCCCTTGTCTGCATGGTGGACTCTGACTGTGGAGTTGGCTGGTGCACTTGCAGGAGAACAGATCTCCGCTCCTGCAGGTCCAGCAAAGGATTGCATCGGGAAATATAGAAACAAATTCTGAATGTCACACATCTAAACCGGATGATCCTCTATCCTATTAGAACTGTATGTTGCTGAGCAGAATTTACAAGAGAATTTACTGGCGGAAAAACAACGATTAGCCGAATTATTGTCCCCAGCAGAACAGCAATACAAGGAACAGAGGCACACAATTGAGGAAAAAAAGAAAAAAAGGAAGAGACTTAATACTAGTCCTGAAGGTATCACAGGAAATAAATTGCCATCTTCTGTTTTTCACTTTGGCACACAAAATCCAAGTACTTCTACTACTCCCGAAGATATGAGCACTGCACCCAATAAAGACTGGACCTCAGGACATGCCCTGCAAAACGCGGGATGGGTTCAGTCAGACTCGGGTGTGTGGCTATCTGACCCGATGATCCCACTTCCAAGAACAGATCTACAAGAAAAAAACAACTTAAAGGACATACCTGGTGACTCTGAAGAAAAACAAAATGGTACCCAAAGCAAAACCCCGGATCAAACAACACCGGGAGAGACAGCCGTAGATATGGTCAACCAAGAAATGGAGCCGCTCCTCAAAGATATTGCCGCATATGAGGAAGTATCAGAGAACAGGACCCCCAACATCATGAACAGCCAAATACTAGGAGCAGCAAACAAAAACACTCACAAAGAAACTGAGAACAATAACACGCAACAAGAAAGCACAGGTCAGAAATCAAGTTTTGCATACTTATTTCACAGTCCCCCTGTCAACGCAAAACATAGACACGCAGTTCAGATCGGATATACAGGAGGTTTGGATGAGCCACCAGACAGAACATTTGTGGGGCAATTTCTTATAAAACAATCTTTAATGTTTTCCCCCTCTGAAGTGTTCACATTTATACATGCTCCAGGCGAACACAGTTTTGATTTAAGTTTTCATTCCTCAGCATTGCTAGACAGATTTTGGCAGCAATATTCAACAGTTAAGAACACTGACATATGGTAACATTTTTTTTCTATACCTCTGTGTAGACCCACTTTAAAAACAGTAACTGTATTATTTAGGAATGAGGGGGCCAACTTTAAGGGCATCTTCTATTGGTTGGAGCAAAAATGTGAAGTGCAGGGCCTACCAGATCCCATACTAGATGGTGAAGGGTTTTGGATGGGCGGGTGGCATTTTAAAGTACAATTGAAACTGACTGACTCAGGAGTACAGCACTTACCCAGCAGTTTTTTCCTAGGCAGGGACCGTGGCATCTTATTTTACCCTGGGATGCTTCTCACCTGTTATAAATGTGGCTCCCCAAGGCACGTTAGTAGTGGATGTGAAAAGATCAGGTGTAGCATGTGTGGGATATTAGGCCATCCTGGGGCCCACTGTGCCTTTACCCCAAAATGTAGTCTGTATGAAACAGAGGGCCGCACCTTTACTAACTGCCCCTGGGCTTTCTAGAACACATCAAATGCAGACTTTGCTGAGCATGACTTTTATATAAACACTGCTTTACACAGGAATAGCTGAGCAAAAGAAACCCCAAGGCAGACACCATCTCCTCCACCCCCATACAAAGAAACCTGCAGCTACTACAACCCCCCCAAGCAGCTCCTCCGAGGATAAACACCCAAGAACTAAAGAAGAGAGGCCCCTCAGTTCCAGTACCCACCCCATGGAGAGGGTACAACCCTGCTCAAACCCAACCCCCACACCAATGAAAGCAGCAATTTTGAAAATGCATCAGAAATGCCCCTTCCAGACCTTAATGCCTTCCAGCTAGTGACACATGGGAAAGGGAAAAATAAACAAGAGAAATCATCACCCCGCAGCGTACACCTCCAGAACCAATATGAAGCTTTGCAGTGGGGGGATACCGAAATAGGGGACCTCACCGATGCCTCCTCAGTTTTAGAAGTATCCTCAGAAAGTGAAGACCCTTCTAAAAACAAGCCTAAAGTGAAGAAAAAATGATGGGGAACTAGGTCCAAGGTGAAAGTAGTGTCCTACCAACCCCTTTAGGGAAGAATAAACAATGGTAGATGTAGTTGGGGCCTCCTTAATACGAACAGTATCAAGAACGAAAAGAGAAGGAAAACAACCTTTGCTACGTTCGATCCTAGTCAGCTAGATGTAGTTTTCCAAGATACAATGATTTATGAACTTTCTGAATCTCTCAAAGCAGCTGTTGACTGGAAATGGTGGTGGCCTAGTTTCTGGTCCTTAGGCACAGAATCATGTCATGGTGTAGCCATCTGTTTTTTTCATTACGAAGTTAAAATACTAAAAATGGTAGAGATTCACCAAGATAGGGCTCTCTTGATAGATATATTTTTCAGAGACAATGTTTGTGGATTAATTGTCATGCTTCTCAAACAAAAGCTAGCCACGTTGACCTTTGGAAAGAAATCCAACCCTACTTGTTTACAACTAAAATAATATTATTAGGTGGGGACTTCAACTGAGGATTACTGAGATCTGATAGTGGGTGGCAGAACAGAAAAAAACTTCTGCAGCGTCACAGCACTTAAAAACATCTTAGCCCAAGCTAACTTAAAGGATGCACAAGGGTCTTTAAACAAAGCACCCCCATACCTTTTATAAAAGAGCATTATCCTCTCAAATTGATTATTTTGTTGTACCAATACAGTTACAGTTCAAAAGTCCAAAACTCAAGTTAACACCATGTCAGATCGCTGTCTAATTAGCATTCACCTATTAAATGTCTCGGAGGTTGCATATGGGAAAGGCATGTGGAGGCTTAATACCACTCTATTACATGACAAATATCAAAAGGTTTTATTGGATTTACTTACTGGCAGAAAATCTTTTTTTGTCCATATTATGACCTAGTAACCTGGTGGCTAGACTCAAAAAAAGACTTTATATCTTGCTTTAAAAATATTTCTAGGACATACCACTATAATAAACAAAAACGGTACAGGGAATTGCAATATCAACTACAATTTTTGAAGGAAAGAGCAAAAACTATAAAAATGCTACACATCAGATTAATAATATTAAACATGAACTACAGTCCTTGTAATATAACAGGTTTCAATCCCTATAGGCAGAACAAAAATTTGGAACCCAAGAGAAGTAGTATTTGATCAACCCATACGAAAATTGCAAATATAGAAGACAAAATAAACATATTACACAACTTGAATCCACATCTGGAAAAATAATTAATACCAAAGCTGGTATCATAAAAGAAATCGACAATTATATACAAGCCAAATTTGGAACACAATTCTGCATTACAAACAAAACCCAAAAGTAGCTTAACATATTAGATTTACTCCAAATCTCTCAAACCCCAAAATTAGCTTTATTAAACCCAATATCCAATTTAGAATTGTAAAAATGCAATTAGCTCCCTTAAAACTAACACTGCACCTGGCATTGATGGACTACTATCAGAATTTTACAAATGGTTATGGACACACAGTTCTGAAGAAATGGTCCAGGTATACAATGAACTACTGCAACTATCAGAAATTCCAAAAGAAATGAATATGGGAATTTTATTTTTCCTTTATAAAAAAGGGGATAAGAAACAACTGACTAACTGGAGACCTATTACGTTGTTAAATGTAGATTTAAAAATCTTGGCCAAAATTTTGAACAATAGATTAGTAAACGCTATGACAGAGATTATTCACCCATCACAGACATGCACAATTCCTCTATGCAAAATTTCTGAGAACCTGTTTACACTTAGAGAAATAATAGACCACAATCAATAATTAGATATACAAATGTATATTCTAAGTCTAGACCAATCACAAGCGTATATCAGTTGGGGGGGGGGGTGAGGATATAGCATGCACCAAGCAGGAAAGGGATCTTGGGGTTGTCATCTCTGATGACCTCAAGGTAGGGAAACAGTGTGACAAGGCAGCAGGTAAAGCAAATAGGATGCTGGGATGTATAGGCAGGGGCATCACCAGCAGGAAAAGGGAGGTCATAATTCCGCTATACAAGACACTAGTGAGGCCCCCTGGAGTACAGTGTACAGTTCTGGAGACCATACCTACGTAAGGACATAGACAGGGTAGAGAAGGTTCAGAGGAGGGCAACAAAGATGGTGCATGGATTGCATCACAAGTCCTATAAAGACAGGTTGAAGGAACTGAACATGTACTCCCTGGAGGAGAGGAGGGAGAGGATATGATAGAGACATACAAGTATCTTACAGGAGGAACAGGGTGCAGGAAAACACTATTTTAAGCAAAAAGATGTTCCAGGACTAGAGGGCATGGGATGAAGTTGGAGGGAGGACGATTCAGAGGAAACATGAGAAAGAATTTCTTCACAGAACGGGTGGTGGACAAGTGGAACACCCTGCCAGAGGAAGTGGTGGGGGCTGAAATAATCACGGGATTTAAGAATGCATGGGATAGACATAAAGGAATTCTGGAGGTCAGGGGTAAGGGGCAACAGACTTCTAGGAAAACAAACTGAACTTACAAGCTCAAATGGGCAGACTGGGTGGGCCATAGGCCCTTATCTGCTGACACTGTCTATGTATCTATGTATCTATGTTCAATAAAGTTTCCCATGAATTTGTATGGCTATGCCTTGCTGAATATGGAATCTCCCCTCACTTTATTTCTTGGTGAAAATGTTACTATAAGAGTGCCTCTGTACGACCTTTACTACAAGGATGGTTAGAAGAGAAAAGATGGATAAACCATGGAGTACGTGAAGGGTGTCCCTAAGCCCTATCCTGTACATATTAACTTTAGACCCCGCGATCAGAGCAATAAATTCTTCAGACAGAATAAAAGGAATTACAAGTCCTGGTCTTCCCTCTGTAAAAGTCTGTGCCTATGCAGATGACTTAGTGGTGACAGTTCAAGACCACATGTCAGATATTCATGCTTTAAAACATTTTAAACACCTTTTCTAAATTAACAGATGCAGAACTAAACTTCTCCAAAAGTTTCTGTTTATTCATTGGTTCCCAGGATAGAGTAAAATCTCGATTAGAAAATATCCCTATATTTTACGGGCCTCAGAAATTATTGGGCGTATATTTTAGCCCAGGCGATGTGGCTGAATTCAACTGGAACGTAAAAACTGAAGCTGTAGGTCCCCAAATTCAACAATGGAACAAGTGGAACATGAGCAAACTCAAGCGTATCCATATAATCACCACTCATCTAATCCCCTTCCTCCTATACATTAGCCATATTTACCCCGTTCCCAAACAGTTAGAAAGCAAAGTTCTTGGTTGTTTCTTTTCAGTTCTGTGGGGCAGCCGCTTAAATCCCGTCAAAAGAGGAATTACGTACTTCAAAGTGAATGAAGGAGGTCTAGGAATGCCCAATCCTGCTGCATTCTTTTTCAGCATTTTCTTTGTCACTAACATTTTCCACTTCTGAGACATAAGAACTCAATTTGAGCACAATGGCTTGACAAAAAACTCCGTGTCTTATTTTCAGGATGGGCAGATAACGCTGCACTTTCCAAAAAACCTGAAACGCACAGCTTTACAAAATATTTAAAATACAGCCTAGATAAATTAAAACAATGGCAATTAGAAAAAACATCACCTGATATCACACACAAGAAAGTATGTATATCAAATGATTGTGGACCAATATTTTAAGGTTGAACCATATGATAACAGGAACAAACAGGAAAAGCAACAGATATGCCAAATGCTTTCAGACAAAAGACTCCCAGTAAAAACATAGGATGTAGTATGGTTATGTGTTCAGGGAAAACTCAACGTGAAGCACAATTTAAAGCACAAAGAATTGACCAAACGGTATTGCCCCAGACCAAGTTGTAGCAACACACTAGAAACCATTACCCACCTTTTTTTTGAATGACCATACATTGTAGAGTTTTGGAAAATAGTAAAAAACACCTGGATATGTTTACCCTTCCAATACCTGAACTATGACACCTTTGTACTGGGAATTGTGTAAAATCACTGGAAAACCCTGAACACAAGCAGTGTGCACATTCTGTTTGCATTTCTCAAATACTGGATATGGCAAAGCAGATGTAGGTTCGGCCTACAACACCACACCACACAAGACCAATTATTCAGTATAATTAAAGAGGATCTTAAGAGCTGTAAAGAGAAAGAATCTCTTTCAGTTTCTTCTGATACCAGTCTCCAGTACTGGGCCCTTTTTCCCAAAATATGAGTTCAAATAGAAAAACCACCCCTTTTCATAATTAATGACCTCCCCCTCTTTCCCTTTTTAAAACATGATATGGGATTTTAGCTAGGACATGATAATCATTGCATCACTTTCAGTTATTGTCTATTTGTAAAGAAAAAAAGGAAGTGGGACTAGTATAATCATGAGTTGTTTTTTTGTTCAAGAAGTGTCCCTTGTTACCCCTTTTTTCCTTTTAGTTTCATGTTCTATAGGAAAATGCAAACAAGAAGGGTGCATTGTTATGTATGTAAATTATGGAATTGCTTTCTATTTCTAGCTTAGATGTTACGATCACATTGAACTTTTGAGGGTATGCACAAATAAAATTCCCCTACATTTTAAGGGGGGATTTATAGAAACTAGATGAATTTAATGCGCATTTTCTTTAGGTTAAGGACTTGGGGGCTGATTCCAAGATGAATGGTGTAACTTGCACGCAGTTGTGAGTTACGCCATTCGCCCTTATGCCAGGGACCCTACGCTGCATTCCAAGAGCGGCAGGGTCCCGGCACATGCAACATGCAGGATACGCCATGCGTGGACTACCGCCACATGCATGGCGTATCGCAGCTGCATGTCGCAACTTGCGGCCGGCGACAGGCGGCCTCCCCGAAACCCCCCCGCCCTGGGGGGGCAGGACAGACGGCATAGACGTCTGGGGGGGCACACCAGAAATGGATCCCTGAGAGTCTCAGATGATCGGGGGATTGGGGGCAGGGGTGTGCTTGAGAGGGTTTGGGGGACAGTGTGGCACAGTTTCTGCTGCGCTGTGTGGCGGCATCCGATGGTGCCAGCTGTTGGATGCCACTTAGGACAGGTAGGGGCTGCCATAACATCGCTACGCCAGTGCGCCTTTTGGAATGGCAATTGTGGGCTATGACAGCCGCCCTCCTAGAATTGGGCTAAATTGCTGTTGTAACCCGCACTTGCGCCAGGCACTGCGGGCTGCGGTGTAAGGGGTGGCGTAACCCTCAGTTGTCGCAGCCCATATCCGCCATGGTGCAAGTCACCACTTGGAATTCCAACTGGCGTACCACATGGCATAAGTCGTGGGATACGCCAAGGAGTCTGGCGTATCTAGCCTTACGCCGGCGTAGCCCGTCCTGGAATCAGGTCCCTTATGTTTTTTTTTTCTTTTTTCTTTTCTTTTCTTTTCTCTTTTTTCCTTTTTGTTAATACTGTGAGTAAGTTTCATTTCTCCTAGTCTAGGATGTATGCCTCAATACATATTTTCTTTACAGTTTTATCATGATGTTCATTTATAATGTATGTTGATCTTTTGAAGCTCTAAATAAAAATGCCCCTGCTCGTTTGTGAGGGAGGGGAGTATTGGGTAATTTTATAATTGTTCTTATCATGTTCAGTATTCATTTTGGAAGTATTCAGACAGGAGTGTGATTAAAATACTTATTTGTTTTTCATTTTATGACTTATGAAAGGGGACAAGTATGAATTAATACTTTTTGTTGCATTATTTAGTTCTTTTTCCTTTTGACATAATTGTGAATTTTCTTTCCAATTGAATAGTATGATTGTAATACTTTTTTACAGTTTTCTTTTAGTTATGTATTATTTGATGTGAGTTAACATTGCTTGTTATTATTTGTTTTGAAGTTGTAAATAAAAAATTCCCTACTCTTTTGCGAAGAAAGCCCTGGGTTCTTTTACTTCCACCTGGACAACCACCAGGATGGGTAGAAGGGACCTCGGTTTAACATCTCATCCGAAGGATGGCACACCTCAACAGTACAGCACCCCCAATACTGCACTCGGGTGCCAGCGTTTTTAGGCACATGTCCAATCCCGTTGTGGGACGAGAACCCATGACCTTCTGCTCCAGAGGCAGATGTGCTACCAACTGAGCCATACTGACACCCTGCTGTTTTCAGTACACTAAGCGATATGGTCATACCAGGCTACTCTCAGTTCAGAACAGACAGGGAAGGGAGGAGAGTAGGAGGGTTGCTCTGTGTGTGCGGAATGATATCAGGGCTACGGAAGTGATGGGGAACCTAGAGGCAAGGGAAGAGTTACAGGTGCACTGATCACCTTGGAGACAGACGCAGGGGCCACAATATGCACTGGGGTGATACACAGGCCTCCAGCACAGGGGGAGGATTTGGATAAGGCACCGCAGGAAAACATCAGCAGGATGGAGAATAAGGGGGGGAAGCCGTGGGTTGGGGACTTCAGTCTGCCTGATGTAGCTTGCAGCCTTCTAGCTGCAGCTTCAGTTAGAAGCAGTGCAATCCTAGACCACCTGCTGGAGGTTTTCTTAGGCAGCTAGTCAGTGAACCCACTATGGGATCACCATTCAGTGTGACTAAGCATTAAGACAGGTGCAGAAGCAACCCACATGAGGATAAGGGTAATCGGTTTTAGGAGGACAGATTTTAAAGAAATGGGAGACTGCCTTAGAAGCAGTCTACCAAGGGTGGATTGCCATGGTAGGATAGAGGAACAATGGAGAACATTAAGAGAAGGTATAGGGAAGGCAACCAACCTCTGTGTGAAGGAAGGAAGAAAAAGCAGGAGAAAAAAAGGCCTCAATTGTACTCCAGGGTGGTGGCCACGAAAGTGAAGGAAAAAAGGCAACATTCAGGAGGTATAAAAAAACACAGGGGGATAGGAAGAAGCATCAGATAAAACAGAGGGAAGCAGGGAGGGCAGTAAGGCAAGTGGCAGTGCAAACAGAGGAAAGGATAGCCAAAGCGGTGGCGGAATGGGACAAGACATTCTTCAGGTACATAAGTGAGACTAGGAAGGCAAGGGGAGGGATAGTAAGAATAAAGAGGGCAGCAGATGGTGGCTGCGCAGAGGAGGAGCAGGAAAAATCTACATCCTAAACAGGTACTTTTGCTCAGTCTTCACTATGGAGGGAGAGGGGAACAAACCACCAAGGAGCAGCAGGAACACATGGCGTGGGGTGTGAATGCAAGTCCATTTACAGAAGAAAGAGTCCTGATGGGACTTGCAAATTTGTAGTTATTCCTTTTCACTCCTGCTGCCGGCTTGTATCAGGAGGGCCTCCCCAGCCCCGTCCCCGGCGTCCACCAGCTGACGCTGACCTAGCCCCAGGGCTTAACTCCCCCGGCGGGGGGGGGGCTTGCCCACTGAGAACCAGATTAGGTGGCCAGCACCGCGGCTAGCCGGGGGCAGAGCCTGTGAGGCGACCTCCGCCATCCTGCACGGTGGTATCTTTTTCTCCTGTTCTCCCAGGAGTCAGGACCGTGCCATGACATCAGCAGAGTGGAGCGTGCATGCGTCCACACGTGCTACCTCCAGACATCTGGTCCAACTCCTCCCCTACTTGTGGTACAGCGTTTTGTCCTCCAGCCTCCACCGGGGGGGGGGGCGAACAAGCACCACCACCAAGAACCCCCGCAGAAGAAGAGCAGTCCATCAGACACTCAATCCTTCTCCTCCCTGCCGACCCCCAATGGCTCGTGTAAACATTCCCAAACATGGGTCACCGGGCGTAAGCGAGGTAAGGCGCCAGCGCCTCAGCCCTCAGCGCCACCGGGCCAGCAGGGACTTGCAAACTTGAAAGTGGACAAGGGCATTGAAGGAGACAGGATACACCCAAGGGTGCTAAAATGGAACTCGGAGTAGCTTGCTGTAACACTGACAGACTTCTTCAACAACTCACTGAAAACATGAGTGGTCCACGAGGACTGGAGGACAGCTGATGTAGTCCCACTCCATGACAGCGGCAGCAGGGAGGAGACTGGCAGGTAAGACCAGTCAGTCTTACATCAGTGGTGGGGAAATTAATGGAAACCCTGTTAACGGGCTGCAAGCACTAGGTCAGAATAGGGCCAGCAAGTACAGCGCAGGCAACAACTGCGCTTACAAAAATACCGCTGGTTTCCTTTTTGAGGGGGGCTCTGCCCCCAAAAAAGGGGGGCTCTGCCCTACACACTCCCCATACTAAATGATCCCAACTCCGGGGTGGGGGGCAGATCACAAGGAAAGAAAGAATTTGTGGGGCCATGGAATACTCATTTCCGGGGCCCCTTGTATATAAAATAGAAGTTCTGATTAGCAAAAGCAAGGGAGACCAGGATTAAAACACTGGTCTCCATCCACTGCCACTCGGCCAAGCTACTCCATGCCTCAGCCCTCCATGCCATGGGAGCAGCTTGGCCAGCCTCCCAAATTCTCCTGCCCTTGTCCTGTGGCAGCACCATGGACAGTGACCTGGGGAGCACTTACTGCAAGCGCTGTCATTCCCCTCTCACTGTCCATGGCAGCACTGTTCAGACTAGTGCTCTCTTTCCTTGCGGTATTCTGGTAGTGCTATTCTAACTAGTTACCGGCCGCAAGATCAACAACAGCATGCATTCATTGGGGGGGAGGGTTGTCATGCCAGGCAAATCTGATCAATTTCTTCAACTAGATGCTCAGGGAAATAGATCAGGGAAGGGCAGTGGATGTGGCCTACTTGGACTTCAGCAAGGCCTTCGACACTGTGCCACACAGGAGATTGGTAAAGAAATTGGACAGCCAAGGGGTGGGCTCACATGTGGTAAACAAGGTAACAAGCTAGTTAAGGGATAGGCAACAGAGGGTGGTGGTAAATGGTACTCACTCTAATGAGGGGAGAGTGACCAGTGGAATGTTGCAGGACTCAGTACTGTGACTGGTCCTTTTTAATGTCTCCATAAGTGACATCACAGAAGAGCTGGATGGGAAGGTACGTCTTTTTGCAGATGGCACCATGATCTTTAATAGGGTGATTACTCAGGAGGGAGTTTAGAGAATGGGTAGGAACATTAGGAAACTCAAGGAGTGGTCAAGGATATGTCAATTAAGGTTCAACGTAAAAACGTGCAAAATCATTTACCTGGGGCATGGAAACCCAGGAGCTGAGTATAAAATGTGTGTGTGGGGGGGTACTCTCAGTTACAGAAAAGAGATCTTGGGATTACATATATGCAATGATCTCAGGTCACATGGCAGTGTGACAAGGCAGCCGGCAAGGCCAGTGCATGCTGGGGTGCATAGGGAGAGGCGTCACCAGCAGGAGATGGGAGGTGGTATTACCACTGTATAGACCATGGGTGAGACTCCATCTGGACCACTGTGTCCAGTTCTGGAGGTCACATCTCAGAAAAGGCAAAGACAGGGTGAAGGAGCCCAGAGGAGTGCAACTAAAAATGGTGCAGGGATTGCACGAGAAACTCTACGAGGAGAGACTGAGGGATCTCAACATGTATACCCTGGAGGAGAGGTAGGACATGATAGAGAACTACAAGTACCTCATGAGGGTAAACAGGGTATACGAAGGGAGCCTGTTTCAAATGAGGAAGTGCACCAGAACAAGAGTGCATGCAATGAAGCTAGATGGGGGGGAGTTTAGGAGGGACTTGAGGAAACACTACTGCACTGAAAGAAGGGTGGACGCCTGGAACAGCCTGCCACCCAAGGAATAGGTTGAAAACAGTGGGGGCCTTCAAGCGTGTATGTGATAGGCATAGGAGAATACTGGTAAATAAGCAGGGGGAGGGTTGCTGGAGACCAGCTGTGGTCTGTGCAGATAGAATAGGCAAAGAACATCTGGACAGACTGGGTGGGCCAAGCAGACGTTTTCTGCAGACAAATTCTGTGTTTCTGTAAGTCTCATGGGATTGGTATAGGGAAACAAATTACCTAGAGCCAGACCGGCGCACCTAGAAAATGTTGTTTCCAGGTCTATGAATCTTCGACTGATGGGCTTCCAGGTGTAGCTGGAAGGAAGTACCTTCAGGGGAACTTGCAAGTAAACTACTTAGCAATATGTTGAACCCTGCATCTCCAGCCCAAGTCTGCAGGGTATACAGAATAACTACCAGAAGGCACAGAGAACATTTCTTCAGTCCTTACACTTTCCTCATAGTAAAACGCAGCTTCATAGATAGAGAATGTCTACTCTCAGTGGCCCATGGTGTAGGTAAACTGATGCTGGATGCAGGGGAAACAAACTCACTTGTTCCCAGAAGTGGATTCAGCCACCAGAGAAAGAAGAAATTATTTTGGTGCTGTTAGGACCAAACTGCAGGAACTTGGGGTCAACCACACAATACAGCTATCTGCAAAGCTGCAAATTTAATACAAAGGTGTCACAGACAGCACATTCAGAATTCCACCAGTGCCCCTCTGGCATCAGCTTGACATAGGCTTCCACCCTAGTTCTCCCGGTTCTGTGGCTTGCACCCACACTCACCCCTCTGCATAGTTGGCAGACACCAGGCAACTGGACCCATTAGCGCAGTTACCAGTCTCCCTGGATCAAGCAATGTAGTCTTGGTTCCCCCTCTTTATTGCTTCCCCAGTATTAGCAAGGATTACTTAGCTCTGATTAGCTCTGATAACATGTCCCTTCTATAGGATGGAAGCCACAGAGACTTGCAAAATATTCTTTTCAGCATGTACTACCAGTAGTCACTTATATCTTAGTAAATAGTTGCTGTTTATTTATATGATATATTTCCGAGTAAACATGGTTAAACAATGCAGTCGGGGAAAAACATGAAAACAAAGTTGTTGTTTTTTTAATTCTGCTTCATGCCTGACTGACCTTTGTCTGGCCAGCCCCCACCCAACCCGTTCATCCACCTTCCCTAGCTACTTACTCCAGCCTCCTGTTACTACATGACTTGCCCCCTTCCCCCATGTTGGGTTCCCCCTTCCCTCCTCGGACTGGGTCAGAATGCGGTTGTAGGTGGATGCCCAGTGGGCAGTAATGGGGCCTATAGGGGGCCAGCATCATCCTACCTGTTGAGGCTATTTTCACCATTTTCACCCCAGCTGCTTGACCATGAAATTATCAAGTACTAGTGATCATACCTCCACTAATGGACCCCAGCTTCCGCCAGGTGGCAGGTGAACAGCAGAAAAGGAGACCCCCCCTTTTCGAAAGAGGACAGCTGTCTGACAGGATGCTCATCCCACCTTCCCAAGCCAGTCCCCAACAACCAGAATCTGTTCTGGAATCTGAGTTGCCAGAGTAGCGAGCGGAAGCAGTACCACTGCGCCACTTGTCCAGCCCTATGAAAATAAAGGTTTCAAACTGCAAATGCAAGTACACAAATTTAGACTTATTTAGCCTCAAACTTAGAGGTAGAAATGTTACAGCAGCCAAAAAGGCAATAGGTTATTCTTTCCTACCACTGCAGATCAAAAGTAAACCTTTTCACCATCCACATGTGCTGAATTTACCTAACCACACTGGTGCTAATTCCCTTTTTCTGTCTTTCTTTCTCCATCCTTGCTTTATATCGGATCCACGACGGGTGGTCGACAAATTTCCTTTGACCACCCAGCCCGAGAGACCGACAGTCGCACTGCATCTTACAGCGACCGGTTTCTAGGTGCTGGCTGTGCTCGGGGGTTCGCCTCAACCCCCACGCAGGAGGGCTGCACCCACTCCACCTCCCCACTTAAGGATTATCAACCAGCAGGATTTGATCTCGGGGGGGGGTGGGTGCAGGACCCCCGACCCACAGTGCCCGGTTCCAGTGGGTCCCCTACAGTGGCATGGCGTTGTAGTCGCTGTGGGGGACCTCGCTGTCGAACTGTCGCTGTCGGGTGGTTAAATGCTTTATATCCATAACAGAGACAATGAGTACCCTGATACTGTAGTTCTACCCCCCCTTTGTTCTGCATCCCCCCCCCCCGACAGAGCCCAATCATTTAAAATTCCATTTTTTATCTGCAAAGATCAAAAGAGACCCTTGTCATGAAAATGATGCCTGGTGTTTAAGGTTCACTGATGTGACCCATGGTGTCAGCTCCTGCTTGTCTTTTGTTCAGTCATTGTGCAGCCCCCACCCCACACACACACAGATCAGTGCCCTGTTTCCTGAGGATACACCTCTCAAGCTTAGCCGTTCTGACACCTCCTAGAGGCACAGACTACAAGCTGTTTGGCCTTCACTAAAGAGTCACAATTAGGCATTCAGATCCTTGGCCATTTGAGCACCACATTTAAACTAAGACAAGGACTGGAACTTCTTTCTGAATATAAATTACATACATGTATGCCACAGCAGGTAAGGGTCATCGGGGACCACAAGGAGGCCTGTAAACTGGTGGAGAAGATATGACTGGAGTTTACAAGCCCTAAAGAAAACGTGAATCCGACGAGGACTCCTAACATTTTAGTAACTGAGGCAGCAGATAGTGGTGAGAAATGTATAATGTTCTTGTCCCCACAAAAGGATTATTGTTTTTGGACACATTAGAACTCATTTATGTTTGAGTTCTACTCCCGGTAGTCAGGTGGTGGATACTATAAATGGCTGCTGTCACATGATACACAGTCAGTGCCTTTACAGCACTCATTTCTCCGGCATGTAAATTGATGAAAGAAGTTTTGCAATCCTAAGGTACCACTTTCAGGATGCAGCACTTTAGCTTGGCAATAGTCCTTTTGTGTTAGTTTTAATATTTTATTCTGAGCCTTTATTTAGTGGTAAGGGATCATAGTCTGGCCCCAGTAAGGTGGCCCCCAAGCCCTTCCAACTCCTGATTCATCTGCAACCCCCTCCCCCCAATGCTGAGGCACGTTATGATGTGTAGCAAGGGACAGCATGGCAGAGCGTCCCAGTGAAATGAACAGGACTGAATTTTCATTACTGTTTAATACATTATGATGGCCTGCTGCAGATTAATGAAGGCCACCGCTTTACTGACAGGGGCGGTCAGTCAAGCGCTGGCCTTCATTAATCTCCAGTATGCCATCATAATGTATTTAACATTAATGAAAATTCAGTCCTATTCATTTCACTGGGGCGCCCCGCCATGCTCTCCCTTGCTGCAGGTCATAATGTGACTGAGCGGGAGGAGGGAGATGCAGATGAATCGGGCAGTGGAAGGGATTGGCTGGCCAGTTTGTTGGGGCCAAACTATAATCCCTTACCATTAAATAAAGGCTCAGAATAAAATATTAAAATGAACATAAAAGGACTATCGCCGACCCAAGGTGCCATATCCTGAAAGTGGTACCTTAGGATCACAGGTGGACAAAATCCCTTTAAACAGTTTCATTCTCAGCTCACCTGCTGTCCTTGCACCAAAGTTTCAAGTTGTTTTAGGAAATGAGTCATGCCATGTTTTATCACTTGCTCTTTTTCACTTTTTTTGTGTTTTCTGAGGGGGGGGGTCTGTTTCATTAAACACACACTGACTTAAAACCTTGGATGCTATTCAGTTCATTATCAGGACTGTAACAGGATATTTTGCCCTGTAGTCATACGGCTCACTAAGGCTAGTGTTTGAATCACTGTGTCTGCTATGATTTCATCTTGGATTGCCTCTTCCATGTGTACCATAATAATGCAAGAGAGACTTATCCTAATACAATTATTTTCTTCATTTACCACAATACTGTTCTTGTATTAGCAGTTTTAGCGGCGGCTGTTTGGATGGTAAGACAGTTTATGAGATAATTATCAAAACCGCTGTTTTCTGCACTTGACCGACATCTCGCACTTCAGCACTTTTCTTGATGCTCTGACTGGAGTTAAAAAGGTTGAAGAGAAATTAAATGAAATGACAAGCACATTTAATAAAAGTGAACTGCACAGCATTTATGTCTTTTTTATGTCATTTTGTGGAGATTTACCTTTCTAAACCAAGCCAGTTTCCAGAGTGTATTTTTTTTTCATTTAAATTGCCTACTCTGAGTGCTCGAGTGTTTTACTTAACTTGGGATTTAAAATATCTCTTTACTGAGCACCATCCCCGCACCACGATTGTAAACATGCTCCTTATTTTGTACTGCTCTTCCATTATGCAATACCTTTTTGTGAAATGTATCTCATGCAAATTAATAAAATATCAATCTTAAAAAAAAAAAAAAATGGTCTGGACGCCACACCGAAATCAATGGCAGAGTTACATGAACAACTGTGGCTCACTCCAGAACGATGGAGACTGTGCCCCAGTGGCCAACCACCCTACCTCTGACACTGGCTGTGGGCCTCTAACTACCAACAACTGCACAGAACAAAATGAAAACCTGCACTTGTGAGGCAAGCTGTTTTCTTTTTTAGCTTATTTTCGGGCTCAAACCTAGGCCTCCCATATGAACGGGCAATGCATTGCTGTCTCACCATTGAGGTAGGATATACTCACGGCACAAAACAGTAGAACCCCCTTAAATGAACACTTGGTAAAGGAACGGACATGCTGATGCGCTTATTGTATATAGTTGTATTCACCTAATAGGCAGTGGCACAGACTGTGCCAGTCCTGGAGGACAAGACCCACCCCTCCATAAATTATGACTCTGGGCCCTGAACCCTGTCAGCCTAGGGGATGATCGGTATTTACTGCAGCTCATCGCTGTGTCTTTTCTTTCTTCTATACAGGTACTTTTACTTTAGCTCACTAAAAAAACAGTAACACTTAGGCTGCCACCTGGACCAGTGGCAGTGCATAGCCTTGCTGTGACAGAGACCTGGGATCAAGCACAGATTCAGATTACTGGAGGCTGATGCCCAGGGTTGGGAAAGCATACCCAACAGATAACCAGGGTTGGGAAAGCATACCCAACAGATGCCCAGGGTTGGGAAAGCATACCCAACAGATGCCCAGGGTTGGGAAAGCATACCCAACAGATGCCCAGGGTTGGGAAAGTATACCCAACAGATGCCCAGGGTTGGGAAAGCATACCCAACAGATGCCCAGGGTTGGGAAAGCATACCCAAGAGGGAGTTTACAAGAACAGCAGTGTGTATGATCTATAAAGGAGACAAGAAAAAGATAAACTGTTTGGCTTCTGTGCATCTCTCCAAACCCTACACATACACTTTAAAGCCTCAGACCCTGGGCAAGGCATCATGGGAATGCAAGACTAAAACAGAACTCTAGCTACCCTCCGGCTAATAGCAGAATGCTGTGAAATGAACACCCGATATGGGAACATGGTAGAGCTGAAAGGTAATTTAATCCCTGAATGAGCTTGCAACACTAATACATTTGCCAGGCACCATATTATGCCAGTGTCAGTACTGTAGTTCCGGTAAT
This sequence comes from Neoceratodus forsteri, assembly GCA_016271365.2. Classification (NCBI taxonomy): domain Eukaryota; kingdom Metazoa; phylum Chordata; order Ceratodontiformes; family Ceratodontidae; genus Neoceratodus; species Neoceratodus forsteri. Next base: position 7,058,838 of record JADMNL010000022.1, on the reverse strand, counting down.
GCTTGTATAAATGAATATTTAAGGAATAAGCCTGTCAATGGACTACTGTACACTTACAAGGACAAAGCATGTGTTTAACAGGGTTCTTCCTTTGCTTTTTTTTATCTGTAATTTGTACAAAGGTGGTGTGTCTCTGATTGGTCAGTCTTTTCCCAGTGTTATCAACACCACCTTCCTCCCTCCCCCATCACATGCTCCTCGTGATCTGTGCACTAGTACAAATGAATCAATAAAAGGAGCTGGTACACTGTGGGAAGGGGGCAGGAAAGGGGCCAACAATAAATAAAATTACACTGCGATATTTTGTTTATTGTTTTTAAATCAAGACCTGTCGGGGGATGGGAAATGGCTAGAGTGGGTCAGGTGAGACCATAGGACAAGTCCTGGCCACTTGATGAAGGAATAGAGATTTTTTTAAATGTTCTAAAAAAAAAGTTTAAGATCAGAGAATATTTTTCAATGAACACTACCCACATGTTTTTTTTATTCTTTGGTTATCCGGGTAAGGCCCAACAGGCATAGATGCCTGTTTTCAGGGGCGACCCGTGAGCACCGGGGTGGTTAAGTGACTTGCTCAGAGGAGCACACTATGCAAGTGGAGGTTGTGGGAATCAAACCCAGGTCTGGTCTGCTGGATGTACCAAGCTCATTCACAGCTTGTTACTCGAACCTCCAGGCTATACTGCATATATATATATATATATATATATAGGAACCACCGCTTGGTGCTCGGATCTGAGTACCAAGTAAAGTATCCAATTATTCCTACATTCAGGAATTAGGATTTGAGGCATGCACACCCCAGACAAACACATTTAACTTTCTACTAGCATCCCAGTTTATTGCCCTCTGCAACAACATTATAGCAAAAAATATGGTGCAATAAAAACATCACAGTTTTAACAGTACATTGGTTCAGTTCAAGCATACATAGTACAGTCATTTAAAGATGGAAGGACATCTAGCCGGCCTGCCCTCCCCTTTTTAAGCAGGGACCAACATATATTCTGTTTAAATATTTGAAGTTGTGTGCCTCGGATGATATCGAGGCATACCTGACAACTTTTGAAAGAGTTGCCACAGCCTGCCAATGGCCAAAGCAGCAATGGACAGTCCGACTGGTACCCTACCTAACAGGGAAAGCCCAGCTTGCCTACAGCAATATGGACACTGCACAGTCAGAAAACTATGACCTGGTGAAAAGTGAAATCCTGAAAAGGTATGGCGTCTCAGGAGAGACCTACAGGCAGAGATTTCGATCTCTGAAGTACAACTCAGTCGACAATCCTCATGAAGCCTTCACCCGACTCAGAGAACTCCTGACAAAATGGCTCCAACCAGAGAGCAAAACAGTCCCACAGATCATTGACACATCTGCAATGGAGCAATTCATCAACATCCTGTCTACAGATGTGCAGCTTTGGGTAAAGGAACACTGACCAGAAAGTGGGGAAGAGGCTGTTTCTTTGGCCGAGGACTACCAAATGGGCAGACAGATGCCACAGCAGTGAGGTAACAGCCAAGCACCCGTAAGACACTTTTTTAAACTCCAAGCCTGATAAGAACTCTGGTGGGGGTAAAAAATCTGTGCCCAAAGATGTTATTTGCTATAAATTTAATAAGTCAGGTCATATGGCAAGAAATTGCCTTAAGAAGAGTGACACTGGAGCAGATTTGTCCTTGGCAAATTGGGGCAAGTACTCAACAGATGTGAAGCTGGGGAATGAGACTGTAAAGGGACTCATTGATTCGGGAAGCAGACAGACCCTAGTGCATGTTGAAGTGCTGGGAAAACAGTGTGCAAAAGGACCAGGTACTGGTGTCATCTGCATCCACGGGGACACTCGATACTATCCCACCACCCAAGTTACTCTGACCATTAAGGGTGAGTCACACCAAATGACAGTGGGGGTAGTACCTAAGTTACCTGTACCTGTGATTATTGGAAATGTCTTTCCAGGATTTACTGAGTAAATCTCAGAGGAACTGAACCCTCCAGTTTCAGTAGCACTGGAAACAACAGCTCAGGCAAAGAACATTTCAGATGGTGGGGACTCTTTTCATTTCAGTGATTTTGATTATGACTTGTTTGAGCACAGCTCCAAGATCTGGAAATCCAGGAAAGAAAGACGATGCCTGAAGAAACTGTGGCAGCACATGACTGATGGACATAAGGGGTTAACATATGAAAATGCTGAAACTAAACTGATAACTGATTGTGATTTTCTTTCAGAACAATGTTTCTTTCCAGGGTTATTTCAAGCAGCTGGGGGTGAAACCAAAACAGGGTGGACCAATGTTTAAAAAATGTAATGGACTACTGTACAGAGTTTGGGTTAAACCTTGGACACAGGAAATGACAGAACAATTGGCTATACCACAGAAGTATAGAACAGAGTTGTTACAGATGACACAAGATAGTCCTATGGCTGGTCACTCAGGGAGGGACCACACCCTTGCCAGATTTCTGTACAGATTTTACTGGCCTGGAATTCATGAAGATGTTGCTACCTATTGTAATTCCTGTGCTGAGTGTCAGAAAGTAGACCCAGTTACTAGAAAAGACAATGTGCCACTACCCTTGATAGATGTGCCTTTTGAGAGAATTGCAATGGATGTGGTTGGTCCTTTAGACAAAAGTAAAAAGGATAATAGATTCATGTTGGTAGTATGCAACTATGCTACTCATTACCCAGAGGCTGTTCCAATGTGTACTGTTACAGCCCCGAAAGTGACAGCAGAACTTGCAAAAACTTTCAGCAGAGTGAACATACCTAAAGAAATTATTACTGATCAGGGTAGCAATTGTGGTGCTGCATTACTTAAGGAGTTGTAAAGACTACTAGCTATCACTGCTATAAAAACTTCCCCTTATCACCCTCAGACAGTCTTGTTGAGCGTTTTAACCAAATCCTAAAACGCATGTTAAAAAGGTTTGTTAAAGGGGGAGGGAAAGATTGGGACCAATACTTGCCTTACCTACTTTTTGCTTACAGAGAAGTGCCACTTGCACCAACAGAATTTTCACCATTTGAAATGCTGTATGGTAGGCAGACAAGAGGGCCACTAGATGTGATAAAAGAAATGTGGGAAGATAACCCCACTCAGAAACAATCTATAATGCCTTATATGTGTGCCCTAAGAAAGAAGCGGGCAAAATATGTTGAAATTGCCCATAGTAATCAGGAAGAGGCCCAAAATCAGCAGTCGGTATATTATAACCATAGGGTGAAAGAAAAGGGTTTTGAGCCAGGTGAAAAGGTTTTGCTACTGTTACCTACAACAGAAAATAAACTGTTAATGAAGTGGCAAGGGCCTTATAAAGTGCTTAGACGTACTGGCACCATTAACTACGAGACTGAGACCCCTGACAGGGGAAAAATCCTACTAAGATATACCGTGCTAACCTCCTCAAGAAATGGGTTGAAAAAACACCATAAGCTGCTTTGCTAGTTTTACCAGAAACTGATAAAAGAAGATATTGATGTAGCTTATGATAGACTGGAACAAACTGTAAATGCTGATGCTGTAAAGGTGAATGTTTCCTTAACCTCAGAACAAACTGTAGACATTCATAATGTGCTAAAGACATTTAACAGTAGTTTTACCACAGTACCAGGCCGAGCAAAAGGGGTCGAGGATGTGACAGTGCCAAGGAATGCTCACCATATTAGGAAAAAGACATACAGGTTACCAGAGTGGTTAAGAGCTGACGTGGTTAAGGAAATACAAAAAATGAAAGAATTGGGTATCATAGAAGAATCGAGGAGTGTTTGGTCATCTCCAATGGTAATTGTAAACAAAAAAGAAGGGGGTGTTACAATCTGCCTTGATTTTAGGAAACCTAAGTGTCAGAATTTGACAGTTATCCTATGCCCAGAATAGATGATTTGGTGGACAGACTGGGGAGTGCAAAGTATATCAGTACCCTCAGTCTCTCCAAGGGTTACTGGCAAATCCCTTTAGCTAAAGAATCCAGAGACAAAACTGCATTTGCCACTCCTTTTGGATTCTATCAGTTCACCACCCTGCCATTTAGTTTACATGGTGCGCCAGCTACATTCCAGCAGTACATGGGTGTCATTTTATCCCCTCACACTGGTTATTGTGCTGCATACCTGGATGATGTCGCGGTGTGCAGTCCAGACTGGAAAAGTCACCTGGAACACCTACGAGCAGTTATCTAAGCCATCAAAAATGCGGTTCTGGCTATTAATCCTACCAAATGTGCATTGGGCATGCTGGAAACCAAATATTTGGGCTATGTGTTGGGAAACAGAGAAGTTAAGCCAGAGGTTTCTAAAATAGAAGCTGTAGCTAACAGCTCTGTCCCTAAAACAAAGAAACACATCAGGTCATTGTTAGGGCTGGCTGGTTATTATTGGAGATTTGTTCCCAACTTTGCTGAGTTAGCTACTCTCCTCACTGAACTCACAAAAAAAACGGTACCCAAATAATGTGAAATGGACCCTAGAGTGTGATGAAGCTTTTCATACCATTAAGGCTGCATTATGTTCAGTCCCTGTTTTAAGGAGCTCAGACTTTGAGAAACCATTTTTGTTACAAACAGATGCATCAGACGTAGGCCTAGGTGCAGTCCTGAGTCAAAATATTGATGAGACGGAACATCGTATTCTGTACATAAGTAGGAAGTTGCATGACAGAGAGAAAAGGTACTCCACCATTGAAAAGGAATGTTTAGCAGCAAAGTGGGCCACGGGGTCCCTTAAGTTTTATTTGCTAGGAACTGACTTTGTCCTTATAACAGAACATAATCCTCTCTGTTGGCTTAACCAAATGAAAGGTAAAAATTCCAGAATCACAAGGTGGTACCTGGCACTACAGCCATTTAAGTTCAAAGTGATACACAAATCTGGTAAAGAGAACAGCAGTGCTGATTTTCTGTCAAGATATGGATCAGGAATTGAGGGTTCTGAAGGTTGAAAAACAAATGTATGAGTTTAAACTTTACTGTTTGCTGTACTGTTATAGAAAAAGGATACTGCACATGTGCTTAATTTCTGAAGGTCAGAAGCTGATGTTAGAGAATTAATAGAAAGTTTTGGAAACCTATTTGATAAAACAAGTTCCCTCTTAAGGAGTGGGGTGTATGTGACAGGGTGGCATAGGACCCTGTCTCAGTTGTTATGGAGAGTTTGAATGCAGGGATCTGTTCTGTTCTCTCCTTTCCTGTCTCTTCTCTGTCTGGTTGTGCAACCAAATTTTCTCATGAGACCTAGGATTTGATCACCCTGACAGTCTCGCAATTCTTTGCCTCTCACTGTCTTTCAGTCTTCCCTTGCTTTTCTGTCTTTTCCTCCCTTGCATATCTGCTGATGTGAAAATATATGCAAATTATGTAGAAATGTAACTGATATTGGGATCCCTTTATTTAGAAAATATACAATGTTACTGTTGAAATGTATGTAATTATAGTTGAAATGACTGCAGAAAGCTATTGGAAACTCAAGAGGTTACCTTAGTGTAATTTTTTTAAGCCTTTTGCAGAATAGCTGTGGAAAAGGGGCCTCAGTTCTGTCACACTGTGTTCCTGCCAGCACCTGCCTGGAATATATTAGAACATATCAGAAAAAAAAAAGGATGCTTGTTAAGAATGGGGGTTGCAAGGACTTATAAGAGAGCTGAACTACAACTGCTTGCAAAGATGGACACAGAGATTGAAGGAAAACTCTGATGTAGCTTCTCTATTTTATTTTGCCTTTGTAAATAGCTATGCTGAACAAGTTTATTTTTTTATGTTACTGCTAGTACAAATAAATATTTTAGGTGAATTCTACAACTGCTCCTGGTTTTCCTATGCTCCTGACCTGTGCCTCGATGACACAGTCATACATGTATGGGACTGTATTATATGTCATATTAGCCCCATATATGTCTAACTTGTAGAAAAAAAATCTATGTATGTTCAGAGGACCCCCACCCCAATTTCATTCTTTCTATATAGTACGCCTGTAGCCCCGTTTGCTACCTCACATCATAAAAATGATATTTTTAGGGGTGGGGCTGCAGTGCTCGGCAACTACTCGGCTCATACTCGGAAGTCATGAGCTGGGCATATTAATAATAGGCCTAATTAGCTCCTCAGGTAGGAAACTACTTAGTATGAGTTGCCTTCCCAAACCTCGGATCATGCCAGTTGCTCTTTAAAATAATGATAAAAAAAAAAACAACAGCACAAAAACTATACACTATAAAAAATACTGGCTGGGCAACTATATGCCCAAACAGCCTATGCTGCCACCTCGGGCTTCTGATTACATCAGACCTCTCGAGCTTTGCTCTTGAGGTCTGCTGGAATCAAAAACCCTCTGTGGCAGCACAGTCTGGCTGGGCATGGTTACCTAACCAGTATTCTCTATTTAGTTTGAAGAGCGATTTATGTAGATTCACCGCTCTTGTCACCGAACCGGAGCGGTGTATGTAGATTCACCGCTCTTGTCACTGAACTGGAGTGATTTATGTAGATTCACTGCTCCTGTCACTGAACCAGAGCGATGTATGTAGATTCACCGCTCTTGTCACTGAACCGGAGTGATTTATGTAGATTCACCGCTCTTGTCACTGAACTGGAATGATTTATGTAGATTCACCGCTCTTGTCACTGAACTGGAATGATTTATGTAGATTCACCGCTCTTGTCACTGAACCGGAGCAATTTATGTAGATTCACTGTGCTTGTCACTGAACCAGAGCGATTTATGGCACTTATTCATATAATCAGTGTTGTTTTATTATCATGGTACTTATACACCCTTTGTATAGCCTTATGTGGACAGATACTGTTCCTAAATTTTCCCTTTCTATAGTGTGATGCTTAATTTAATGTTTCTTCCTTTCATTGTTTATTGTTCTACAACCGAAGGCATCACCTTGCATGTATTCTCCTTCCATGATGCAATGCCTGGTTTCATGTTTCTTCCCTTCACTGCCTTTTGTATTACAATGCATTATAGCGTATGTATCGTCTTGTATGTAATTTTATATGTAATCTCCCAGGTCATACCTGAAAATGGGCATTGACTTCCTAGTGTGCTTACCTGGTGAACAAAACTCAATAAATAAAGAAATGTTTTAGTGCTGTGTGTACAATATATATGTTTCTGCTGCTGTTTGAAATTGTAGTTCATGAATATTTTCTTGTATTTTAATTAGGTGCGTTTCTTTTATAAGCAGGATTGAGGCTTTTTGAGTTGGGTTTTTGAGAATTAAGTACTTTTTATCAATTTTCTTGGATGCATTTTCTTTGATATTTATGATTGCTGAACAGTTCTGCAATGGAGGGGGTGTATGTAGGGGGAGTACCCTTTTCCATGTATTTTTCTGTTAATTGTATGATTTTTTTCCCCCTTGCTGGGTTATCCAATGAGCACTGTGATCTTTTTTACCCTGTGGCTATGTAATTAACATATTGACCTCCAACAGGTTGTGGTCTCAAAGCGTGCACTCTGAAGATGTCATTGAAGCAGGGGGTATACAGTATTATAGGCTAATACGGTACCATGTGACAGGGTTTTTGTCCAGTGAGGACCTAGAACTGGCCAGACACCATTTTATGTTAGTTCAGGTTATGTCTTGATGCTAGAAGGAGTGTATTTATTTATGTAGTCGTTGTTAACCACACAATTACATTACATAAGCACATACCTATTTTCAGGTACGACCCAGGAGATTACAGTGGAAAAAACATTGCACAATGCAATGGAAGGGAGAGAGCAATAATATATATGTATGAATGCAAATCAGCAACAAAGATGGCATGCATCAGTATGCAGTAGGTCAAAACAATAAGCAATTAAGTAAAAACATAACAAAGACAGCAATCTGAGATTAAACAGTTGGCCAAAACAATAAGTAATTAAGTAAAAATATAGGCAGCTATAGGACTGAAGGGTACAGGGCAGCTGGTAGCCAGATAAATAAACAGGAAATAATCAGTTTACCGAGAATATCTGTGTGCCAATACAGCTTAACAGGAAAGTCTCTTATCAACTTCTCAAGTTAACTCCTGCATTTGCTCACTTGTTTGTGAGAGCAGTTACTGTCACGTGACAAATCTCGAAATGAGCTGTTTTCAGTTAAGCATGCTTTGCTGTTAAAAACTAATAAATACATTGTTCAGTTTTATTTATTTATTTCAAAGTTTCACCAGGAAAAACATACTGAGCAGTGTTGCTAATTTCCAGATGCATCCGGGGTGAGGAGGGGACGGACAGAGTAACAGTACATGTACAGTCATCATATACATGTACAAAATACAAAGTAACAAATACAACATACAAATCGAGACAGACCAAACAATGCAGTTACAAAATACTAGCCTTCAACTGCAATACAGGGAGGAAGTCAGAACAAATCGATAATCCTAGGAGTACAGTAGCACTATTAGAGCGAAATGGCAAATGTGGGGTGCCAGAAATTTAATACAGAGAGGGCCACTCAGTTGGAGTAGCGAAATTATTGTGGGGGGAGAGTGGAAGTAGGGGAACGGAGGCAGCTGCAGGAGGGGGAGGTGTGGCTGCAGAGGAGTGAGGAGAGGTCACAGTGGGAGGTGACATGTCGGATTGGGGTGGTAAGGGAGTTTCAGAGATTGGGAAAGTGATGGGAGAAGGCAGCTTGGCCAACAGAGGTGGCCCTGGATGGCACAGCCAGAGTACAGGGTTAAGGTTGTGAAGGGAGTAGATGGAAGTGGGAGAGGAGAGAGGGAAGAGGAAATATAAGAAGGGAGTGTACTGAACCAGAATTTCGGTACAAAGTTACCGCAGTAGGAGAGGTGTCAGTCCTCAAGGGAGGGGAAAGAGAGAGAGACTAGTAGGAGGCGCAGTGGTGAGTGTGTGTGTGTGTGTGTGTGTGTGTGTGTGTGTGTGTGCATGGGGGGAGACAGTCAAGAGCAAAGTGTCCAGGGGCAGTTCAAGTAGGTTCAATGTTGGGGGGCCAAAGATCTTCACTGAAGTGACAAGGGGTCTGGGGGCCACCTAGGCCCCCAGAAAATGTTATACTTTTTGAAGTGTTTTGGTGTCTTTTTTTAATCTTTCACAGTGTTTATTTCATGTAAATAAATGACATCATATGAAGAATTTATTCAAATTAATAATCTAATTGGATTCATTACTTTGAGTGGTGCTGTGCAATACATTCCTTCTTGTACCCGGCATGGACAAATGCTGCTTAACGGAGGTTGTGCGCCGCGCTTTGAAGAAATAGCAGCTTAGTGGCAGGTCTCCCACTACTTGTAACTAAACAGTGATAAAGCTACATTTATTTATTTTTTTGTATTATCTATTTTTCGGCCCTCTTGCTCGCTGGTCCTCCACTCCTTCAGGCTCTGATAAGTTCCCCATACCTCCTCTGTCCTTGCCTGACCCTCCTCTAGTCCCCAGATCACAGCCAACCCCTGGGATATCCCGGTGTATCCCTTCACTGTTTGGGTCCCTCTCCTCTGAGGGGGAAGGCACCAGGGGGATAGCCCCAGCACATCTATCTAGGGTGCAGGGGTGCTGCTAGGGATTAGGAGGCACTGGGAAGGTGCTGGAGGCCCCTAGAAACAGACAGCCATCATCCGGAGGGCCAGCGAGCGATTTTTCTGGCTTTCTGTTGGGGGTAGCGTAGTGACGTCACTGCTTACGCTGACGTCCGGTCCTCCCCCAGTTAGTATTGGGCCATGCATCCTGTGATACTCCCAGCCTCCGCTAGGTGCCAGCAGATGCCGGACCAGTCTCCTACCCTCCCCCCAGAGAAGGAGAGCTGTCCCTGGGATGCTCAATCCTTCTCCCCCCGGCCGGCCCTCCAGTGACCCGGGCTCGTTCCTGAACCCAGGTCACTGGCGTCGCAAGCGGAAATCCAACTACTGCACCAGCGGGCCAGCAGCTACATTGATTTTAAGCTAAAAAGTATCCAGAAGTGTTTTGTTACCTAGCGCCCGTATAGTTGAGCATTCCTAGCAAGTTTGGCAAAAATCATCTGCACACTTACTTTTTTATTAATTGCGGAAGATTTCTGCGCCTCTCTGAATTCAGGATGCCGACTGACAATTGCTCTGGTATGGGGAACGCTCCACCTCGACCCGGTGCTTCACTCACAGGATCCACAAACAGTCAAGGAGGGAAAAACGTGGTGAAGGGGTACAATAAACCAGTTGGCAAAGGTTATAACTTTGATTTAAGCACTAATGACATTGAATTTACTAAAGAAAATTTACAGAACATGCATATAGATATAGTTTCATTAAAAAGGCAGGCTGATGCTGATCGGAACAAGTCCACAGTCATGGAGGAAAGAATTAACATTTTGGAAGAAAGACTGTCATTTTTGGAAGAAAATATATGTAGATTAGAGGATTCATCCACTAAAGTATGCACACAGATTGAATATTTAAGCACAAAAGTAGATGACTTAGAAAACAGAAGCAGACGCAATAATTTAAGAGTAGTAGGGGTGCCTGAATTTATAGAAGGAAATGATATAATAAGGGTCTTAATAGACTTCATACCATTGATTTTAAATGCTTCCTGGTAGTGGCCTTTAGAAACTGAAAGGGCACATAGGTCCCTAAGAGCTCTTCCCAAACAGGGTCAGAAACCCAGACCCATCATCATTTGTTTTTTTTAAGGTTTAATGTTAAAGAGGAAATATTATCACTGGCCAGGCAAAAAAAGGCTTTATACTGGGGGAAAGAAAGGATTTTTATCTTTCAAGACTATTTGGCTGAAATAGTAGAGAAAAGGAAAGCGTATAATGAGATTAGATATGTTTTGTAAGCACTTGGAGTGGTTATTATATTAATTATCCAGCTATTATGGTAATAAATAGAGGAGGAGGTACACATAATTTTAAAACACCAGATGAAGCTTGGGACTTTATTAAACAAAACTGGCCTGACGCCTCTAGCATTATGAATGCAAGGCCCAATTTTAAGATCAGTGCACAACATAATCAAACAGCCACCGACAGTTCAAAAAATGCTGAAAAATCCATAATAGAACTCCAAACGCAAGTTCAGAATGCCCAGGGTCTCACGTGCACGCTTCCTTCTTTACCTCCAGCATCCACTACATCGCATGTCAGCTCGAATGTAAATTCGATCATTCCTGTGCCTAAAATCCACACAAAGCACAATGACAGAGGTCCTGATAGTAAATCTACTCTTCTAAAAACAGCAGCCTGGACTTCAAAAATTACTCGTAAATCCCAGACTTTTTTCAAGAATAAACCTACTAACATATCTTCTACCAAAGCAAAAAATGGTTGCAGCAATAGATGGGTTCAGAGTTACAACAATACAGACATTGCTTCTCTTGCTAATAGAGACTCACATGAAGCTTCTGAATATTTGGCAATCCCTTTCAGCCCGGTTACAGACATGTTCCAGGAGCCTTCTTTTTCAGACAGTGCTCAGGATGATTTGAATGTTTTGGGGTCATAACATGGAGACTGCAACTCATCGCGAGGTTTCGTTTCAATACAGAATGGGATGAAGCAAGAGGAATCTTTCCTGTTCACATTATTATTGGTGGATTGAGGTCACATGCTTTTTTACCAATTCTCGCTCCTAATATCTAATTTTGATAAAATTGTTCTCAATGTCTACAAATATTTTAGTCGTTGCTTAGTCTGGAGTAGATCAACTAGAGTGATTTCTAAAGCTAAGCATTTAAGATCTTATATTTTATTGATTACAACGAAGGACGGGAACAGTATTGGGGTTAAAGGTCACTTCCGATATTGACGCTCTGCATAGAGAAAATATGCCTCGTGCAGGTAATGCGTTTTCTATTTATTATGGATATCTTAATTCAATAAGTTTTAATTTACTGTTGCTCTCTCACGGGTAATATTGCTGGGTTATATTCTACTTTTACATCCAAGTGGAACCGGGGAATCAAGATTTATATTCATACTGGGATGAAGGAGGTAATGCAAGTCAATCATAGATATGCCACCTTTATTTTTATTTCTGCATTTTACCACATTCTTCAGTCAACCTGTTGCACTTTGCCAGCTCTTAAATGCTGGGGACAAAGGCTTTAATGATAAGAGGCTAAGGCTGGCATATAAAGCACAGCCGACAGGCTACTGGTGATTATGTGCATGTCTTTATTTATGCTTGAAAAGTTGATATACATTGACTGCCTATTACTCTTATAGCCTGAATTCTATGGAAACTTTTAAAGTGAATCCTTGGGCTATTGTGAGCGTTGCACTATTTTTTTGGCAACTGGTTTAAGCAAGGTGAGAACTGTTTACTGCGTTTTTTAATGCTTTTGAACAACGGAGTTTAAAATAAAGTTTTGGCCTGAATTATTTAGTATAGCAGTAGCTCTGAGTTAGCAAATTACTTTTGGTTGACTTAGCTTCCCCCCTTTTCATCTTAAGTTTTATGCTGTATGTTATTTGGTATTTAAGGGATGAAAACTGTTTTGTTTCTTGTACACTAGGATGCAAGAGCTAGTTTCTAAACCAATGGGGATACTTAGATAGGACAAATCCATTATATAGTTGTTACATATTGAATGTGGGAATATTCGTTTTTAGCTGCCTAAAAGGTGAGTGGTTTATCACTTTGAGGATTCCTCAGTGGGATTACACTCATCTTCTTATTGTGTTTGTTTAATTGAGTTACTAATATAATAGACAATATTTTATGGAACTAAATACTCTGATCTTTGTTTACTGGTGTGGTTTTAGAAGTCGTAAAACTCTTCTCAATATCCATCTTAAGTTATTTTGGTTATATTTACCAGATAGTGTGTTGATAATCTGATATTTAATTGTTTACTATTTTATAGAGCACTTTATATACAGCATGAGTTTGGTTAATATTAGCTCATGGAATGTTCAAGGGTTAGGCTCGCCCATTAAAAGGTATAGAGCTTTAAATCATCTTAAGATGCATAACATAGATGTGGCCTTTTTTGCAAGAAACTCATCTAGTCCCAGAAGAAGCAGACAAACTTGTGCAGTCCTGGGTAAATTCAGTTTATCATTTGCTGTTTCTCATCTAGAAAAAGAGGAGTGGCCATCTTAATCTGAAAAGGAGTTAATTTCTTAAAGCATAGTCATCTGACAGATCCTGAAGGAAGATTTCAAATTGTGTTGGGTAACTTATATGGCAAAGATGTAGCCTTGTGTAATGTGTAAATGCCCAATGATCAAACTCAACAAAAAATCTTTTTTCAGTCCTTGGCATATGCCCTTGCAAATATAGGAAATTATGAGATTATTCTTGGGGGAGATTTTAATATGTTAATGAACCCACTGCTAGATAGATCCAATGTCCCTAATCTAAGTAAGCTCTCTAACAATCAGGGAACTATTCTTAAAGTTCTGGATGACCTGGGGTTGGTCGATGGGCGGAGACTAACACATCCTGATGTCAGAAACTACTCTTTTCTTTCTGCCAGATTTGGGACTTTTAGTCATTTAGATTATTTTTTTTCTTCTTATAGATTTATGCAATGCTATAAGTAACATGTCATATGAAAATGTAATTATTTCAGACCATTGCCTTTTGAAAAGTTCCCTGGTTTTTGAAAATAAATCAAACAAAACTAAAACTTGGAAACTTAATATATCTTTATTGAAAGACTGTAATTTTATTAATTGGATACAGGAAGAATCCAAGGCTGACTTCAAAATAAATTGTAATGGAGAAGTTACTCCAAGGATAATTTGGGATGCTTACAAAGCATATATCGGGGGTAAATGCATAAGTTATGCCTCAAATAAAAAAAGAAAAACAAAAATCTAAAAGATATGGAAGACTCACTGGGGTAAATATTGTCTACTTTAAAACAAAATGTTTCTAATAAAAAATAATTGCTTTTTAAAGCCATGGGGCTCAAATTTAACATAAATAAAATACATTCTGAGAAAATTGAATACTCTCTGTTTAGGGTAAAACAAAATTATTGGGAGGCCGGGGAGAAAGCTCGTAAGTTACTAGCCTACAGATTACACAAAATTCAAAACCAAAACAATATTAAGGAAATCAGGAGTCCCTCAGGGAAAACAACATATAACTGTAAAAACATTAACGATCATTTTAAACATTTCTTTAAAAATCTATACATATCCAAAGGAAATATGAGGACAGATAGGTTAGTTGAATTCCTAGATTCAATGAAAATTCTGAAGCTAGTTACTAAAGACAAACAAATGCTAGACAAACCAATATCCTTGCAAGAGATCTCTGAGGCCATAGTACAGGCTCCTAAAGGGAAAGTTCCGGGGACCTGATGGATTGCCTGGTGAGTTTTATAAATTGTTCAATTCTGTCATAACACCCCACTTGCTTAAGGCTGTCCAGATATCTTTTGAAGAAGGACATTTGCCAGATTCCTTGAATGAAGCATATATTTGTTTATTGAGTGAAAAAGGCAAAGACCCCCTTGAATGTGGTAATTATAGACCAATATCTTTAAATTTTGATTATAAAATTCTTATTAAGATCCTGGCTACCAGACTCTTTAAAGTAGTGGGCAAGCTAGTGTGTAAAGAACAAGTGGGCTTTCTAAAAAATAGACAGGTAGCTGATAATTTTAGGAGATTGTTTTCAATCATCTGGATGGCCCATTCTTCGAAATATAATGTCTTTCCAGCCATGGCCCTGTCTCTAGATATAGGCAGGGCATTTGACTCACTAGAATGGAAATATTTATATAAAGTTTTAGAAAAAAACAACATGGATCCAGGTCTGATAAAATCGGTTCACACACTATATGATGACCCCAAAGCTTGTGTTATCACTAACAGACTGAAATCAGAATATTTTCGCTTATACATAGGAACTAGACAGGGGGTGTCCTCTCTCACCACTACTGTTCATACTTGCAATTGAACCTCTTATTAGGAAAATAATGGAATCTGAAAATATTGGAGGGGTTAAGATTGGTAGCTATAATAATAAGGTACTAGCATTTGCAGATGATATCCTTCTTACCCTATCAAACACTGAGACTTCTCTGAAACATATTAAGGATATATTACAAACCATTGGAGAGATATCAGGGCTGTTTGTTAACTGGTCTAAGACTGAATGTTTGCATCTAAATAATCTTGTGTCAAAACGGGACATATTAAAAATTTTACCTGAGGTAACTTGGCCTGAGGAAGGATTAACCTATTTAGGGAATAAAGTGTTTAATTCATTAGA
Organism: Neoceratodus forsteri; assembly: GCA_016271365.2. Taxonomy (NCBI): domain Eukaryota; kingdom Metazoa; phylum Chordata; order Ceratodontiformes; family Ceratodontidae; genus Neoceratodus; species Neoceratodus forsteri. The sequence goes on along the minus strand of JADMNL010000022.1, from coordinate 7,043,669 downwards.
AAAAATACTATGTTATAATATAACAAAAATTATTGAAGATTTGACTTCCAATATAGACAGATGGGAGAAACTACATATATCCTTATGGGGTAAAATCAACTCCTTAAAATGATATTTGCACCTAAGCTGTTCTATTTTATTAATAACTTTTCTGCAAATATTCCTGATAAATGGTTTATTAAGATTGAAAAATTCATATCCAAGTTCCTATGGGGAAACAAGTCGCCAAGGCTCTCAAAACATAAACTTAGAGCACCAATTAAACAAGGAGGCCTGGCCCTACCCTGGTGGCAAGGGTATTTATTTGCATACAAACTAAAACAAACTGCTAATTGGTTTTTACCAAAAGAAACTCTGAATACCCCTTTATGGCTAAAGATAGAAAAAGATCTGGTTGCCCCCTTGTGCCTAACTGACTTATTCTTTTGCAAACTTCCAAGTCACTTACAAAATCAGCCAACTTTACAGGTTTTGATTATGGTATGTAGGAAGTTCATTCATCTTAAAAAAGTAGATTTGTTCCTTTGCAATTTATGCCCTAGTGGGGAAACCCAAAAATAACTACAGATAACAAACCTATCAGAGACATAGGAAGGAAAAGTAAAGGAATTCATGTAATTGGAGATTTATAGATGAACAGGATACATTCTTATCTTTTTCTGATTTACAAAACAAATGTAAACTGCTTAAACATGATTTCTGTTTTTACTTGCAGATAAGGAGTTTTTTAGTCCAAAGAGTTTTAGATATATCATACAAAATATTTATTTTTCCAGCTTGGAGGAATTTCTTTAAAATGTGTTATCTTCCCAAAGCCTTTAGTCTGTTATATGCTTATTTAAAAGAAACAGACATGGAATTAACAGTGAGGGCCAGGGTAAAATGGCAAGAGGATTTTGGTGTTGATATATCCAAATCAACATGGAATAAAGTATGGGACAATGCTATTCAGTCATCTAGAGAAGTTCAAGGGACACTTATTCAGTTTAAAATATTACATTACTACTATTACTCCCCTAAACAACTATTAGGTATGGGAATAGGAACAGATAGTAATTGTTGGAGATGTGGACAAGCTAATGCAAGTTTAGGACATTTAATCTGGTATTGTAAAGGGGCGGCAGATCAATGGAGGCACATTCATAGCATTTGCCAAAACATTATTGGTTTAGTAATACCTTTTTCTCCTCTATTGTTCATTCTGGGAGATACCAATGAGATTTCACATATTTTGAAGGACAAAAGAATATGACTGTTATCTGGGGCTTTAGCTTACAAAAGATTATGCCTTAAAAATTGGAAAAATACTGATATACCCACTATTCAACAATGGCTGAATAACTTATTTAATATTGCTAATAATGAATTTATTACTCTATGAGGAATAAGAATGAAATGTTTTTGAACATATGGGACTCCTTCCTGAATATTTGTGTTAAAGATGGTTGATGAATATTGAAATGGGCCTGACCTTTCTAGGAAACATTTTAAGAATAGGATGCATAAGTATATTTCTTAGTATATATCTTATTTAAATCTTATTTTTTGCATAAGAAATGTATGATATTGTTTAAAATATCCTTACTGTAGTTTGTATGTTGCCTTGGAAAAGGAAATTTGAAAAAAAAAAATGCTGCTTAACATAGTCCCCGCTGCAGTATTTGACTGATACTGCTCACATTACTCTTGTACCAGGTGAGACCAGCAATGCCAGGTTGTGTTTTATAGTAGGTGCACAGAAAATGAGCTGGCAAACTTCAGCAACATCTCAAAGTCAATGAATTTCTTAACACATACCCCTCCTGCCCCTCTTTTAATTTTAAGATGCCTAAATTCTGAGACCAGATCACAGACCAGATTGGGGGTGAGTGGTCAATGGGCTTGACCAACATTAGCCGATCAATAAAGAGGAAAGGGTGGAGAGTGCAAGGGCAGTGAAAAGAAAAGAACATGGACATGGACAATGACATGAAGCTTCCCAACTCCATCAGTGGTAAAAAAAAACAACCTCCTACCAGATACCACACACAACAGCCAGAGAGCAGAAGGAGCTTTTAACATTTAATGGGCACATAGAATAGCCGCAGTTAAAAGCTCAAACTGTCTCCATCTCAGATTTTATTTTTTGAAGGACATCACAGCAGAAACAGTAAACTCATCGATACATATACAATGATGGCAGAAAACTCTGGACAGTACTCATCTCAAAACTGGGTTGTCAGTGTCTGTCCTAGACTCCTGGACACCCTGCCCGTGCCCACCACAGTCATCATTTAAAGGCTGCTGCTGTCAGACAGGAAGACACATTACATCAGATGGTGCCAATAAACATTGTGGGCCTCAAAAGGAAGATGGAGGATAGGTGGTGCTTCAAAACCAGCAATCTTGTCAGACTTTTTTCCTTAATTATGAAAAAGGCAGCTCCTTTCACTCCAAAGCAGCACTGACACATATCTATTAGCGAACACAGTTGCTAATCAACAGCCGGTACTGCAGATAATCATTACATTTTAGTCCTTTGGCAGTGGGTCAGATGGAGTTGCTTGCTGCAGTAACCCCACCAAAACATGCAGACTGAACTGGTTATAGTTCACAAACATTACAAAATCATCAAGCCACACAAACAAACTCTTGTTACAGCTAAACGTGCCCTGTGCATGAAACACACTGTGTGGAAGGGGTGAAGGTTTAAAATAATAAAAGCATGCCCCAAGGACACATAGGGATACACTCATTCAAAATAACTGATATTAGGCAGCAAACACAAATCTAAGCTACTCTTATTTAATAGGCAGCAGATGAGTGACTGAGGTCAATTGTCAAATCCAACTGTTTTCCACAACAGTACGATCTGCCGTACAGATCAGACTGTTATGGAAAATGGCTGGATTTGAAAATTTATCTCATTCACTCAGCCTTGGATCTGGCTGTCCAATTACCCACAAAGAAAAAAATTAAATTAGCCAGCAAAAGTTAATCTGAACCATTCTGAATTTACAGGCAACAGTGGCAGTACAAATCATACTGTTGTGGAAAATGGCAGGATTCGACAATTTACCTTAGTCACTCAGGATTTGAAACTTCAATTACCCACAAATAAAAACATTAGGCAGCAAACACAAATTGGAACCATACCACTCTTAATTAATAGGCAGCAGAATAGATCATACGTGTGTGTAAAAAGGCAGGATTTGACCATGAATTTATTACCTCAGTCACTCAGAATCCAGCACTTCTATTAACTGCCAACTAACTCAGTCTGACTGCCAGTATGCCGTGTTCTCACTCTAACTAGTGGCTGCTGTGTGTTGATATTTTATTGGCTTAAATGAATTAATTTATTGATTCCCCAGTATTGCTTGCAGATTGCACTCATCACCATAGTAATACTGGGAGAAGCAATAAACAAATTCTGTATTCAAAGTTACATAGTAACCTGGCAGGCACATGACTGCATGGATGGTATTACCATCATGATATTGGTATACGATTATTCACAAGCAGCTGATCGTACCACACAACTTAAATTTAAATTTCTGTGCTGTATATATTGATTGAGAATAATACACACAAGCCATGTATACATTAATAAAAAAAAATACATAGTGTCAAAAAAGTGGGATGGGCGCAGAATACAGATGTGGCCCACCCAGAAATAAGAGTGAGGGGGCCATGGCCAGTCTGGGCCACCTCCGGTTTAGCCGCCCCTGAAAGTGTCAGAAAGCGTGGAAGAGTTGTGTCCAGTCTGGCTAGGGACGTTCTGGGAATGGTATCACAGACTACATCACCATAGTCAAATATTGGGAGGATCATTTTTTTGGACAAGTGCCCAGTGGGCTAGCAAGGGGATACATCCATGATTTTTGTACAGGGTACCGAGTTTAGGGTGATTTTTTTCTGTGGGTGACATGTGTCCAGAAAATTCGAGGTGTTGGTCCAGTCAAACCTGAGATACCTAAACGAGGTGACATCCACAAGCATGGCTCCATCGAGGGAGTGGAATGTGAGGGGGGGCCTAGCAAGTCTCTGCCTCATGCCAAAGGTCATGGAGACTGTCTTCTTGGCATTCGGGAATAGTTGATTTGAGTGGAGCCACAGATGGACTTTCTTGAAGTCTAACTCAAGTTTGGACTCCACATCAGAAGGGGAGGGCCCAGAGGTATACATGATGGTGTCATCCACATACATGTGGATAGTGGGGGAGGAGCATACAACAGGGAGCTCATTGAGGAAAACCAAAAATAAAAGTGGACCCAGGACAGAACCTTGAGGGATGCCGGTGTTGATGGGGGTATAGTGAATCTCCAACCCTGACCGATTGAGTCCTACCTTCAAGGTAGGAACTGAACCAGGTGGTGGCACTGGTTGACAGCCCCACTGAGGAGAGTTTAGTGAGGAGGAAGTCATGGGAGACAGTGTAAAACACCTTGTCCAGCTCCATAAAGATGGTAGAGGTTATGAGACCCTGGTCCATGACAGAGAGGATGGAGTCGGTGAGCCTTAGGAGGGAGGTGGTGGTGGTAGGGTGCTGTTTCCAGAAGCCAGACTGGAAAGGGGTGAAAAGGAGATGGAGTCGAGGAAGGGAGGGAGGGAGTTGGGAAAGGGTAGTACTACAATAAACTGAAACTCTGTTCCCCAAGTTTCATTAGCCCAATACCGTTTGCCAAAATACATACCTGACATTGATGCATATCGTGGAAGTTGGTTATATTAAGTAAGGATGCGGGTGGGTGAAGTCCCCACAATGGGGGGTGCAAGGGGCAAAGTCCCCAAACAATGCTGGACTAATGAAACTCAGGGAACCAAGTTTCAGTTTATTGTAATATATCCTGGGAAAGCACAATATGCTTCTGTAGTTTAGCAAGGATAGGAAGAAAAGAGATAGGCCAGTAGTTACCAGGGACAGAAGGGTCTCCACCTTTGGGGAGAGGGATAATAGTGGCGTGTTTCCTGGCAGCTGGGACAGAAAGAAAAGTGAAGGAAAGGTCTGAGAGGCAAGAAGGGAGGTGATAGCTGAGCAGACAGGTGGAGATGTTTAGAGTCCAGACCATTGGGGCATTTGCTCTTGGTAGGATTCAGGGCAAGAAGAGCTTTTAGGATGTCAGAGGGGGGCACAGAAGAGAAGGAGAAAGAGGGAGCTGGGAGAGAGGCCTTTATAAGTCACAAGGGGGAAAGACTGGGGGAGAGGGTGAAAAGGGATGAGGCACAGGAGGTGAAATAGGTATTAAACTCAGTGGCTACTTCAAGGGGGTCAGACGGGGAGGAGGTGCCCACTTTAAGAAACAGGTTTGTGGGCTGGAACAGTGGGAAGAAAAGGACATGGACCACTTTCCAGAATTTTGATGGGTGGTTGATGTTAGATTAGAAGGTGGCCTGGAAGTAATCTGCTTTTGCAAGATGCACTGCTCTGGTGCACGTGTTCCAGAGAGTGTGGTAGGTTTGCTAGTCAGCAGGGGAGCTAGTGGTTTTGTGAACCTTCCAGGCTTTGTCCCGAGCATGCAGGCATGCCAGCAGCTCACCCATGATCCAGGGGAGGTGCGAGCCTCTCAGCCTGACATGTCTAAGGGGAGCATGGTGGTTCTAAACATCAAGGAATTTGTTTTTTGAAACAGTCAAGGGCCGAGTTGACAAAGGAAGCAGTGGAGATGGGAGACCAGTCTGTGTTAGCTAGGTCATTAAGTAGGGGGTAAGGTCCAGGGATTTGTATAAGTGGATTAGCAAGTGTTTTGGAGGGACTTTGGGATGATGGATCTTGCGTACACAATAGATCATATGATGATCGCTTAGTGAGTCAGATAGAATGGCCACAGTGACCAGGTGCTGCAGGTGGGAGGGGGGTTAAAACCCAGTTAGTGAGGGTATGGTTCTGGGATTTGGGGTTTAGGTGAATGGGCTCACTGATTAGCTAGGATAGACTGAGGGCTGAGATATCAGTAAGAGCTTTGGAATGGGAGGGGGAAAGCCAGTTGAGGTTGAAATCACCTAGTATGTGCAGTTCACCAGTGGAGGCAAGTGGTAGGATGGTAGCCAGGAGGTCTATAATAGATGTGGGGAAGAGACCAGAACAGCAATAGATGCCTGCAACAAAGATGGGAAGGGAGAAGGGGAGGGTGGCCCCAGGGGGCACACTCCCATAGCTCCAAAGAGTGTACTTTTAGCTCACACAACAATTGGTAGCTCCAAAGTGAGTATCTGTAGCTCACACAACAATTTGTAACTCCAAAGTGAGAATCTGTAGCTCACACGACAATTTGTAACTCCAAAATGAGTATCTGTAGCTCACACCATTTGTAACTCCAAAGTGAGCATCTCTAGCTCATACAATTTGTAACTCCAAAGTGAGTATCTATAGCTCACACAACAATTTGTAACTCCAAAGTGAGCATCTCTAGCTCACACAATTTGTAACTCCAAAGTGAGCATCTCTAGCTCACACAATTTGTAACTCCAAAGTGAGTATCTGTAGCTCATACAATTTGTAATTCCAAAGTATCTATAGCTCACACAACAATTTGTAACTCCAAAGTGATTATTTGTAGCTCACACAATTTGTAGCTCCAAAGTGAGTATCTGTAGCTCACTCAATAATTTGTAACTCCAAAGTGAGTATTTGTAGCTCACACAATTTGTAGCTCCAAAGTGAGTATCTGTAGCTCACACAACAATGTGTAACTTCAAAGTGAGTATTTGTAGCTCACACAATTTGTAGCTCCAAAGTATCTATAGCTCACACAACAATTAGTAACTCCAAAGTGAGTATCTGTAGCTCACACAATTTGTAACTCCTAAGTGAGTATTTGTAGCTCACACAATGTGTTCCTCCAAAGTATCTGTAGCTCACACTATAATTTGTAACTCCAAAGTGAGTATCTGTAGCTCACACAACAATTTGTTACTCCAAAGTGAGAATCTGTAGCTCACAAAACAATTTGTAACTCCAAAGTGAGTATCTGTAGCTCACACAACAATCTGTAACTCCAAAGTGAGTATTTGTAGCTCGCACAACAATTTGTAACTCCAAAGTGAGTATCAGTAGCTCGCACAACAATTTGTAACTCCAAAGCGAGTATCTGTAGCTCACACTACAATTTGTTACTCCGAAATGAGAATCTGTAGCTCACACAACAGTCTGTAACTCCAAAGTGAGTATCTGTAGCTCACACAACAATTTGTAACTCCAAAGTTAGTATCTATAGCTCACACAACAATTTGTAACTCCAAAGTATCTGAAGCGCACACAACAATTTGTAACTCCAAAGTGAGTATCTGTAGCTCACACAATTTGTAACTCCAAAGTGAGTATCTGTAGCTCACACTACCATTTGTAACTCCAAAGTGAGTATCTGTAGCTCACACAACTTGTTACTCCGACGAAGTGAGAATCTGTAGCTCACACAATTTGTAACTCCAAAGTGAGCATCTGTAGCTCAACTACAATTTGTAGCTCACACAACAATTGGTTACTCCAAAGTGAGAATCTGTAGCTCACACAACAACTGACATTTACGTATAATGGAAAGATGGCTGTGCTTAATGATAGTTCTCCCATGAGCCCTAAGTGTTACTAAAGCTTGACAATGTAATTTCAGCGCTAAGGCTCATCTATCACACTCTGTAAGTAAACAAGAGTAGGCAGGAGTGATAGGCACCTGTTCACATCGGGTCAATGTCTACGAACTGGAGGGAGTCCACTTTTATATTCTTTATATGCTAGCTTGTTCATTAATCTGACACATTTCTTTCATAGAGCATTTGCTTAATGATGATGTTTCATCCATCAGGGGGCATATTTCTTTAAATTACAAATTCTCCTGACACCATTAATGAAGGAGTCCATGGAAGTGGGGGCTTGGATTTAATGTAGGAAGGTGTAAGGCGCTTAATCTAGGGGTGAGTAATCCAGATCATGCATATACTCTGTGTGGTGCAACAGTCAACTGCGAAAAAGGATCAGTGGGCAACTGTGGTGAGTAAGCCAAAGCCAAACAGGCAATGTACTGCTCCAGTCAAGAGAGTCGCCCTAGGCCCCCCATTGGGCTTTCCCATTTCCATGAACCTGTTGCTGTTCCTCCACCATCCCCACCTTCCTGGGCTCACTCTTGGCCCAGTACTGAGTCTGTTCTTCGCTACCGTTTTGAGCTCTCCACTCATTTTCTGCAACCACAATGGTCTATGCCTTCATTACCGTACTACCTACTCAGGCATTGGCCGTTTTTTGCCATTCCCATTCTACCTACCCAGGAATTTGCTTCCTCATCATCATTCTGCCTAACTGGGCTTCACCCCTTCTGTATTCGCTTTCCTCAGCATAAGATCCTAGTCAACTCGTGCCCCTCAAGGGCTCTCTTGTGGGCCTTGCTGAGATATCAGTCCAAGAAGGTTGATGTGCTTGCTCTGCTTCTATGAAGACTGCACCTCAAGAGTGTTGTCCTCACCAAGTAGGGATCCTTTTAGTCAAGTAGCACAAGCCAGTGGCACCTCTTAGCATTCTAATTGCCCCTTTCTCCACTTTGAGGGTAGGACTCTTACCACGGTGGCCCCTTTGGCCATGCAGATCAGCTCAGCAGCACCTCGTGGTGTATGACTTCCCTTTTTATATATTTTCTTGTAACAATGTACCTACTCTACAACTTCAATGTGATCTGTCTGCCTGTAATTGACCAAGGCTACCCAAAAACCTACCTGATTCATTAATTAAAAAGACTTCCTGCTTCTCAAGAGTGGAACTCTTTCCGTGTGGGGATCTTTATAACCGTGCAGATCGACTCTGCCACACCTCTCTGTGTTTGTTCTATGCTGTATCCTGCTCCTTAAGGGTAGGACCCTTGCTTTGGGAGCCTCTTTGTTCATGCAGATCAGCTCCACTGCACTTCTCAGTGCAGCCTTCCCAGTGTCTGCTGTACCTCACTTGGTCTCGCTCCGTAGTCCACTTGCTTTTGTCCCCCTATCATTATCAATCACTGGTTAGACTTACTTTTGGACCTGAAGTCAGGAGAAAGCCATCCAGCAGTCACTGCTCTCCACACCTTATGCCTTGAGGGTGGGGCATTCCCCGCAGGTAGAGGGGGCTCCTCTGACTGTGCAGATCAACTTGGAAGCAGCAGCATTATCTCATTAGAGGGACAGAGACAGAGCCTCCCCATCCAAACACATGCCCTGAATTGCATCCAAATTAAGCCGTGATTGACGCCATCATACATAATAGCCTAAGTCAAGAGGAATGTGACCAAGGCCTTGATTCCCCATATGCTTCTGGGGGGCTTCTCCACCATACTAAAGGTCACAATTTAAAACTTTATTAATTCATTTTCTGCTGTGAGCTGGAACTGGATGCTGGTCCTACATTTTAATCCTGTCCATTCCCTCCTCAGTATTGGTATCCCCTTCTACAGGCTGTGTCTCTTCTCTCCTTATGGGAAGTACCTGATCTACTGTGACCTTGTCCCTGTGTCACTTCTAGGGGAGAAGCCCTCCTCAAGATAATTCCTGTGTCATTATGACATCCCAAAAGGGTGAAGTGTGGACAGAAAGAGTATAAGGCACAGTTACAATCATGTTGCACAAGCAATCTACACACCACTTATCAGAGTACCTCAGTACCCTTCTTCAGTCATTCACTTCCCACCATTGTTACATATAGAATAATGCATAGACTAGTGTGTATAACAAGAATGTTACACACACCCGAGGTATTGACTACTACATAAATCCTGAGAGTGAAGCTCGAGGGGTTTATACAAACATCCAGCACTAAGGGTGTGTGTAACATTCGAGTTTTACACACTACCCCATGTCTTGTTTTATATAACTGCTGTGGAGCATTTTTTCACCACAGCAATTAGATAAATATAAAGCAAGTATAAGGCTGGACTGAAGCAGCGGAATTAAAAAAGAAGAAATAATTAGTGAGAAGACACTGCCATGAGAAAGAAGTCGTCCGAACAACGTAGTCAGTTCAGTGTGAGGGAAAGCAAGTCCCAGCAGGTGATTTTATTTAGCTGACTGTGTGAGAGATAACTGTCTGGCACAAGCCATAATCCTGCCCGTGGCTTCCCCTTTGAGAAAATCGTGCGTGTTCACCGTTAAATTACACCTGGCTTTTTTTCTTAGGGAAAAAACGCGATCCAATTATTATAACCCCATTACCACCTACCAGTCCTTCCCTGTGTTCCCTAAGCCTTCCTACACAAGTAGGCTGATGGTCCATTGAGCAATATAGAATGTGGCCTACAAAAAGCAAACGATACAAAACGCAAATTGTGCATCAGCTTTTATCAGCTGTTATGCGCGTAATGTTAAATATGGATCATTTGAGGGGTATGAAAACCATTTTTAAGGAAAATTACAAAGAGCTGCATATCCACAATTAGAGGCTTACGGGCCAACATGAAGATACTTGTGTGCTGGATAGTTAATCCCGTCCTTCTAAATGTTGGCATGTACGTCCCCCAAGATCTTTAAATTTTGGTAATGATCAATTCAGAGATTTGAAAAAGTCTAGATGGCTGAAAACATGACAAAATATGCTTTTTAAGACCTTTTTATACTCACAAATAACTAAAATCTGCTTATGGCTGAAACCTGAAACCTTCTGGTTTGTTAGATTTAGGGCCAAGAGTGTTGCTTTGTTATTTGATTTAACTGGAAAATGCGTAGAATTAGAATTATTAACATAATGAATTGTGTTTACACGTACGCATAGTTCTGGTTTTAACACAAATTTCCTAAGGGTTTTTTTGGCAAAAGCAGCATTAATAGTTTTTGTGTTTTGATGTCAGTTTTAGTGATACAGTATTTCGTTTTCATGAGTCTATGTAGTCACAAAAGTAAAGAAAAAACAGTTTTCAGACAGGGCAATTTATGCTGTTTGTTACAAAACAACTGTCAGCTCAGCTGTGTAACTTGTGTACTCGAGAAAGTATGGTGTGAGAGTGGTGCTTCTCTGTTTTTTAGAAATGTATTTTTTTAAATATTAATGAAAATAAATTGTTACATATCACAAAAATAGGGTTTGGTTATATGTTGTTTTCATGACTCAAAACTTGTTTTTGTAAAAGAGATAATATCCGCTTTCATAACAGTATGGTCATGAATGTGGAGAAATAAGCAGTTATGTTATAGTGTACATGTGGTCATTTGCAAAGCAGGCTAAACTGTGCAAGTGTAGCCCTGCATTTGCTTTTCAAACATTTGCAAAGCACACTACAGACTTAGGGCAATGTGTGATGGGTCAGGGGTTTTGCAAATTGCCCATAGGGGCCACTCACAAAGCACGATGTAGGCCCAAGACATTATGCGATGAGTCACAAACTTTGCAGATGGCCTGCACCTCTGTTTCCAAAACACGCTATAGGCTCAGTGCAGTAAATGAGGGTCAGGTGCTACATAAATGGTCCACAGGCTAAACCTTAACACCCGAATTAAATCTAGTTTGTTTTTTTATTTATACTTTTTGGTGCCACCTACCACCGTTACCTCAGCTCGGTCATGGACCCCTTTGGATGCCACTCTCACATCAGCTGCGACTCCCAATACCCCCTGGCTTGCCCCTCAGGGCAGGATTGCGACACCCGACCTCTCTTAAGGTATTGCAATCGACGGGGTAGGTCGGGAGTCGGCCTGGGAGCTGATTGCAGCCAAGGGGTGAGCGTCATCTAGGCAGGTAGGTGGCAATTTTTCTCCCCTATTTTTGTGAGGGCGGGGATGCACATTGATGACCAGCATCCACCCAGCCCTCTGAAGGTGTTGGCATCGGCATAAGTGGTACACTCAGCCTCCATTAGGTGTCCGTGTAACGCTGACACACTCCCCATCCTCCCCCCTGGAGAAGGAGAGCAGTCCTCGGAACCCTCAATCCTTCTCCACCCGGCCAGCCCCCCAGCTTCCCAAGTCTGTTCCCGAACCCGGGTCGCTGGTGTCGCAGGTCAGCGCCCTGTACCTGTGACAATGGGCTGGCAAATCCAGTTTATAAATAAGATTCAATATGTGCCATATCACGTTAGAACAGTGACTGCCGGACAGCGAAACCCATTACGGCAACACTTTCAAACAGATTCGAAGTTGTCGCTGTAAGTGCCCCGCTGCCCAGTGTTTCCCCCCTTCAAAATCAACTCTGACTCAGAATTGATTATATTAGCAATGGTGGGTTACTTATATTAGTAATGGTGGGTGCTGGAGGCAGAGCCTCCTGCATGGGGTGTGCGGGGGGGGGGCGCAGCCCACCCAAAAAACACCGACGGATACCAATGGACGAAATTTCACCTGTCAGCACAGATTTCACCATGCTGCATGTCGACAACATTGCTGTTGATGCGGCTTGGTTGAACCAATGTGTGCAACATAAACACCCCCTCAGAATAGTCACCACCAGTGACTTTTATATATCTGGCATGTGCCATGTACAAGTACTACAGTGGTAAAAGTACAATAGTGGGTCTTTGTTAGCAACAAAGTCACTGGCAAAAAAGTCTGGCTTCAAAATCTTTTTGTTTGGGCTTTCTTTTAGCCTTGGTGGTGACTGTTTGGGGGGGGGGAGGTGTTCCAGGCATTGGGACCTGTTGGGTCAAGTCATGCTTTCTTGGCGTGCTTTCATGTTCCGCCTCCTTAGGCAGAGTTCAGCAAGTTCCCAGGAACCATGTGACATCAGACGCATGCCCGGCATCTGAAGTTACTAGCGTGAGCCCAACACGGACTACAACACGAGGCACTAAGTGCATATCACAGCAGATGGCTAAATCAGCATGAAATGGAGCATAGCTCCTTTGGATTTACACCAAGCCTCTGGAAAATATCACTACTGGTGAGCTAAAGCAGTTCCAGCCATCAGGGTGCCGGCGGCAGTGCGCCCATCATTAGGGCACCAAATAACGGAATTCACTGCCCCCTCCCCGAGGTCTACTCCCCCTCAGAGTTAGAATATTTAGAAAGGGCGGGTGTGGGGGGTGCAGCCCCCTGCAAAAAGAGGGGATGGTGACTTGAAAACGTGGCGCCTAATGACTGAGTGCACTGCCGCCCTGAATGAGTGGAACCAAGCTAAAACATATTGTGCATACTGAATTTTGTTTATAAACAGGATATAAATTGAGTGCTGAGGTTTAGCATCGTTACCTTATTGTGTTGTCGCCTTACTGTGTTTCAAAGCCAAAGAGTACAAAATCATGCACTTAGGACAGAGGAACTCCAGCGCTGAGTACAGGATGGGAGGAGGTATTGGCACTTATTAGACAGGAAAAGAACCTTGGGATTCTTAAATCAGAGTACCTCAAGGTGGCAACACAGTGTGACAAGGCTGTAGGCAGGACTAGTGGGATGCTGGGATGCATAGGAAGGGGAATTACCAGCAGGAGAAGGGAAGTGGTGTTGCTACTGTATCGCTATCTGGTACACCCCCACCTACAGTATTATGTCCAGTTCTGGAAAGCACACCTCAGAAAGGACACAGATACAGTGGAGGCAGTCCAAAGGAGGGCAACCAAAATGGTGCAGGGGTTGCAAGGGAAGCCCTATAAGGAGAGACTGGGATCTCAACATGTACAACCTGGAGAAGAGGGACAATGCATGCATGAACTTCAGGGTGGGTGCATACATGCAGCTCAAGTAGGCCTACTGATGCCAGCAATGTACCCCCCCGGGGAAAAAACTCCCACCCCAGAGCAGCGCATGCTGTGGGACATTTGATCCTTCTCCCCTAGCCAGTTCCCAACATTCTGAATCCACTCATAAAGCCGGGTCATCAGTACTGCAGGTGGCTGCACTGCCGCTGTGCCAACAGTTCAGCCTAAAGACATTTTTTAAGTGCCTGCTCAAAGACCTAGTGGTAAACTGGGTTTAGGTGCAGACTTGGAATGCTGGAATTGGGTGGCAAGAGCTGGGGAAGGGGGAGCATTGTCCATTATAGTTCGTTCTCCCATAGGGACATGCTGTGTACAAGGCCGCAACATAGCGAGGTGGCATCAGGAGGAGACAAGGGAAGCAGAAGCAGTAGGCTGGTGCCAGGATTAAGACACCAGTCCCCTCAGACCCCACATCTCCTTCTGGATCCCAAGGTCCTCAGGATGAAGGTGGGTAGTACGGCTGTGTGAATATCTTTTCCTGAATATTCGGTATTTGGCAGCCAAATATTCAGGTACAGTGGAGTCCTATTATAAGCACACCCTAAACCAAGCAAAAATGTCTTTATAACCGGGATGTCCTTAAAAGGGGGCTTCACTGAAATCAGTGAAAATCCATGTACAGTCTATGGTTAACATTATGAAACTGGACTCACACTCATTTTTGGAGAACCTATTATTCAGAGCAATATAATATATCCTCTTAAAATCATTCTTACCAAAACTTATGAATATTGTTGTACAGTTTATTCAGTGTCACAACTAACCATGAAGGTATGAGTGCTGCCTTCTTCGTTGTGCATCTTCCACACACCCATTCACTACACACAGTACGTGACCATTAATGAGGACACTAGCGCACTTTTCAGCCCAGGCTTAGCACACTCCGAGGTGATAATGACCATCTACAGTGCATCTGGAAAACAAAACTGTTCTTATAAACTGGCTGACAGTTCCTATAAATGGACTTTACCATCATTGAAAATAATGAACGAAATTCAGGACATTACAAAAATTTTCTTATAAACGTTAGGTTCTTATAAATGGGCTCCACTGTATTCGGGTATTCGAGACAAGGTATTCAGCCACAGACCAAAACAAAAACAAAAAACAAAGAAACAGCCCCCCTCCCTCCTCCACCAGCCAAAACCCAAGTAAAAAAAAAATCCCACCCTCTATCAAAAGACCAATGCTACCCTCCTATCCTCCCCCCAGCACCCACAATGATTTATTTTATGTCCCCCGATGGGAGACTGGCTCAGCCCGCCTGCCTCCACAGTCAGCTGCCATCTTACATAATGTACTGTGCTCGTTCGTACTTAAAAAATGTAATTCATGTGTCCTCCACTGTCCTGGCACAGCACCACCCTACTCCCACAGAGCAGCACCAAGCTCCATTATAAGTAAACTCGGGGCATCAAGAAGGTGACTGGCTCCACACCCCCTCGCCAGGGCCGGCTGCCTTCTCATGAATGAAGGCATTTGCATGTATATGCCCACGCAGGTGCTCTCATTCATGATAAGGTTACCAGCCATGGAGAGGGATTTGAGACAGTTGCCTTCTCGACTCCCTGAGTGTACTTGTACTAGAACGGGGTGCTGTTGTGTGGGAGTAGGGTGGTGATGTGCCAGGGTTGGAGGGGGAACATATAAATTACATTTTTTAACTGGCCCAGTGGCGTGGAAGGCTGAGGTGTTGCACTTACCTCCCGCCACGCCGTTACCTGTGTTCGGAGGTGCACAGGTTGCTGGGGCGGCCGAGGAAATACTGAATGCCCACCGGCTGTTCTCCTTTCCTGGGGAGGTTCTGGATGCTCCGCTGAACGACTGCCACCCGCCAAGGCCAGGTGGTAGTGCAGGTCGAGGAGAGCAGTGGAAAGAAGGGTTGCGGACTCCGTGGCATGCGTGGTGCTCCACATGCGCCGCTACCGCATATGCACCCAGCATGGGGAAACGGGAGAACGAAAATGGAAAGCTCCGGCATTAGGAAGCCCTGCCTGCCCGCCCCAGCTCTTGTGTCGCTAAGTCCATGCCCTGATTTATGTGGGAAAACAATTGAGCTGGTAAGATACCAGCTGGGTAAGGTAGTGACAGGGCTGACAGCCACCGAAGCCGACCTGCCTGGAACGAAAAACCTCTATGAAAAATAACTTACATTTTTCAAGCACAAATGAGTGCTGTACATTAAGTAAGAGAGCGTCTGGTTGTGGAGGCAGGCGGGTTGAGCCGATTGTCCATCAGGGGCATTAAATAAAATAACAAATTGTGGGTGCTGACAGGGAGGAGGAGGAGGAGGAGGAGGAGGGTGGTATTGGTCTTGTGAGAGAGGGTGGGGGGATGGAGTTTATATTTTGCTTTGTTTGGAGCTGGGGAGGGCGGACTGTTTTTTTTGTCTGTAGCTGAATACTCTTTCCTGAATATGAATAGTGCCCTATTCAGGAAGGGTTCCCAAATATTCGGGAGCCCTACTATTCGTGATATTTGAGAAATACTCTTTGTCCCCTGCACAGCTCTAGTGAGTAGGTGTCTATAAGGGCTGGAGCTTGCTAGCTAAGAGGATAAACACAGGATAGAAAAGAAAAAAGGGAAAAACAGATGTCTTTCTTCTGTTTCTCCTTCCCGTGGGACATTGCACAGTTGTACGTTAGGGTGGGTGCGCAAATGCAGCTAAAGGAGGCCTAGCAACACCCCCAGACAGCCCTCCCTCCCTCACCAGAAAAGCGCATGCTGTGGGACATTTGATCCTTCTCCCCTAGCCAGTGCCCAGCATTCTGAGCCCGCTCCGGAACCCAGATCTTCAGTGTTGTAGGTGGCTACCCTGCCACTGTGCCAACAGTCTGGCTTGAAGATATTTTTTTCAAGTGGCTGCAGTGGTCTAGTGGTAATCTGGGTTTAGGTGCAGACTTGGAATGATGGAATTAGGTGGCGGGGTCTGGGAAAGGGGAAATGCTGTCCAGTAATATTATTTTATTATTGTTATTCTATCTATAATATTATACTGATGTGGAACCTTTGCAAATGAGCAATGCTCAAAGGTGTTATCTGAAACCCGAAATAAATAAATAAAAGTATAGCGTTTTCTCCCACAGGAACATGCTGTGTGTTAGGCTGCAACATAGAGAGCTGGCGTCAGGAGGGGACAAGGGAAGCAGAAGCAGGAGGACACCATCCCCTTCAGGTGCTCCATCTCCCACCAGATCCGCATGTCCTCAGAGTGCAGGTGAGTAGGTAGCTGCAAGGGCTGAGGGTGGCCAGCTAGACCTGATTGGTGGTGACCAGCCTATCAGGATCAACACAGGATAGAAAAGAGGAAAAAAACATTTGAAATGACCAGCAGGTTTCAAGAAGTGTAACACTGAAACATAGAACAGACAATGGTGGCAGAAAAAGCCCCAAGATCCACTTTGTGTGCGGAAGTGTCCTACTTATTCCCAAATTACCTGCTGTTGAATAGGTTTCTTACCCTGACATCTAATACTCAGTTCCCCCAGCTGATCCTCTCCAGTTTCTACTCTCTCGCCCCTTCCCTTCATCTTTTAGTACAACAAGCCTTATGTGTCTGTCCCAACTAACCCTGAACCCATTTATAGACCCTGCCTCCACCACCTCCTTCAGCACCCTTTTCCATTATTCCACTATCCTTTCATTGAAGAACTTCCTCACATCTGTATTAAATCCCCCCCCCCCAACTAGTTTCCACACATATCCTCTCAACACTGTTTTTCCATTTCTGTTGAACAGGTCCACAATGTGAACTCTATTTATACCCATCAGGAATGTTTAAGTTATAGCAATTGGCAACACCCTACATGACCCACTGTCCTGGCACAGCTGGAGCCAGTGTCCCTGCGTGATGCCTTGGCTGCCACTGTATACTCGTTCAGCTGTTGCCCTACTTTTCATTTGTGGGATTTCTTATCACAAAAACTTCTCAGCACAGGGTGGGGGGCCGTGGCTTACCACCCGAAGGGAACAGACATGTGGCAAAATAGTGAGAGAGAGAGAGAGAGAGAGAGAGAGTGAGTGAGTGAGTTCAATAAAATTACTTAAGTTTGCATCTTTTTGAACCTGGAATAGTAGATTTCACTTCCTGCAACTAGAGTGAACTGATATGGGAAAACTAAGAAATGCAACGCCTCCGTAAGACTTTTTTTTTGCCATGAAACATCAAATTGAAAGACACTAGGTCGCCCAGCTATGCGGCAGCATCTGGAACCACGGCAATGGCAGCTGAAGCAGTCAACCTAGAAACATTCAGTACTACTCTGGGCAACTGGCACACACACTTCAAGATATTGATCGGAAACTGGATGGCCTGACTTCTCTGGTCAAACAGAAACAAGAATGGACTCAGTTGGACAGTGCATGCAACATACCAAAGGTTCCTGCCTTAAAACCCAAGATGCTGCCATAGGCCTGGTAAGGGGGAACAGGTTGCTTCCTCAGTGTCTTGAGACACTCAAAAACCAGGCCAGGGGGAGAAACCTCCGCATAGTGGGACTGAGTTAGCAGATGGAGAAGATCTGCTCAGACTTGCAACAACTTTCCTTCCCCAGATTCTGGGACTTTCAGAGTGTAATCCAACGCTTTCTATAGAAAAGGCCTACCGACTAATGCCTCGACGTGCCCCAGCAGACCCTACTTACCCTTGCATATTCACTGTGGTCCTGACCGGTGTAGGTGACAAGGATCAAGTCCTGTCTATTGCTCGTAGATTATGCACCCTCAGATATAGTGAAGATGCCCTCTATAGTTCCTCATTTGGCTTACAGCACCTGTCTCTGGAGGAAGGCTTGCGATAAAGTTAGGAGCATTCTGAAACAGCACAAAATTCACCATCAACTGCTTCTACCAGCTAAACTCCACATGGTGTGGCATGGACAAGTGCACATGTTTAATGACCCGAAAGATGCAGCCAGGAAAGTGCAAACTACCGAGCGGGAGCTGGAACAGCATGAAGGGGAAGAAGCTGCGGTTGATGAGTACTGTATTTCTTATTCTGCTGTTTGGGACTTTGTGCTTCAGAGCAGTCTCTTGAGTTGTCAGGGAACACTGAATAGTCCATTAGCATGTTAGATTTTCTACCCCGTGCTGTTTGCTTTACTGACAAGTAATGTTTTATTTTATTTATTTTTTTATTTAGTTGTTATTTTAACCAGGTATAGCACACTAAGCTGAAAGCTTTTTTACAGGAGCGACCTGGGAGCACAAGGAGGTTAAGTGACTTGCTCAGGGTCACACAGTATGCAAGTGGAAGCTGTGGGATTCAAACCCAGGTCTGGGCTGCTGGATGTCACCAGATTTGCAGCTCAGAGCCTTAGCCCACTGCGCTATACTGCCTCCCTAGTAATGTAATAACGCACCATGCTTTTGTACACCAATCTTATCTTCCTCTTGTAGGTTTGGACTTTTAAACAAAGTGCAACTTCATGCTCTAATTGGAATCTTGGAATCATCAGCCTATTGAGCTTTTATCAAGCCATTATGAGGACTGCATGGTAAGCAGTTCTCTAGCTGTCCCTGACATTTCTCACAAATGCAAACTGATTTGACATCTAAACCCGTGGAGTTAGTGTTTAATGCATTTGGTAAATGTTGTTCCATACATTTCATTACTTGCTTCTGTAATGGCTGTATAAATGCTCTGAAATGTGTATTGCCCCTCAAGACTATTCATAAATGTTAACCATTAATAAACATTTATGGAGCAGTTCAAAAGCATGCCTGCAGATGCCAAAAGTTCAGGGCATTAACAAGCACAATACTGACAAATGCAGTCTACATGCACACATGAACTAGTATACTGCCCAAAGCTGTCTGTAACTGACTTCAGGATAAGCAGCCCACTGCTCCTGTAGCACTGATACTGGACCTGTGTCTAATAAACTGCAGCTTACCCGCACGGCAGTGTTTTAAATAAGGGCCACCTACTCCAATCCATTGACTGCTACAAAACCTACAACTTCAAAATAAGGATGACTACCCCTGAAATTAAGGGACAGTGAAGTGGGGGGTGGGGCACACTAACCAACACTGAGCCTGTGTCCAGGACAGTCCCCTTAATACCAGCACCAAAACTGAACCAGTGTCCAGGACAGCCCCCTTAATACCAGCACCAAAACTGAACCAGTGTCCAGGACAGTCCCCTTAATACCAGCACCAAAACTGAACCAGTGTCCAGGACAGTCCCCTTAATACCAGCAACAAAACTGAACCAGTGTCCAGGATGAACTGTTCTCTTAATACTATCTGCAACACTGAACTTGAGTCCAGGATGAACTGTCTCCTTATATCAGCACTAATACTGAACCCAAATACTCAACCTGCGTCCAGGATAAAACAGTCCCCTGTACCAACACTAGTATTCTGCCTGTTTTGGGAGGGGTGAAGTTAGAAGTGACAGGAGAGGAAATGGACCTTGAGTAATAATCACTGAGAGCCTGAAAGTCTCAGCACAATGCAATAAGGCTTACAGTAACTCAAAGTAAGGTGAACAAAATGCTAGGATACATCAGCAGGGGCTCTGACAGCAGAAGGGAGGAGTTGATTCTACCCCTGTACAGGTCACTCTTGAGAGCACATCTCAAGTATTGTGCCCAGTTCTGGAGGCCACACCTGAGAAAGGACTGAGATAGGCTAGAGGCAGTGTAGAGAAGGACCCCAAAGATGATCCCAGGGCAGCAGTGTAAGATGTATGAGAAATGACTCAGGAACCTTAATATGTACTCTTTGTAGAACAGAAAGACAGAAACATATGGGTTTCTAAGAGGAATAAATTACAGTGGATAGAGGTAAACTGTTCTCCAGGAACAAAGACTCTATAACTAGGGGACATGAGTGGAAACTGGGGGGGGGGGGGCTGTAAGAAATATGTCAGGAAGTTCTTTACAGAGAGGGTGGCAAAGCATTGGATTAGGCTGCCCAATGAGGTGAAGGAGGCAGGGAAAATCAACAGGTTCAAAGCAGGGTGGAAGAGATACAGGAGGATAGTAAGGACTAAGGGACAGCACATAAGGATGAGGGATAGTCCAGTAAGGTGTCAGGCCTACGGGACTTCACGCAGTTGCTAGCCATTACAGAGTAGACTTGATGGACAACAACTCTTCCTCTGCCATCACCTTCCATGTAACTCTGTGCTTGCTACCATGATAAGCTGTTACCTGTTACAGCACCAATGCTGGACCTTCGTTTAGGTTAAACAGCCCCCTCTACCAGCACCAGTTTGGCCCCAAAAAACAAACAAAACAAAGACACACCACACACAGCAAACAGCAGGCAGTAGACAATACTGACTGCAAACAGCATAAATATTTATTAAAGTGCATACACACAATCAGCTCCAGCACTTCAAAGTGCCCTGCCACATCTTCAGAAAGATTCTTGAAGAAGAGGCGTGGGCCTTGAAGTGCTGGCGCTGATTGCTTGTGAGCACAATAATAAATATGTATGCTGTTTGCAGTCAGTATCGTCTACTGAGTGTTGTGTGTGTGGTGCATGATGAGTTCTTTGGTTTTTTGTGGCACAGTGCTCTCTGCACTGCAGCAGAAATGGCAAGCTTCCTTGGCAGCATCTTGCGTGAAACTTTGGTACAAGCTGTCCCCACCCCCCACACACACATATACATGTCAACCCCATCACATTATCACATGCACTCTGACTAATCCTCACCCTCCAACACACATGATCAACAGACACACACACACACACACACACACACACACACAATTTCCCAGGTGCTACAGTTAGCTGAGACACATTACTGGAGTGTAATAATTGTCTACAAGTTACCTAACAGCTTCTGCTGACTGTATCTATTGTATGTGCCTAATATGCTTAGACTGCAGAACAATTCTATTCTGTGGCTAGTAAAATATTTTGACTGGCTAGTTTGGTGACTATGCTTCATAATCCCCTCCCCACATACATAAACTACCACCCTAACATCCTAACTCCAACCTGCAGCATCCCTGGTCAATGGCAAGAGAAATCAACAGATTGCAGGAGTCCTGTACCTAATAGACAAGCTTTTCTCTTCCCTCCCCAGATTAGCAGTGAGAAACAAAACAGCTGACTTGACGACGCATCTGCAAACACCGGGCAACCCCCTGACAGAGTCCCATCTGTTCAGGCATCACGTGTCTTGTTTGCATCACAGCTTTCACAGATCCTGAGGCAAAATGAAGACAGCCACACTGCGGAAACACTGAATATTACCGTATCACACTTCATCACTACCACCTCCACCTTCCCCACAACATGCTTTCATCAGGGCTGGGCTGCACCACAAAGATCCCATCACAGTACCTATGAGAAATAAAGCCTGAAAGCATACAAACAGGGTTTCACTTGGGATTTTACATGTATCATTGGTCAGGTGTATTCTGGAGTGTCACCCATGGCACTGCAGGCTTCCTTGGGAGAAAGAGAACGGCATGCAGCAAGAGACACAGACACACAAACACACTCAAACACTGTTATGCCTCCATGAAAAAACAGATAATGAATAAAACAGTTGTACTGAAGATCCATAGGGAATCTGTGCTTCTGCAATGAAGCATTCCTCCTAGAGTTCATGGAAATTTTACATTAAAATTTAACTTTAATGCAGTACAAGGACACCAGGGATAAAAACAGCCCCTCATTCGACAAACAGTGTGTGTGTGTAGACACACACACACACACACACAGACACACCATGATCCCAGAATGCTTGCCTGCATTTAAAGGTTGAAGTTTTCTCATCATGACCACTTAATTATCTGTGACAAGAAACAAAAAAAAATCTCACACAAGAAGGAAGGACAGAGGACTTGGGAGCAAAAGACAACTGGGTTCATTCATACATTATTTTTTTTTTACTTTCTGAATTGACTGCAGCAGCTCTGGGAATCTCTTTGGGGCACATTACTGGCCCAGCATCTGCAACAAGGTCATACAGGAATGCAGCGCCAGGGACAGTGAAAAGCCTGCTAGAATGTAATGGGGCCAAAAACATTTGATCTATTTTTTTCTTTAAATCATCATCATTATACATCACGCTGCCCAGGTCTGGGCCAGTGTCACAGCGGCCTGGGACTCCCTGGCTGGGATTGTCAGAGATCCCCTCCCTGCTCCGCTGTCTGGGTGGTACGAAGGTCAGGGGTGGACAAGGCATCTTACTGCTACTCCTGTCACAAAATGGCAGCAGCCAAACACAGAAAGCAAACGGCCCTCACATTTTGGGGGCTCTAAAGACTGTGCCTCAGCGCTTATGGTTTCATCAGTGATACTAGGGGCTGAGTCGCAGCACTGACATTTAAGGAACTCCAACAAAAGGGTCACATCCTAAACTGCAGATAAACCTTTGACTGAGATGAACATGGTGTGATACAAAATAGCAGTTATGAACAAAGGATTACATATTAGCACACCATTCCTATTACATTTTTATATTTATCATATATTAAACGAGCAGAATGGCCTTATCCATCTGCTCCTTTCCTTTTTCTCTCTTTTTTTGTTTTACATTTTTATAAGGAAATCCTGCAGTGGAGTCAAAACTGAAATGCCTGCTTCTCTATATTGGGTCTGTATATATTCCTGCAATTTACTGAGATTGATTTATGACAATGACAGGCTCTTCCGTTCTGCAGCTCCACAAATGGCTAAACAAAAGGATAAACGTCCTGGGATCAGCCTCTTGCCTCATCCTACCGAATTCTCTCAAACAGGGTTAGATCGACAGAGGAGCGCCTTTTATGCAACCACTAGATTGCAATATAATTTATCTCAGTTTTCAGTAAGAAAAAGCAAAAAACACAGCAAAACTGAAACATGCAGCACTCTTAGTACAGCACATACACGCTTTCTATGTCATCGCTATGTTAACATGGATGGATGGATAGATACTGGAGAGAGAGAGAGAGAGAGAGAGATAGAGAGAGATAGATATATAGATAGATATGACGAATAATCCTGTAATAAATGGTCTAAAATACATTGTGGCAGTGAAAAAAAATAATAAGGCTTAGTTAATTAAATGGAAATTACTGCAGGATTCTGGTTATTGGGAAAAATAACATATAGGGAGAGCCCTGCTGGGAGAAATAGTGTAATCGGAGCGAGCGGTGCAGGGAATTCGAAGGCAGAGCTTCGCCCAGACCGCGATCCAGATTGAGGGACAGGAAAAGGAGGACTTACCTTCCAACGAAATTTTCCAGGACCGAGCTTTTGCCAGCACTCTGCCCTCCCACCACAGCGATCTGCGGCAGGTCCAGCTCGGCATTCTGTCCTATGGCTGAGAATGCATCCTGCATCTTATTCACCAGCGGGATCAGCTCTTCCATCCCCCTGTTCCCCATCTTGAGGGCTTCTCTGTTCACAGCTACCTTGCAAGGAAAAAAAACACTAAGTGCAATTCCCTCCGCTGCACCTTTACAAAAATCGAGGCTCACTTGTTGGATTTTTAGCAGGGGTCTTCCATTGATCGCTGTTTATTTCCAGCCCCAGATCCGCAGCCTGAGTCGCTCAGCTCTGCTCAGCTGGCAAGCTGGAGACGATCTCCCCCGAACCGCTAATGTTATGCGATTTATTGCGAGGCCGCTCATTGACCGCTAGAGGCGCTTATTTGGCAGAGCTACCGCAACCATGGATGCCGTACAGTGGACGATGGGAGTTGAAGTTCATTGACTTGTTAATAACTAAAGAGACACTGACAACCCTCTTTTAACTTAAAAAGGAATTTGCTAACTAGAACAGAGGCTTATACATAACATTATTCATTAAAAAAAACTACGTTAATGCATCAGTTAGGGTTTAAGTGTACTCCTCCTCCTTTGACCCCTCTTCTCCCCTAAATCCACACACCCTGAGCACTAAACTGTTAGTTTTGTTTTACTGACTGCATGCCCCACCCCCCTCCCAACGTGGTTACTTTAGGTTAGCGAGCCTGTTCTTGTCGTTTCTCTTTTCTTGGGATATGTTAATTGCTGCATTTCCTCATTCTATGTATGCTCCTTTTCATAGATTGTAACTTGTTTAATACGTGTAATTTACTGCTTGTAATGTTTGCCTCATGTTCATTTTATTATGTAGTATCATCATACCTCTCAACTGTACCACATTACAAGGAACGTTCCTCATTTTACTTCAGAAAAGCTCCCTGTTCCACATTGTGAGGACTTGTCCCACATTCAGTATTAACATTTTAAAGCAAAAATTTATAGTAAATGATGCAAAAAATATATTATTCAATTAATAACAGACTTTCTGAACATAAATGCAAACATTTTATCAGTGTTCTGGCTTCCTAGGTAAAGCTTTAATTAAGTGTTCCACATTTTGCTCATTTGTTCCACATTTTGAGGGGCAGTGTTCCACATTTGGGGGACAAAAGGTTGAGAGGTATGAGTATCATTAGCTCTACCTTATTTATGTTACCACTGTCTTACTTTGTTGACCCAGAACCTTTGTAAAAGAACCTATGGTTCAAAGGTATTGTAATCCGAGATATAAATAAACATAAACTAAACTAAGTACAAAGACTAAAAAGTATTGAAATGCAAGCTTAAGGTAAAAAGTCCCTGAGTGTATGAATCTGTGGACTGGGGGTGGGGCAGGGGGTTCAACAATTAGGTAAAGTTATGCTGATATTGCTGGGAGCTGGTAAAAAAATAGACTACAGGAACCACACTGAGCCAGATTAGTCCAACCAGCCAGACCCCGACTGGATGTAAGTTGTGTGAATTTTGCCTGTCTGTCCAGTCTGGCTGTAGGGGTGGTCCTGGTTAATATGGTCCAGTGTTCACCCCCGCCTGGGACTTCATGAAAACAAGAGCGCTGTAACCAAACCTTAATGAACCACATAGGTAAAACCCATCCCGACCTGACCAGCAAAATTTGCACAACTTGCACCCAGTCCAGCTGATCCGTCCGGACTAGTCAATCCAGCTTTTACCAGTGTGGTCCAGCCTGGTTCTGGTGGCCCAGTTTTCACCCATACCAAACCTTGCCCTGACTTTGACACTGTCTGTCCAGGCACAGGAAAATAGTCACATTTCAGTGCTTGGAGAGAGGGCGCCGAAGTTACAGGTAAACTTCTTGCAAAAATTATAAAAACACTTGAGTATTGGGTTTTTGTTTCTCTGATGATCTCTAGTGTTCTGTTACATGCATCTGTAGCAAGTTTTGTTTCCTTTTCTCTGCAAGTTTTAAGTCCCCTGGGAGTAGCCATTCAGGCTTCTTTTATATAGCGACATTCTGTACCATAGATAAATGGGGAGGAGGTTCGCCATCACATCCTTAAACATGGTGTGATTTTGAAGTGTATCCGGCACAAAACAGCTTGTCTGAAACACAGCTGTGTGTACATTTCTATACACTTTGTCTGCTGATGTAGCTTCATCTGCACCCCATTAACCTGGAGAAATGATTGCCTTTTGAATTCAATTTGTTAGAGCACATTAAACTGTCTGCACATACATACACAGCCTGAAAGTACAGTATTTAAAGAGAAGAAAACAACACCTACTTGTTACATCAAAACTAGGGCTGCAAGTTCGGTTCGACCAAATTGGAAAAAAGGTCAAACCTCCATTGTTCTCCATAGTCCGCCCATGGTAGAACGTCACCCTTAAAAAATGCGAACTTTGCGAACTTTGGTTCACCTGTAGAAACTCCTAAAACAGTACTGTTTGTTATGTTAACAGTGCACACATACCAGATGCTGGACTGCACTGCCGTGCATGCTCCTTCACTTTCTCTCCGATGTAGCACATGTGATGCTGCTCACAACAATGACAAGCACACAGGCGACATTTGGGACTCTCAAAAGAGGTGGAGACGGAGAGACCATGGAGAAGGATGACAGCAGGGAAGGGAGGGAACATGCTAGATGGGAGATGTGATTGGTGTTTCAGTCAGTTCATGTTTTTGTCCCTCAGCAAGCCAGTCAGCTGTTGGAGTGGGTCACAGATACCCACATGGGTCACAGTACTGGAGTTGCTCGCTGCAGTGTGTGCAGCACATTTCTCAAGCATTGAATGAGAGTGGTTGTGGTGAAGTGAACTTGTGTGTACTACTGTGTCATCTATCTATATCTTGCATTCAGCGCAGCAGTGGATCAGTTAAACAATTAAAACATCTATTCTATATTCCCCCCATCTCTTTTTGTGATAGCCAGCTGGACGAACTGGCTTAGGTTTTTGTTTTGGGAGGGAAGAAAAAGGAAACGTTAAGCCTTAAGCCTTAAAAAAAAAAAAACGAGTATACCTGTGCAGACAACATGTTGGTGGAGTGGTGTTGGTGTGACCTGACCATATGTGTTGTGTGAAGTTGTGGGTTTCTGAGGGTTCTCTGAAATGCTGATGCCAACATCACACACTGACTGAAGTGTGCACTGTGCAGACTGTGCTGTTACTTTTAGTGTGTGTGTTATTTCAGATAAGTGTTAGATTATTGTGTACAGCAGCACACATTCACTAACCTGGCTAAAAACAGTTATTAAAAAAAAATCTCTCTGTTCTACAGGCTTAAAGAACAAACAGAAAAAAAATATTTAAAGAGCCTGGAAAGTTGAAACTAATATTCCTGTGTCTTACTACTTAAAATTACTTGACTCAACACAGCCAGCAGTGCTGTATTTACCTGTTAGGGAGAAATTATCTCTTTGTCTTACTACTTAAAGTACTTGACTCTGATAGAAGTACACATTTTACCATCTCCTAGTGAAGTCATAGAGTGTGTTGAGATGGAAACACCTAATTTAAATGAAAACCTTGCCTCAGTTCACCCTCAAGAAATCTTTGTACTGGGAGATTCTATGATTTCTAAACTTGATAGACAAATTTGTGACGTAAATAAAGCCACATGTACCGTGTCTTGTTTCCGTGGAGCTACACTCCAGGACATTACTAAAATGACCACAAAAATTCTTCAAAATAGTAAAGATCCTTTGGTAATAATTCATGCAGGAGTAAACAATATACACAAACAAAGTCTACAACAGATCAAAGAATCCTTTGTAGGGCTTACTAATATCTTAACTGAAAAAGGGGCACACATAGTATTTTCTGAACTACTTCTGGCACCTTGGGCTGATAGTTACATGGAAGCAAAGATCAAAAAAATTAACAACTGGTTAAGGGCCTGGTGTTTAAAACAAAGCTTAAAATGCTTAACACACTGGGAACAGTTCAATAATAATTGGCAATTCTATTTAAGAGATGGCCTGCATTTGAATAAAAAAGAATCTACACTACTAGGAAACTCGATTAATGAAGAGATTACATCCTTTTTAAACTTATAAAGGGGGGAGGGAAGGCTTGTTCAATTGATTCTGAGATAACACTTCTAACCAGTTCAGGAAAAATGAACAGAACACTCTCCTATAAAAAAAGTAAAAATATAAAACAAAATCTTAATATACAACATTCCAAACTAAACATCCTATTATTAAATGCAAGAAGCCTAAACAATAAGATTGATGAACTCAGTCTAACTTAATAACTAGGAAAATTGACATATGTGGGTAACTGAGACTTGATTTACTCAAGAATTTTGAGGCAAAATATCCCTGGTTACACTTTATTCGCTAAACATCATGGGCATACTGGGAGGGGGGGGGGTGTTGCAGTCTATATTAGAGAAGGAATAAATTGTTATGAAACATACAATGACATCCCAAACCCTGATTGTATAGATGTGTGTGGGTTAAATTATTATTAGAACAAAAACCTATTACCCTGGGTATTTGTTATCGCCCGCCCTCTCTAGATAAGGAATGTAATAATTTATTTCTGGACTATATTCAGAAAATCAATCCTCTTGATAATATTATATTAATGGGTGACTTTAATTATCCAGGAATCAACTTGGACACACTTATGAGCTCTAGTCAACAGGAAGCTAAATTTCTTGACTTAGTTATTTCAATGGGCCTGGAACAACTTGTACTTAATCCAACTAGAAAAGCTAACATTTTGGATCTAATACTCACTAACATTTATGAACAGACAGAATCCCCAACAATTGTTACCCCTCTAGGAGATAGCGATCATTGCATGGTATTATGGGCAATTAATTATTATGCAATGAATGTTAAAGGTATTACCAAAATGAGAAACTATTCTAAAGCTAATTACAATGAAATAAAAACATATCTAATGGAATGGAATTGGGAAAAGGAACTGAAAGAGTTACAAGGAAAAATTGAGTTACTATGTCAACAAATGGGTACCTGTACACAGAAAATATTTCAATCATAAAAGACTTCCTATACGGTTTTTATCCAAAATTAAAAAAATTATAAGATAAAAAAAAAGAGCCTTTAACAAATACAAAAAGCACAAAACTGTAATTAACTGGAACAGGTTCAAAATAAAAGCAAATAAAACTAAACAAGCAATTAGAAAAGCAAAAAAAGAAATGGAGCTCAGACTAGCTACTACCAATAAAGATAATAAAAAGCAGTTCTTTAATTATATTGGCTCTATGAGAAAGAACTCTTCGAAAGTGGGTCCACTATTAATAAATAATAAATTAATATCTGATGAACTGAGCATGACTAACGAATTCAATAGATACTTTACTAGTATTTATAAAGCTAACGAAATTATTGATTCTAAAATCCCCAAAATTCAAAATAGTCTGGAGGTAATTACAATTCCAAAAGTATATTCTGCTATAAACTCCTTTAAGTCTTCTTTATCTGCAGGTACTGATGGTTTTCCTTTCCAGTTTTTAAAAGAAATTTCTTATGAAGTAGCTGGTCCCCTAACACTACTATTCAATAAATCACTCTACACTGGTATAGTAACAGATGACTGGGAAGAAGCCTGGGTCATACCTATTCACAAGGGAGGAACAAAACAGAGGGTGGAACAATATAGACCGATTAGTTTAACGTCCTGCGTAGGAAAAATTTTGGAAAAACTTATAGGCCCAGATTTTCAAACTGCGCCATTCTGAAGCGCAAGCCCCTGCGCTGCTCAAAATAGTTGCGCAGGGGTGTGGCCGGGGTGATATTCAAAGGAGTTGCACTATTGAGCAACTCCTTTGAATATCACCCCCCAGCCACAGCACTTGCGCATGGCGCAGTGGAACTTGCGCCACCGCAAGTTGCCAGAGTTGAGCATTATACCTATGGTGGCGCAGTACCATTGCGCCATGCTCAAATTTCCGATATTCAAAGGTGACATGCAAATGGGGCCATAATTTATGCAAAAGGCAGGGGGGCCATTTGCATCTATTTCAGCTCTCATTTGCATGCCATTTGCATGTAGGTGCGCCCGCCCGCCGCCACGGGGCGGAGCGGGTGGAGGTCGGTGGATGGGGGGATACTAGACACCAGGGAGATGTTTGGGGGTTGTGATGTGACATTCTGCCCGTGATCGGGCTTTACGTCCACTGGACCACCAGGGAGATATTCGTCAGGGGTGAGGGTTACATCTGCCCGCGACCGGGCACTGGAGGGGTTCATACACATTCTGCCCACGATCAGGCTGTGGGAGATGTGGGTAGGGGTTTCATGTAACTGTACTCGCCCGCGATCGGGCTTCGGATATGTGGGGGGTTTCATGTACCTGTACTGCCCGCGATCGGGCTTCGGGATATGTGTGGGGTTCTATCCTGTACTGCCCGCGATCGGGCTGTGGGATATGTGGGGGTTTCATGTAACTGTGATGCCCGCGATCGGGCTGTGGGAGATGGTGGGCGGGGGGTTCATGTTACTCTATGCCCGCTGGCTGGCTGGTGGGGGTTGATAAGGTTATGCCCGCGATCGGGCTTCGGGAGATGTGTGGGTGGGGTTGTTTTACGCTCTGCCCCGATCGGGCTGGTGGGGGCACAGGGATCGGTGTGGGGCCAGCCAGTGGTGGCAGCTGCTGTGTTGCACCCTGCACACAGCAGCTCACCTGTGGGTGGCCTCGACTTAAGCCTTTTTTTGGCTCAAGGTTGTGCAGGCGCAGGTTGGGGTTGCACATGCACAACTCTGCACAACCCGACTGAATATCGGGTTGCACAGGTTATGCATGGTTCCTCCCCCTCCTGTTGAGCATGAATTCATTTGCATTGCTCTTTTGCGCAACCTGTTGTCAGTGGCGTAACTGCCTCCTGCTGAATATCGCAGAATGGCGCATTTTTGGACTTGCGCATGCGCAACCCTTTTGAATATCTGGGCCATAATGTATAGAATTAACATGCACATCACAAGGAATGGCCTAGAGGACATTACACAGTACGGTTTTGTTGCTGGTAGATCTTATCAGAGCAACCTGATTAATTTCTTTGAACCTATTATTGCCGCCCTGGATGCAGGGTTCCCTGTGGATGTTGTTTTTCTCGATTATGAAAAGGCATTTGACTCAGTTTCTCATAAGATCCTAATAGAAAGCTTGGTCAATATTGGTTTGCATAAAAATATTGTCAGTTGTATCTCTGCACGGTTAACCGATAGACAACAACAGGTAAATATTAGGGGTTATACTTCAACCTGGAGCAAGGTGACTAGTGGTGTGCCTCAGGGGTCAGTCCTTGGCCCTACTTTGTTCAATATTCTCATCTCAGGTATGAAAACCAAGAACGGGGTTTGGGTCAATAAATACGCTGATGACACTAAGTTGGGGTGTATTGTTAATGATTGTACATCTATTTCTATGTTACAAGAAAACCTAAATGATTTATTCAATTGGGCTGTGAAACATAAACTTAATTTTAATATTGCCAAATGTAAAGTTATGCATTTTGGATTTAACAACATATGTGCTAACTATTATCTGAACAACCTTTTACTGAACAAAGTAACTTCGAAAAGACCTGGGCATTTTAATCACTAATAATTTAAAATTTTCTGAACACATTCAAAAAACTTCCCCAAAATGTCATAGATTAATAACTTGCCTATTTAAAAATATTAAATCTAGAGAACCGGGGGCCAGATATTCAAAACTTTGGGCCAGGCAAAAACTGTTTGCGCAGGTTTAGCACGGGATTAGCGTGGGTCTGCTGTATTCAAAAGGCCAAATAGCGCGGGCAAACTGCATTAGCGCCAGGCAAGATTATAATGTATGCAAGGGCAAACTGACATGAATACAGGCGCACGCTTCTATTCAGCGACTAGTTTCAAGCACAGGCGGTTTTATGGACTTAACACAACACTTAGCGTGGTGCAAATTACCGTTCAGGAAAGCTTGTCTTTAACCCTTGGCAATCAGCTTTTATGCCGACACTTTGGCTTTATGCTGTGTTTCTAGCTGGTTTAGCGCGACCCTAACAAATAAATATGACACATAGATAAAGCCAAACATAGAGGAAGCATGCTGCTAATCTATGGCATCACAATGATGCCATCATCTGCCACCAGTCCCAGCCATGCCAGGCAGTAAGTGGTGACCCTGCCAGTGGACAGCATGGCAGTGTGGCCATACAGCACACACCTGTGGACCACACATCTGTGGACACAAACAGATGCCAGCACACACATGCAGCACTGTGGGCATGGAGGATGTTGAGGGAGCGTGTATGGGTGGCGAGGCTGTGCCACAGACCAGGTGTGGCCACAAGGCTGGGACACATCATGCAGTGCACATGGGCCAGTATTGGGAATACCCCAACACTAGTGTGCCTTTCGGATAATATATGCCCCGGCCACATACCACACAGCTGTACAACTGCCACAGCACACAAAGCCAGAAATGTACATGTCACTGTAAGCATCCCATGCCACAGGTACAGCATCTGTGGGTCACACAACAGTGTAACAGTAATGTCCACTGTCAGTAAACACCTGCAGGTTGGGCCTGTCACTGTGTACAGTGCAGTCATCATCACTGCCCTACACACCATAGGCAGTGCTGTGTCCCTCACACTACTGGCCCCCTTGCTACTGTAGTGTCTGCTGTGCACTGTAGCATGCCCTACATTGTGACAGTTGCATGCAGCACCACCACCACCTGTGCCTATGCTGTCTTGTCCCCTGGGGTACAATATGCTATGCTATGCTGTACTGTTTACATGTAGCCTGCAGCTATCATCTTGCACTGCTAGACTGACCTACAGGTGGAGCTGCGGTTGGACCTGGTCAGCCCCTGTACTTCCAGACTGACCTACAGGTGGCTCTGTGGGACCCTGCAGTAATGCTGGGCAAACTGCATGCAAATCACGGTATAATGAGATACTAATCTGGTTGTTTGCCCAGAGACTACCTAAGTAGGCTCATTTGCATGGCACTTTTGAATATGGCACATTTTAGCTCCGGGCAAACGTGTTTGCACCGGGCTAACTGCTTAGCTCTGCACTAATGCCGCGCTAATGTGTTAGCATGGTGCTAACGGTATGGGGAATATTATACAGTTTTTATCACTGTTCTTTCACATCTGCTGCTTCCTGCAGCTGTACTGAGTCCATGCCTTTGCTGGCACACACATTGGCCATGTAGTTCGTCTGTACCTGCCCTCATGTTGCTGTGCACTGTGTTGTTGTTGTGGGTTGCACTTCCTGGTTGCTTTATTCAGTGCTGTCTTATTCCCAGGCTATTTTTGCCCTGCACTCCCAGATCAGTTTGCCCGGCTTCCTTAGCTTGCAATATTCAGCAGGATTAGCACCGGGCTATTTCCATTTCAATATAGCTTACTCTGTGCTCCGGGCTAAGTTTGCCAGCCGTGCAGTGCTAATTTAGCCCCTGGGCAAAGTTTTGAATATCTGGCCCCGGAAGTCTTACTTCCTATTTATTGCAGTGTAGTAAGATCAAATCTAGACTTTTGCTCCTCTTTTTCCGCTCCAACCTTGGTAAAGGATAAGATACTAGCTGAAAAAATACAGAGAAGATTTACCAGACAAGTGAATAATTGTAAAACTTTATCATATAACAGTAGATTACAAAAACTAGAACTTTATTCATTGGAATATCGTTCTTTAAGAGGGGACTTATGCCTAATCTATAAAGCTTCCAGGGATAATTCTCTGGCTGAAACAATATGCTTAGAATGGTATAAGAAAAGAAATAACACCAGATCCCATATAATACAATTAAAATCAGTCACAAATAGGTCTACTAGTCGATATCAATTTTTAACCCCGAGAATAGTCCAGACTTGGAATTCACTGCCTCTTGAAGTAGTATACAGTAGTTTCTTCCAGTTATTCAAAAAAAAATCTTGACATTTTTATGGGTAATAAAAAATATGAATTCCATCCAGGTTAGGGATGGCGAGTTCATTATGGGCTAGTCCCTCAAACTCGTATATACCTATGAACCAATGACTCAATACAGCCAGCAACACTGTATTTTCCTGTTAGGGAGATATTATCCCTATGTCTTACTAGTTAAAGTACCTGACTCGATGCAGCTAGCAGTGCTGTATTTACCTGTTAAGGAGAAATGATCCCTGTGTCTTACTAGTTAAAGTACCTAACTCAATGCAGCCAGCAGTGCTATATTTACCTGCTAGGGAGAAATTATCCCTGTGTGTTACTAGTTAAAGTACCTGACTCGACGCAGCCAGCAGTGCTGTATTTACCTGCTAGGGAGAAATTATCCCTGTGTGTTACTAGTTAAAGTACCTGACTCGACGCAGCCAGCAGTGCTGTATTTACCTGTTAGGGAGAAAATATTCCTTTGTCTTACTACTTAAAGTACTTGACTTGACGCAACCAGCAGTGCTGTATTTTCCTGTTTGGGAGAAAATATCCCTGTGTCTTATTACTTAAAAGTACTTGACTCGACGCAGGTAAGGTACAGAAGCGCTGGGGCAGTGTGGCATTTTGCTTTACCACATTGTGTGGATTAAATACATTTTGTACTGTAAACTTCTGTCCATGTACTTATTTGGTACTAAAGCAGCTGAAGCTATAAGTACCACGGGCGCCAGTTATTTTGAACTGGGCTCTATTAGTACCTGAGTCTAACAGTGAGGGAAGATTTAAAATTATTGTAACAGGGTGTAGCTCAGGGGGTTAACCATTTGGGCTGTCTATAACCAGATTTAAAAAGCTAAAGTTGTCAGGGATAATACATAAGTCTTATATCATCCCTGATTTTTACCACTTGTTAAATCTGTTTCAACACTAGTATTTTTAAGCATCTGCTGGGTAACCAGTTAGTTCTAAAATATATAAGCAGTAAAACTATTCCACCTGGTTCTACTTAACAATAAAAAAAATCCACATATTTTATTTTGCATGTTTGGGAATAGACATGTAATACTAAGATTCTAACTTTAAGAATGGTAAGTTTTGCAAAGCTTTCGAGCACCAAGACAGAATCCCATGCACCAAAGCTTTGCAATACTTAACTGTATTTATACCATAACCATTCTTAGTACTACATGTACTTTCCCAAACAAAAAACAATACTTCTGTGGATTTCTTAATTAAGTAGAACCATGTAAACTTTTTTTTGCATTATATATATTATAGAACTTTGTTATACCATGTAGAACCTGATTTTACTTAGTAGAACTTGCTTTTCACATAGTAGAACTAATTTTATTTGGTAGAACCTGGTTTTACTTGGTAGAACTTGATTATAAATGGTAGAATCCAGTTCTACCTGGTACAGCTCAATTCTACTGGGGTTTACCTGGTAGAACCAGGTAGAACTTTGTTGGGGTTCTACTCAGAAAGTTCGCAAGGTAGAACTTTTAGGGGTTCACACAGCTCTAATCAAAACAAGTCATTCTCAGTGATACCTAAAGACCCAGGTACCACAGGGGTACACAAACACCAGAGTCAGAGAACTACTTACATTAAATGTGCAACATCTGGAATAGATAATTTGTTGAGAATTAGCTGGGATTGATGGTTATTGACCCTTAGTGATCGCATCTGGTTACTTTTTTTCCCCCTACAGCAACAAGGGAGCACAACTAATAGAAGTCTCTATTAATGAGTTAATCCCATGATTCATTTGTTTACTTGGTTTACTTGGTATCATAGGACAAAAATAGGCCAATGGCCCATCGAGATTGTCCCCCACCACCAAGGTGGGATATTGGTTAAACCCAAAAGGTATTAGACTCCATCCATTGGTCTAAATTTCTTTTAAAGGAAGAAATAGATGGACTGTCCACTAAATATTGTGGAAGGGTGTTCCATAGAGTCAGAGTTCTTACTGTAAAATAATTTAACCTCTTATTAGTATTAGATTTCCTTACTTCAATCTGTTTATTATTAAGCCTTGGTGAACTTCTTCTGTTAGAGAATTTTAGGCCACACTGGTCCATTTGATCCTGAGATTTAAGAATTTTATACAGAAGGAGTAAGTCTCCTCTAGTTCTTCTACTTTATAGTGAATGTAATCCAGTTTCCCACAATCTAGGATGGTAATCACTGTTGGACAATCTGGGTACTAATCTTGTTGCCCTCCTCTGAATCCTTTCAATTGTATCAATGTTATATTTCAAATATGGGTTCCAAAAAGAAGACCCATTGTCAGAATGAGGTCTAACATGAGTCCTAAAGAGAGGAATAATACATTCCTGAGTCATAGGTACAAAAGTACGTTTGATGTGAGTAAGTGAGGCATTTGAGGTTTTAACCACCTTATTGCACTGATCAGTGGATGAAAGTTTATTATTAACAAGGACTCCAAGGTCTCTTTCAAATGAAGAAACCTTAAGGGGACGATTGTTTAGGATATAACTTTACTTGAGGTTATCCTTCTCATAGTGTAACACAGTACATTTATCAGAGTTGAGGAACATCCCATTATCCCTTGCCCATGATATATTAGTGATATGCAGGTCAGTACTGATAATATTCTCTCTCAGTTTGCTGACAACACTAAACTATGTGGGGCAGTAGCAACGGAAGTAAGTAGAACAGTTCTGAAAAATAACTTAAAAGCACTGACCTGCATATCACTACTATATACATTGAACAAGGTAGGTCCAAGGACCGACCCCGGGAAACCCCGCTAGTGACATGCCCTATATCTGGCAGGGACCCATTTATTCTTACCTGCTGATGTCTATTTGATAGCCAGCCTGAAACCCATCTAACTAGGATTTGAGAAATCCCCAGATTTAAAATTTTATCAAGGAGCTTACCATGCAGCACCTTATCAAAGGCTTGGCTATAATCAAGTAGTATAAAATCCATAGGAGTCCCACTATCAAGTCCTAAACTTATGTAATTATAAAAGGAAACTAAATTGGTTGTACAGGAGTACCCAGGCCTAAAGCCATGTTGTGTTGGATCAATT
The DNA here is from genome assembly GCA_016271365.2 of Neoceratodus forsteri. Classification (NCBI taxonomy): domain Eukaryota; kingdom Metazoa; phylum Chordata; order Ceratodontiformes; family Ceratodontidae; genus Neoceratodus; species Neoceratodus forsteri. The sequence goes on along the minus strand of JADMNL010000022.1, from coordinate 7,006,883 downwards.
ACGTTTTTAGAAATTAATTCCCTTTCCAATAGTTGTTTAATAATTTTCTCCATAACCTTCCCCACTACAGATGGTAGACTTATAGGTCAATAATTATCCGGATTTGAATGATTACCTTTCTTAAAAATGGGTATCACTGTGGCATTTGCCCAGTCATGAGGTATTAAGCCTTCTTGGAGAGATTTATTAAATATTTGTGTTAGGGGTTTAGTAATAGCCTCTGCTGTTTCTAACAGAAATCTTGTGCTAATATTGTCTGGTCCTGTCCTAGAACTATTTTTCAGGGATTGCAAAACCATTAGTGTATCATTTTCAGAGATATGATAATCTGTAAATTTACTGATTGAATCCTGATTTATTTTAGGATAGTCTTTTGTAGCAAAGACAGAACAAAACTGTTTATTAAATGCATCAGCTATTTCCTTATCAGTAGATAGTAACCTGTTGTTTACCAATAGGGGGCCAGTGTACCTATTATTCCCTCTTTTATTATTAAGATAAGAAAATAATGATTGGTAACTATCTTTGTAATGTGCCAATCGAAACTCAAGTTTCTTTTTTGACTGTAAGATAGATTGTTTTAGTTGTTTTAATGCTTTATTATACTGTAATAATAAATGTGCTTTATTGATACCTTCACTCTTTTTTAAGAGAGAAAATAGTTTCTTTTTATTTCTAATTTGTTTCTTAATAGTTTGGTTAAACCATAATGGAATTGTTCACTTCTTATTAGATTTCTGTTTTTTTGGGACAAAACGTTCTTCTAGCTCATGTTTAATCATGGAATCACCAATAACATAGATTTGTCTGTCTTTAGTCCAGGAATCAGTTTTATCACATGTTGGAGTCAAGTTATTTTCTGAGACTCTAACGGATTTATTCTCTGTGTTAGGTTTGGACATTATTTGATTGGTGAACTTCACTTATTCTTTTTGGTTACAGAATCTTTAAGTGGTAGTGGCCAAGATGCAGCATTAGTCCTCAGGGTGTTATCAACCTTCTCTGTTTGGGAAAATTCTGCAGTCTCTATAGCAAGGGCTTCATATCTGTTGGATAGAGGAAATAGGGGTGCACTATGAAATATTTGCCCCCCCCCCCCACGTTTAGTTTTATGTCTCGGGACCACAGCTCAGTTATCAAGTTCATCAACTGGTGAAGGGAACTGATCATTATTAGAAGTGTCACTTGCTAAACCAGGGATCTCATATGTGGCATTAGGGGCCTCTGGGGGAACTATCTGGCCCAACATTAAATCAATATAGTCTTCCAGGGCCTCAGTTTCTGGGCTTGAAGCCCTAGCTGACTGCAATTGCATTATTTCAGCTTGCAAAGTCTGCAACAGCATACATCTGTGGCAGACAAAGTCAGCGATTTGAGGGCCCCAGCCAAACATCTGACATGAGGAACAATAATTATTTGGAACATCCATAGTTCAGATAATACTAAATGTATTGATAATATTACTACTTACTAGTTCAGTTGTATACTGGTTGGACCCCTTTCCCCTGCTACCACAGTGGACACAGCAGACACACGCAGATACGCGTGTCTCTGCACACGTCTCCGCGCACACTACGCACACATTTGCCCTACACGGCTCACCCTGCTTGCTGCAGGGCATATCTTTATATGCTCGTGCATCCCAGAAGTGGCTCCAAGATATCTCAGCTGAGCACAGCTGATCTAGTGCTCCAGTAAGTGTAATATATGCCCCAAGCCTTAATAAAGGCTAATTTATTTAAAATAACTGTTCCCCTTTGTAAGCACCTTCCTGAAACAGCAGTGTAGCAGTTTTTTAATAGAGCTCAAAGCTCAAAAACCGCTTGCTCTCTTTCTGTTATAAACAGGGCTCCAATACTACTAAAACAGTATATCACACAGGTTCAAGGTATATTAATGCTATACACACATCGGGCTACGCTTCAGCAGCTTGTTGTTTAACACAACATTCTGATGAAAGTATGCACTAAATCAATGGTGGCCAGTCTTTAGATCATGAGCTACATGTTGCTCTCGAACCATTTTTTTTTAAATCTATTTCGCTCCGGTCACGGCTTGTGGGACCTTTCTTGGGCATCTGGTCCTTATTCTGCCTGCCGGTGGATCTCTCAGTCTGTGCCTCCTCTCTCTCCCCCCCTTGCAGCCAGCACCCCCAGTTTCACCTGCCTGGGGAGGGTAGCCCTTGCCTGTCTTGGGCTGTCTTGTAAGTTAAACTCTGGCTGGAGGGAGGAACTGGAAGGCCAGCTGAGGAGAACCCAGCAGAGGGCATGGTGGGCAGGTGCCGTCACCTGTCCCACAAAGCCAGTCTTTTTCCTTGTTCTGCACTGGTTCCCCCACCCCTGCATGGGCATGCACTGATGCTCAGGTGCATGGCAACCCTGCCAGCATTGGCCACACTGATCTCATACTGTCTGGCTTGCTGCAATGTCCCCCAGTCTCACCAAGGGTCTCCGGCATGCCGAGCCGACCTAACCTGTTCCCCTGGGGAGGAAATCACTACAAGGGTACTCCATCCTCAACCCAACCCTGCCGACCCACCAGTACCTGAGTCTGTTCCCAAACTCAGGTCACTGGCATAGTGCGAGGTGTGGAGTCCAGCGCCTCAACCCTCAACGCCACCAGGCCGGCCTCCTCGCAAAGCAGTTTGACGTGGCTCACAAGGGAGTTGTCAGTTACGTGTTAAGTACACATCAGTTTTTTAAATTTGAGAAAAGTCAAAGCACAGGAGCTGAAAAGTGCCCTGAGTGCTCAACAGGCTACTTTTACTAAGCCTGCAACCAAATCTAAAGCTCCAGAGCTGCCATGAATAATTATTTTAAAATTACAACTATTTTTAAAAAATACTGTAACTTAATAAAACTTAATAAAATATGATTGCTGACTATTTACTATGGCTATGTTATTTGAACTCCTAAATATGGGTTAATATGGGTAAACATGTTAAATATGGATAAATATGGGTATGGTAAGGGCTTCACATTGGGTATGGTATGTTGCTGCGGCTCACATTTTGTTCAGAAATTAAAGTGTGGCTCATGACCCTGAAAAGCTTGGCTACTCCTGCACTAAAATCATACTATCTCCTGTAAATCATGCCCTGTCAATCTTGTACAGTATTCCTTTTTTTTAATTTCCTATTATTATTATTTATAGAACCAGCAAAAGGCTCCATCCAGCAATGCTCATGTACAAGGAGGTACTGGTTAGGACAACAGGCAAAAAAAAAGAAAGTTCAAAATGAACACTTGAGGTACATGTTTGGTACTGTTTTGGGCAAAGCTGAGGTATAAGAGGCTCTGCATTTTGTTGATTGCAGCTTTTTCAGCTGGCGAATATATTGTTACAGACATAAACAGTTTGCACGTGCTTTACCATACTGTACTAAGATTGCAAATCCCTCTTGTTCTCACTAAAGCAAAGTGGCCAGACAGGTTCCAGACCTCAGGAACACTGAGGGCCAGGGAGTTTCTGTATTGGTCATCCAGGCATGCAGTTGTATACATTTTTTTCCCCGGGGAGTGTAGTGTAATATAACTACATGTTCATTTTAAAGACACCTGGATTATTTTCTAATCAACTTTATTTGCAGCCCCGTGCTTTGTTGTGAAACAATGTCTCATTGCTAATTTAAATTTATTTTTTATTTTCTTGGGATAGCTCGACTGAGATGTAATATCTTGTTTCCAGTGGGGTCCTGCATTCCTCTCAGTTTTATTGCTGGATGAGTTGACACAGGGGAGGCTCTTAGACTTACCCAGGGTCATACAACCAGTTAATGACTCAGGTGGGACTTGAACCTTGGTATTCTGTTTCCAAATTTGAGCAATATAGGTTCCTTTGCATTCCTCATGTATCTGACATAGTACATTAGAATGGGTGCATTATTTGCTGTTGACACAAAATGACACTCAGTGTTCTTAGGGGCCACCTTAAATAGTAACAGCACGGTATGTGAGTGTGTGTGTGTGTGGGGGGGGCTAAAGGCTGAAAATTCTGTAGAAGATGTCAGCAGGTGACATCAGAGTGGGCAGCCCCCTGGTAGACTGCTAGCTAGAAAAAAATATGTGTGGTCCTGGCACCTGGCAGCTATAGTTCCATAGGTGTGGCCTACTGTAAGAGATCCTCTCGAATACTGTTTTGGAAGAAGAACTCATGCTGATTCTACAGATGCTAAATTCAGTATCGTCCGACTGAAACAGACGAGTGGAGGAAGCTTCAAAAACAAACCACCATCAGGAATCAGACCACTGCACAAACGCAACTGGTTTCAGGAGTTGTGACTGAATTGCCACAGCAGTCTTTGGCTGTCTCTTTGTTGGCTAAAGAGTCAAAGGTGGAAACTATTTTGAAGTGGTTAGGAGAGCAGGTTATGAAAGGTGACATGGCAATCAAGACAGAGACAACAGCAGAGAAGCAACCCATACAGAAAATGAAGGGTAAATTCTAATCAGTTTGTTGTTAGAGTCCCTTCTTTTCTCAGTATAAATTTAATTCTACCATTCAGTTTCCCATTCTAACCCTTCATAGGTAAAACCCTTCATTTTTTAAATATTATCCAATGTCCTGCACAGCCAATGTAGTGTTACGGTTGTGCAACTGTATTAGTTTGGTTTTGACCATTTGCACTCTCTGTTCCAGAGGAATTACCACCCTGTAGGGGTACCAAAGGCAAGGAACCCTTGGAGAGGGTTCCACCCCTAGAGGTGCCACGGGATGATTCCTGTGCCTAAAGGTACCTTAGGAAGGATCCTAAGAAGAGAAGAGAAGTGCTGCCACTGGAGGAGGAGGGGAGGATGGTGGGGCAAAGAAAAAGTGCTTCACAATGAGGCTGAGAGGGACTGCTTATATAGCTCAGGAAGAGGGAGTGGCTGGCTGCTTGGCCATTGAACTCCTCTAAGGAGAGAGGGAACGGCAGGGGTCATCATCCACCTCCATCCAACAGCAGAACCTACTTAAAGAAACTAGGAGACACTACTATGCTAACTAACAGTTATGACCTGAGGCAATGGAGGAGAGACAAAAAAACCCTTGAGGAGGAAATCTCTGGGGATCCAAGGCTTAGGTCACCTTCCCTCCAGGCTTGGGATATTTTATGTAGTGAAGGTTCTGCAGCTGCAATTTGAAAAATCCAATTAAAGGGAGGTGGAAAATATTCCAATTTGGAGGAAGGCTCTCACTAAAAACCCTCTAGTGGGAACGCCATGGAAGGTTGCAAGAAAACTCTGCAACAATACGTGCAACCAAGGTGGGAGGAGAAGAGCAATGACTGCTGAGGCACTCACCGGGCCTTCCCGCCTTAAACTCAAACCAGGTGAACCAGCAGCAGTCATAGGGATAATGCGGTGAAGGTGCCTCGCTAGGGAAACCACTAAAGCCAATGGATAACCGTTATAGTGGAACACTAGCACCAAAGGAGGTAACTTTTTCCACCCTTCACCGCTAGTCTTAAATTCTTACCAGGAGCTGCTGTCACGTAGCAGGCAGCTAAGCCAAGCCCGTAGCGAGGACATTCTCAGCTATGAGCCAGATGAGAAGGATCCTGCCCCAAGTTGGACACGCTTGAGATGCAGACTAAATGCAGAGCGAGACCATCGGCTGCAGGAACCCTGCACAGAATAGAAAGGCTGGCATGCCCCTGAATTTGAATGAGAGCTAAAAAGCGGGTGAGCAGCTGAGTGAGCATGGTGCACTGAGGTCATAATGAGCATTGAGTGCTGAGACCTTGCAAGGTCGAATGCAGAATTGAGTGCAACAGAATCCCAGAGGCTGAAGCCGAGGGGATGGCAGTAGGGCATGAAGCAATGATTTGCGTAAGCAGTGAGCAATGATTGCGTAAGCAAGTGTGGACCTGCACGTAGGTCAGTAAATGAAGTAGTAATAAGTGGACCTGCATGTAGGTCTGCATAACATAGTAGCAATGAAACATCACTGAATAGTTGGGGCAAGCCAACCAGGCATGTACAAGCCGAATCAAGGTGACAAACACTCTTAGGATTTTTGGCGGCGAAGGCAGGAATTAGAGCTGAAATAATTAGCCACATGGGGCCACAACTCCCCAAACACTTTCCAGTCCCTGCCGTAGGACAAACAAGAAAGTCATGGAAGGGCCAAGAACCACATGCAGATATTGAAGCTAGTTTAACAGCCACAGCAGTAGCTTGTAGCTGACCTCTGAGTATAACAGGGTGAATAAACATAGAAGCAACATCTGAATGGAGTACACTGAGTTGTAAAACTGCAATAAACATAAATAAGGAGACACACTGCTTCTGAAAGCAGGTGTAACCAGGCAGGGCAATGAAGCTTCTGGAATGAGGCAAGTAGAATGAGAGCATGATTGAGCATAGCTAGGTTCAGAGAAATCTGAGTCAGGTGAAAACAATCTAGTATGCAACATGGAGCAGCTATGGTTGAGCTGAAACACACAGATAATGATTGCAGTTGCATTGCAGTAGTGTGAGAGTTGTGAGCAACAGTGCAAATAGGAGGAGCTCTGGAGCAATATGCTAGGAGATTAAAAACAAAAGCTCCCCAAAAAACAAAACCAAAGACACACAAACACAGAAAACAGGGAACAAAGACAGAAGAAGCACACACAGCTGAAGGCAAAATACAAACCAGAAGCACGAAATAAACAGACAAGTAGGAGCAGCAAGGTGGTGGTGGGTGTAGACCCAACCAGCTCAGAGGACAGAGCCTTCAGCTGCAAAGAAAAAGTGCTTCACAATGAGGCAGGGAGGAACTGCTTATATATCTCAGGAAGTGGGAGTGGCTGGCTGCTTGGCCATCGAACTCCAGGCAAAGCCTTTCCAATTCAAATGCCCATTTTAAAAGCAGAGCTATTCTAACCCTTCAGTTATACTTCATTAGTCCTTCCTGTTTTGCTGTTCAGTTGTCTTCTCTCTTATTGGTCACAATGAATTGAAATCTCTCTTTGCAAAAAAGATCAAAGGTCATAACTGACACTCAGAGAAGCACGGGACATTTACAGCTAAAAGCTGGAAAACCATCAGAAAGCAGACTGGAATTATACAGCAAGAAGCTGGTTTGGATTGCTACAGCAACATGGTGCCTGGAAGAAACAGTGAATTTTCTCAGCATGACATAGGTTTTACAATACATTTGGAGATTTTTATTAACATACAGTTTAAGTGTGTCTGCTGTCTGTATATGCAGATGATGATTCTTGTGGAGAAAGTATGTGTGTGTGTGTGTGTGTGTACTAATTTGCCCTTGCTCCCACTAGAGAGTAATTAGCCCCAGGTTGCCCTCTCAGCATACAGACAGTGATGCTGCAAGGAAGGGGACCCAGCTGAGTGGCCAGAATTTACCATACAGCCCCCATCATGGAGCAGGGGCACAGTTGTTTTGTTGCCTATAAAGGGCTGGGATAGAAATTGGTAGTGAATGTTTCAGAGACATTATTTGGTGGGAAGAGGACACTGAACTGCATGGATTTACTTACAATATATGTTCTACATGGTATCATGACGTAACAGTGATGGGAATATAGTGAAGACCATCACAGTGACGTTTCTGACAGTTTGCTGTGATGGTCCACTGGGTTCCCGACACTGCTACCTCTGGGATGTTTGCTCCCTCCCTGAACCAACTCTGATACAGTTTACTCCAGCGACGGCACAACACCAATTGGTGGTGTTGTGCCATCATTTTACTGACAGTCACTGTGCTCCTTGTCACAGTGGCATGGTGGAACCATCCTACATACTGCAGAGGTGGAGATTCATTACCTGCTGTGTGTGTAAAGCAGGAGGGGTTGTGAATGGGTCTGATTGCTACTAGCAGGAGTTTGAGTAGGAGAAAGTGGCTTTGCTTGGGAGGAGAAGCTTCCTATTCTCTTACCTCAGCACCTATAGTATTGTGTGCTGCACACAGGTTGAAGGTAAGATGGCAACTAGTTTATTTACAGGAAGTTCCTCTGGGCAGTTCCTCCAGAGGTCATACATAAACTAGATAGGCTGGCTTAGCCACAGAACCACCTATCACCACATTTTCCCCTTTTGGGACAGATACACCTTTCTATAGAAGTTCAAGTAGTCTTACACTAACACATTCAATTGTATTTTAACTTTTTAAACTATGTTTAAACTTTTCTGTCATTCTTACCATTGGCTATCAAGGAAGGTCAGGATAGACTGCTTTAACACTTCTGGCTCAGTGGGTGGATTATTCTGCCTCCAGGTCACTTGTCATGAAATTATTTTAACATATTTGGTCCTTTTTATTTACAAGTTCAATCTTTGAGGTTGGACTGATACCCATACTGATCGGATAACAACACTGCATCTTGTGGGTGCTTGTTCTGTGACTGGTCTATCTTTCAATAGCTTCTGCTGTGGTCTCAGTAATGTTACAGGATTTTCTAGTGCTACCAGTTGTACTCCTTCTGCTTGACCTTCTAGTGGATCATCTGGTGGCTCCCCTAGAAGCGGTGACGGTCCATCTTCCGATCCCCATCCCTCTCCGGAGTGAAGGTAAACAAAGTGGCACCCTGTTGTATGGCAACTATCCCTGTGGATTCCGCAGAAGACAGGAATGTGGTGACAGCTGTTCTGTGACCTGTGTCGAAATCTTCGTGTATGGAATCCAGACTCATTCTCCAGGGTGTAGCTGTGGCAAAGTACAAACTCTGTGTCATATGACTGTTTGCATTTGAAACTTGAAAACTGCTCATGGCCTTGAACGTTTCCTTGGTCTGGAAGTGTTGGATTTAAAAGAGATGGCAAAATAGGTACAGTTGTTCTCAGTTTTTGAGCCATCAGCATGTCTGCTGGAGTGTAGCCGTTGGCTACTGATGTGGCTCGATGGGCAAGTAAAGCTTTGAATGGATCACTGGCTTCTTGAGAAATATATTTAGGGCTGGATATTCAGACTGCGCCATTCATAGTCGCAAGCCCTTGCGCTGTGCAAAATAGTTGCGCTGGGGTGTGTCCGGGGCGATATTCAAAGGAGTTGCACTATTGAGCAACTCCTTTGAATATCACCCCCCAACCACAACCACTGTGCATGGCGCAGTGGAACTTGCACCACTGCAAGTTGACAAAGTGGAGCATTCAACTTGCGGTGGCGCAAGTACCATTGTGCCATGCGCAAAATCCCGATATTCAAAAGGTGACATGCAAATGGGGCTATAATTCATGCAAGTCACAGGGGGGGCCATTTGCATTTGATTATGGCTCCATTTGCATGCCATTAGCATGCAGGTGTGCCGATCCCCGAGGACTTGCGCCTGGCACCTTGCCATGCAGCAGCAGTCGGGGAACGACGTCCCCTGCAGCCCAATCGCGGGCAAAAGAGTGTAAAAACCCCACCACCACCCCCCTACTGGCCCAATCACCAGCATAGCTTAAATACCCCGCCTCACCAGCCTGATCTGGGCAGCAATGTGTCTCCCCAACACATCCCTGGTGGTCCAGTGGACCGATAAGCCCGATCGCGGGCTGAAGTAATAAACACCCCCTACCTCCCAACATATCCCTGGTGGTCCAGTGGACCGATAAGCCCGATCGCAGGCTGGAGTTTTCAAACACACACCCCCACCTCCTGATCATATCCCTGGTGGTCCAGTGGACCGAAAATCCTGATCACGGGATGTAGTTGTCAACCCCCGAACACATCCCTGGTGACCTAGTGTCCCCCCACCCCACCCACCCACGAAGCCCCACCACCCCGCTCCCCCTGCAGCCGGTGGGCGGCAGCATCCCACCCACCTGCCGCCCCACCGCCCACCGACTGACTGCCTGGTAGGGCCGCATGCCCATTGGTGCAGAGCAAGAGCCAATGGGCGTGCAGCCCATACCGTACCAGACAGTCCAGTTTTGTGAATGACCACCATCCGCCCCTCCCCAGAAGTGAAACTGGTGCCAGTACCATGTGATGGACCTAGCCTCTGCCAGGTGTCACTCTTGTACCGGATGCATGTAACCCTCCCCCCCCGGAGAAGGAGAGCAGTCCTGAGGGCGCTCAATCCTTCTCCCCCAGACGGCCATCTGATGACCTGGGTCTGTTCCCGAACCCAGGTTGCTGGCGTCACAAGTGGAAATCCAACCACTGCACCGGCAGGCTGGTTCCTTCTTTGTCATATTCTAATGGGACTGTCCTGCATTGTGTGATCAAAGTCTGAAATGCTTACATGAGCTATTTCTACCTTTGTAATTGATCTTTATGTTCTATTAGAGAGTGTTACTATTGAACTCTGTACTTCATATTGCAAGTGTCAGGTGTTTTCCCATACATGTAACTAATCCCATCTCGCCCCTGAAAAAGGGACCCTTGGTCTCAGTGGGCCTACCTGGTCAACTAAATTCAATAAATAAAATAAATAAATAAATAAACAATTTCATATTGAGTGAGGAAGGCATGCCAACTGTGGCTCAGCTCCTGGTTTAATCTGCCTATTTTTGTCTGTCTGACTGGGGATGTGAGTTTTATACTCTGAAGTCTCACCACTAATTGGGTATTACTTGTTTTTTCTGACCTACATACTTGCCAACTTTCTGTTGTCATATACTTATTACAAAAAAAGACAGTGGAGTCTGCTTCCTTGTTTAATACTGTTTTTTTATTCTTTTATAAAGAGTTATGTTTATGAAATTTTCTTTAGTTCTGAGTGAGCAGTACCAGTGACAATTGGGTATAGACAGCTGGTTATGAATGTCATTATTATAGGTTGTAATTTTTGAAGGAGACCCTACTCTACAGATTTCTGAAGAACACCTTGCTTGATTTGCTGGAACAGTGAACTTTCACCTGCAAACGTAGAAACAGACAGGTTATATGTTGAGATATTGCACTTTGTTACTGTGGTTAAAGTAGAAGATATTTATATGATTTCTGTGATAGGATATAAGATTCATATTCCGTTCAGGTGTATGTATATTTTACTTTATATGGTCTTATGGTAATGATCACTGTCTGCTCTTGCAATAAAGTTTACAAGTTCAAAATAAAATGGAACTGAGAAAAAAGATCAAGGTTCAGTTTTGTGTGAGGGTCATATAGTGAAAGTTGGGTAAAGTCCCTGTGCTGTCACAGAAATCTGAAGTCCCAGTTCAAGTCCAGGTTGAATTTCATGCAGTTACTTGTCCACATGGCATTATCCGCAGCAGTGGTGCCATGAGCCAGATTCCACTGGTCTCCAAGGTGGGACCCACTATCCAAGCTAGTGCCAGTCAGAAAAACCTTGGTTCATGCACTAGAGTGGTGGAAGGACAAAAGCAACATCAGAAGTGGCATTCTCTTCCTCCAGTAATCCCCCAAAAGTTTCCTCACAACAGATGCCTCACTCCTCGGTTTGGGTGTCCACCAAGAAGACCTCGCAGTAAGTGGCATCTGAAGCCCACAGGAAGTTCAGGAACACACCAGTCTCATTACTGGCAATGAAATATTTCTCCTCCCAGCTACGAGGCCAGTCTGTTCAAATTTCGAACAGACAACACCACAACAATGTATTACATAAGCAAGCAGGGAGGAACGAGATCCTCAAAACTGTGTACAGAAGCCATGAGGATCTGGGATATAGGCTACTGCTTAGATGCAAAGATTTATGATGTACATCTTTCATATAAACATATGAACATACCAATGTGCCAGCAAAAACAGACCTCCTGGTCTATCAATGTCTACTTGAGTGTGCATCTAGCGCCCCTAAGTTGCAGCTGCCCCACCCCCTTTTGTCTGCTCTTGGCTGTTCTCAGCCTCACCCACCCATACTGTCCCCTGTTCTCTGTCCCATGCCCTTTTAAAGCTACCCACAGTTTTGCGTGATATCACCCTCTCTGGTAGGGAATTCCATTTCTACACCACTCTCTCTGTGAAGTAATGCCTCTTCATCTCCCTCCTAAATCTTCCCCCCTACTCTTTGCTCATGCCCTCTAGTGTCCCTTCCCTTCCCTTCCTCAGTTTAAAACCCTCATTGGCTTGATCCTTGTTGATTCCCCACAGACACCTGAAAGTTACAACCATGTCCCCCCATCCCTCCTCTCCCCCAGAGTGTACATATTCAGTTCACCTAGCCTGTTCTTGTAGTCTCTCCCCTCTATTCCCTGTATCATCCTCATTGCCCTCCACCGCACTCCCTAAAGTAGCTTGAAATTCTGACTCAGGTATGGCCTCCAGAACTGCACACAGTACTCCAACTGCAGCCTGACCAGCGATCTATAAAGGGCAAGATCTCCTCCTTCTGCCTGGATGAGAACCCCCTCACAATACACCCCAGCATCTTGTTTGCCTTCGCTGCTGCTTCCCTGCATTGGGCAAAATTATTCATGCTCCCTGTTACCATCACCCCTAAGTCCTTCTCCTTCTCAGTGATCCTCAGCTTCACCCCCCCAACCAGTATTTTCTCCTTGGGTTCTTTGCCCCGAAATGCATAACCTTACACTTCTTCACATTGAACCCCAGCTGCCACCTCTCCAACCACTCCTTCAGTTTGGTTAGGTCCCCTGCAGTTGCTTCCATCCCTCCTCCTCGTCCACTTCTGCACCCCATTTCATATTGCCTGTGAACAGGCTTACCCTGCTCACCACTCTGTACATGATGTTTGAGATGAAGAGCCCAAATCACGCCGGGCCCAGCACCGAGCCCTGCGGCACCCCACTGATCACTATTCTAGGTGTTGAGAATTCCCCCCCCACCACCACCACCCATTGTAGCCTCCCACACAGCCAGTTTGTAATCCAGTTTGCCACCTTCGCCCCCACTCTCATACTAGTTAGCTTCCCCCAAAGCCATCTATGAGGTACTGAATCGAAATCCAAGTAGAGAACATCCACTGCATGGTCCCTACCCAGCGCTCTTGTTACCCAGTCAGAATATTGTATTAGACTAGTCTGACAGGACTTCCCCGATATGAACCCATGCTGCCTCACATCCTGGAGGCAGCATCAGGCAAGGGCAATGATCTAGCAGGTAAGACAATGACCTAGTAGATGCCCTATGCAGAATCTGCCAGGGAAACCACGAGTGGGCGCTGAACCAGCAGGTGCTAGCCTCACTTGTCAGAAGATGGGACACTACAGAAAAAGATGTTTGCTTCTTCAGAGAACAATCACCTCCCACAGGTTTGTTGCAGGCCTTCAGCAAGGAGCACAATCCCAGAGGGCACCCTAGTTCTGGACTGGAGAGGGAGGTTCCTGTATTCCTTTCTACCCATTCCCACTCATACAGAGAGTGCTCATAAAGCTCAGGAGAGAGCCAGTAGCAATAATTCTAAAAGTCCCTGATTGGGCCAGGCTGGCTTGGTAATCAGTGCTCCAGACCCTGTCCAGCAGCACCCCATATCAATCTGCCACTGGTCCTGGCCTGGTGGCACTGAGGGTTGAGGCACTGGATGCCACACCTTGCGCCACGCTGGCGAACCGGGTTCTGGAACGGACTCAGTCATTTGGGGGTCAACTGGGGAGGTAAGGATTGAGTATCTGGAGAACTGCTCTTCTTCCTCAGGGTGGGGGGTTTATGTGCTACACATGTCAGCACAAGAGGGGTTCGACCCATGCCCAGGTGCACTTAGCCGCCTTCATGGAGGTGGAGACAGCTGCTGCACCCATTGCATGGGTGCGGGGAGAAAAAAATGGAGGAAAATACTGGGACCTGGCTGGACCCATGATGGCCCTGAAAGGGCCGGAGAATGTACCCTTCTAAGAGGGGGTCGTAGCCCCTGCCGGGTCCACGGAGGAGGTGACAAATCATGTTGTGATAAAAAAAATCTGCCACTGAGATACAACCTGCTGACTCTGTCTGAGGGCAGTATAACATTCACAGACCTCAGGACATTATGTCTGAGGGCAGTATAACATTCACAGACCTTAGAACGTTATGTCTGAGGGCAGTATAACATTCACAGATCTCAGAACGTTATGTCTGAGGGCAGTATAATATTCATAGACCTCAGAACGTTATGTCTGAGGGCAGTATAACAGTCACAGACCTCAGAATGTTATGTCTGAGGGCAGTATAACATTCACAGACCTCAGAATGTTATGTCTGAGGGTAGTATAACATTCACAGACCTCAGAATGTTATGTCTGAGGGCATGGTTCTTGAGAAGCTAGAATTCTGTAATCTAAACTTGTCAGAGGCAGTGCTGGGAGTGCTGAAGCTTTCCAGAAAACCAGCAACAAGAAAAGCATACTCCTCAAAGTGGAAGAGATTCTTATGCTGGTGTGTCCCCAGGAAGGTAGTCACAAAACAGTCTGGGCTGCCCACAGTTCTGGACTACCTGCTATACTTACAGTCCTTAGGTATGAGACCCTCAACCCTGAAGGTACATCTGGCAGCATTGTCAGCCTCCACATCAGTAGGCAAAGTCAAGCCCTTGGCCTCCTAGCCTGTAGTTAAAAGGCTCTTTAAAGGCCTCAATCCCTTTTATCCCCCCTCTAAGTACATTTCATTAGTCTCATATTTAAGTTTGGTAATTTTATTCAGAAGGGTTACTAATTGGAATGAATTAGCTTTATAAAGAGCAATCCTCCATCTCTTTGAATTACTTAACTGATTCTGTTTTCCTATTAGAAGAAAAGCTAATTATTTTACCTCTTATGTAGGCTTTAAAAGATTCCCACCGACAGGAGTCTGATGTATCCCCAGTATCATTTACTTCAAAAAAGTCAGCCATTTCTTTATGCAGCCAATCAATAAACCCAAGACTTTTAGCAAGGGATGCATTAAATTTCCATCTAAATTTATCTGCCCTCTCCCTTTGAAAAGGCAGGATAGTGCTAATGAGACCGTGATCTGACAACACTATTGGTTCAATGTCTGCTTTGATCATACCTTCAACCAGATTCTTAGACATGAAAATAAAATCTAATCTGCTGTATACAGTATGTCATGCCTTCTGGAATAAAAAGTGTAGTCTGTACCTGATGGGTGAGCTATCTAACAGGCGCCTACAAAACTGGCATCTGTTGTTAAGGTGACTAGTAAGGTTCTGGCTCTAGTGTTCTCTACTTTGGAGTCGGGCTCGTTGTGATCTAATAACGGGTCCATGACCTCATTAAAGTCACCTGCTGGAATAATTTTATAGTCTAATAGGGAACTAAGTTGAACAGATAATGAGTCACAGAAATCTGCATGCGAAGAATTGAGGGGTATGCATTGCGAAGACAGATCTTTTCCCCATCAATTGTGCCTAAAGGGGCTTGAGATCTGCCTTCTGAGTCAGTGAAATATTGGTACTTCACAAAGTTCACCCCTTTCCTGATTAATATCATCACCACCCTCTTTTTGCTCCACCTGAGAGACCTATTCTCTACATAATTTTTCAGCCTCAGGTTTAGTTAGATAGGTCTCTTGCAGCATGACTATCAATTTAATGCTTATTAAGATATCCTAAAACTTTTCTCCTCTTTATAGCAGAATCTAAACCATTGACATTCTAAGATGCAATTCTGAGCACTGTCATTTCTAAGTTATACATAAACTCTCTGAGAATTAACTAAATAACTCAAGGCAAACAGTCATAATAAATAAGCAATAAATTGTAACGGGCAATAACATTTCTATTAGGCCTATATAATCTTAATAATCTTTTATCTTAATAATAGAAAAATCCTACTCTAAAATGCCAAAATACAAATATAACCATAAAATTTAGCACTCTAAAAATCTATTCAATATTTAGCTCAGCAGGAATATATCTTATGATATACTGTACTTCCAAAACAAGTTAAACTGAAGAGTTCACAAGACCTAAATTAAGAAATAAATAACAGCTGGTGTACTATAAGTAAATATACAATGTCAGTGTTGAAAAAGTAGCTGGAGTGATAAGTACTAAAAAAAAACTCATGCAGAGACTTGTATCTTACAAAGAGTAGGAAGCAATCTACAAATTGCAGGGCTGATAGTACCGGAATACTCAAGTTACCAGCTAGCTAGAGTTTTAGGGTGGTGGTTTCTTGTGACAGCGGCTTTAGTCTGTGCTGTCAGTGTCCTTGTGAATACAAATTCATGGTGGGTTGGGCAAAAACTGTAAAGGTCTAATGGTAAGGGGCAACATAATGTTCTCATACATGCAGAAAATAAACTAATTATGTTCTAGTCAACTTTTATAAGGAAGTCTATAAAAAGCAGTTTCCTCTGGAGAAAGGAACCATCAAAGACTTTCTGACGAAGACCGGCCTGCCTAGTTTGACTGAATATGATTCTCATAGACTGGAAAATCCATTAACTCTGGAAGAGGTCACAGAAGCTATTAGAAGCCTACCCCAAGGGAAAACGCCAGGCCCTGATGGTCTTACAGGTGAATTTTATTCCATTCTGAATGCTGATATACTAAAGTTCATACTAAGGTAAGTGCAAGAGCAGGAAGACAGAGGCCCATAATGCTCTTATGCTAATCCATCATATAATAGGAAAGATCATATCCACTGCCTATCAAACCATCTAAACTATTTTTAAAAATACTTTTAGTTTCACTAATAACAACTTTAAGCGGTACTCTATTACATGGACCAACAACTCTGAGAGTGAAAAAATATTTTCGACTAGAGCTCAAGAATGGTTTTCTGACTAGTTGCAAGGGATGCCCCCTAGTATTATGGTTATAATTTTTGAATTCTAAACCTAGTTCACATAAAAGATAGGGGTCATGAACAATGTCATATAATAGCATAAGATCACCTCGAAGATGACATGTTGCTAAGGGCATAAGTTTTAAGATGTCTAACATTCCCTCATAAGAGACATTGTATAGCCCAGAAACTGTTTTAGTAAATTTCCTCCGAACTGTTTCTAATAAAAGGCCTTCAGATTTTTTATACGGACACCAGAGCTGGGAAGCATATTCTAAATGTGGTCTGGGATATGCTCGATACAATGGTAACAATACCTCACGCTCCCTTGATCTGATGTTACGTAGGATAGACCATACTGCTCTGTTGGTTTTGTTAATAATGCTGTGTACATGCCTGTTGTAAGATAAATCATCTGAAATTATAATGCCTAAATCTCTTTCATCCGATGTTGTGCCAAGTGTCCAATGAGTAAGAAATATGCAAATGTATTGTACCTAAATGCATTACTCTATATTTCGAGATATTCAAAGTCATGCCCCAGTTCTTAACCCATGTAGTAATATGATCAAGATCTTTTTGGATGATGTTAGCCTAGGGGACAGAGGCACAAGGGCCACCTATTTTAACATCATCTGCATTTTTAATGGTAAAAGAAGAACAACCTAAGGTAAGATCAGCAATAAATGCCTGAAAAAGGCAAGGACCCAAGATCAAGCCCTGTGGCACCCCACTTGTCACTGTACCCTTAGCTGATTTTCTCCTATTGATCAATACTTGCTGAGAACAATTTTGAAGCCAGTTATTTATCCAATTCACAATGAAACTATTTATATTTAACTTACAAAGTTTAATAATTAGAGCCCAATGTGGCATGATGTCAAAAGCCTTGCTGAAGTCAATAAAAATGACATCACAAGGCAAGTTTTTATCAAGAGAAGAACTAATATGTTCATAGAAGCATATTAAGTTGGTTAAACAGCTTCTGCCTTTTTTAAAACCATGTTGCTCTACATCATGAGAATCAAGGACAGGAGATATCACATATTTAATTAGACATTCTAATAATTTACAGATGGAGGAAGTTAAATGTATCGGCCGATAATTTTCTCAATTGTTTTTTAGGCCTTTTTATGAATTGGGATAACATCTGCCTCTCTCCAATCCTGTGGGACAAATTTTATGGCCAAAAAATAATCAAACATCAGTTTTAAGGGGGCAGTAATAACATCTACTAACAAAAACAGTAAGTGGCTAGTTATGCTATCTGGGCTAGGGCTGTATTTACCTTTAAGTGTTAATATTTTTTTCTTAATGATGTCTGTAGAGAATCTGACAGGTGGAACATTAGCAGTTTCAAACAAGGCAACATCATAAGTTGGTGTGACAGTACTAGGAAAAATTTTGCAAACATTGTTATTAAAAAATTCAGCCACTTTTTTAGGATCATGAATCAAAATGTCATTGTCAAGTAATGGACCAACTTGACATGTGGGTTTCCTCAAAGAATTAATACAAGAGTAAAAGTGCTTGCTGTTTAATTTGTTAGCAGTTAACGCTAAATTATGTTCCCACTTGAATTTAACCCTTTTGATCATGGTCTTACATTTTCTTTGTGTTTGAATACATGAAGCCCAATTAGAGGATGATTTAATTTTTTGATATCTGATGTACTTTTTACGCTTTAATCTAAAAATTATTTTGATTGACTGGTTCATCCATTTGGGGACTTTATTCTGGTTAGCATTTTTAATCTTAGATGGAATGTATAATTCTCTAAGATGACAGATAATGTACTTGAAATTTTCCCAATGAAGTTCTGGAGTAGAACCTGTCAATAAAAACTCCCAATTGATATTCCCAATAATATGCTTCATCGTCTCCAAATCAGCTTTATCATACAAATATATTTTGGTAAGATTGAAGTTATAAACATATGTTTGTATAATATTAAATGTGATGGTGTTATGGTCACTATTCCCAATTGGGTCGCTAACCAGAATATTATCTACCGTTAGGTCATCATCACAAAGTACGAGGTCCAGAATATTATTTCCTCTAGTTGGGGTAAGTATATTCTGCTTAAGACCCAACTGAATACATGCATTCAATAGCCTATTCCCCTGACTGGTATTGGCACTTAAATTCTGCCAATCTATTTCACCTAGGTTGAAGTCTCCAGAGACTACAATTTTGCCTATCGCTTTAGCCTGTTCAAATTTGCAGAGAATAGCATCTAAAATGTCAACTGGAGAGTTGAGAGGATGATAGCAAGAACCCAGAATAAGGACATCTGATGTAGACAGACTTAACTTGACCCAAATGGTCTCAGTTTGTTTGTCATGTTTTTTGATGTTCTTAGTAATGTCAATTGAGTTTAGTTGGTTTTTCACAAATAATGCAACTCCCCTTCCCTTCCTATTATTCCTATTATATGTATACATGGTGTAACCTGGAATAATTGTCTCCCAAGATTATTTGTCATCACCCCAGGTTTCACGGATTGAGATGATGTCAACATCATCTTGACTAATTCTGCATTTTAATTCATCCAGTTTATAACTGAGACATCTGGCATTAAAGCTTAAGCAATGCAAATGTTGACATTTCATAGAGCTGCTAGCTGAAGATTTTAGAGATGGTGACCTGCCCACCATCTCACCCTCTGAATTCAGTTTAAAAGATTGTTAACAGATGTCAAAAACTGTTTTCCCAGGACAGCATTGCCCGTCTACTTAAATGTAAACCATCAAAGCAGTACAATTCAGGATGATGTTCAAATGCTTCCCAATGAGTTAAACAAATCAAATTCTGAATATATAAAAATATCTCTAAATATTTATTGTGCACCTTTGCAGACTCACATGATAAAGGTGAACTTCCACCCATCATGACCCTATATAACCTTTATTCTTAAAAAACAAAAAACAAAGATGCCCTGGACTGCACTAGTTATAGGTCTATTTCACTTCTTAATAATGATTATAAAATGTGAACTAGAATTCTAACTACACACCTTCAATTAGTAATCAAAAATCTGATCCAGAAAGAGCAAGTAGGCTTCAGTTAAGGGTGGATCAGGGGTTGATAATGTGGGAGGGCTCTATAATGCTATTTGGCACGCTAATAAATTGAAAATTCCAGGAATAGCTGTCTCATTAGACATGATGGAGGCCTTTGACTCCCTCAACTGGGATAATGTGCTTCTGGTGATAATGCACTATGACTTTGGGGAATATTTCTGTAACTGGTTTAATATTTTTATAACATGGGTTCCTAAATACTGTCTTCTGATTTGTCCAAACAGGTTACCTGACCGTTAATTAATCTCTGATATACCCACAGTTGCAAGTTCACATGACTTTATTTCACTATTTCTTTAGGCAAAACTCTAACAAAACATTGCCCATGCAATAAGAGGATTAACGCACTCCAGGGTATGGGTTTACTGAGCATTAATCCACGCCTGGGTGGTTGAAATCACTCGACTTCGCCTGGTGATTCCAAACCCCCTAGGTGTGGATTAATGCTCAGTAAACCCATATCTTGTTGTGGGTTAATCCCTCCATACAGGTCCTCTTTAGCAGAACTAATATATAATGGCTGTATATCCCGAAGTTTAACCTTTTTTATGAAACCAGACAAAGTTGCCCCATCTCGCCTTACCACCCTTTCAGTAGAACTCTTCAGCAGAATTATTCAAGTGTCTCTGGGAATTCATGACATCTCTGTGGGAAATGTTTGTAATAAGGTGCTGGCCTTTACAGACGATATCCTACTTACCCTAACTAGACTCTCTATTAGTTCTTTAACAGAAGCTTAAGGATGTTGGCGCCCTTTCTGGGCTCAGTCTTAGTTGGAGTAAAACACAATTAATGCCTCT
This sequence comes from Neoceratodus forsteri, assembly GCA_016271365.2. Taxonomy (NCBI): domain Eukaryota; kingdom Metazoa; phylum Chordata; order Ceratodontiformes; family Ceratodontidae; genus Neoceratodus; species Neoceratodus forsteri. The sequence goes on along the minus strand of JADMNL010000022.1, from coordinate 6,986,465 downwards.
GTTTTGTCTAAGGATTTTGGAGAAGTCACTATCTGAACAATACAAATCAGAAATGATTAAAATGGAGATCAAATATCTGGGGCTAAATATTTCTGATAATACGCACAGTGACTTAGAAAGGAATATCAAGCCCATTATAAATGAGATGCAAGTAGATTTTAATAAATGGGGAAAATAGAATGTATCCTTATGGGGAAGGGGAATAAATACAATTAAAATAATTACTGCTCCTAACATCTTTTATGAATTTCAAAATATCCCCAACCTACTAAATAAAAAATATGGAAGGGAACGTCGAGCTAGCTGGCTGTCAGGAAGCCAAGGGCCCCAGTGATGGAGGGAGGCTTTGTACTCCCCTGGTGGGAGACATGTAATCGGTGTTTTGCATGAAACAGGCAGCAGCTCATTTACCAAATTTTAATAACTTGGATGCACCCTTCTGTTTAGAGGTGGAAAAATATTTTTTGCAAGAATATAGACTAACAGATTGCTTATTTATCCCAGTAAAAGACATGCTCAAGACTCATCCAGGGCTAATGAATCCTATTAGGTAATGAAGAAAATAATTATTAACTTTGATTGTAAGGTTACTTCCAGGAGTTGCTTCCAATATGGAAAATTGAATGTATAACTGGTGGTCAGACAGTGGTGCCAGATGGGGGAAATTGGGTATTATTAGGCTAAATGACTTGACTAATCCAAGCCCAAGAGAGCTTATGTACTTTGACGAAGTAAGGTCAAGTTATAAAGTACCAAAATTTCATTTTGTCTTTACCTTCAATTTAAGGAACTGCTTAAACTTCATGTCCTTCAGTCAGAGCTTTCCTTACCAGAATCTTTAGAAAAGGATCTACTTCAAAACAGGAAGTTGTCATCCCTCTGTAGAGACACTTGGTGAGATCCCATCTGGAGTACTGCATGCAGTTCTGGAGACCCCATCTCTGCAAGGACATAGACAGGATGGAGAAACATAGAAACATAGAATCTGATGGCAGATCAGGACCACTTGGCCCACCTAGTCTGCCTATTTCTCTACCTAATGGATAAGCTGCAGATCCTCGTTAACCAACAACCTACTTCCTCCTACCCCCCACTAGAATTGCCTTATGTCTGTCCCATGCATTCTTGAAATCCCCCACTGTTTTTGACTCTACGACCTCCTCAGGAAGGCTGTTCCAAGCATCTACAAGCCTCTCTGTGAAGAAATACTTCCTCACATTACCTCTGAGCTGTTCCCCCCCATTATCTTCAAATTGTGTCCCCTTGTTCTTGCACATCTCTTTCTGAAATATGCTAGCCTCTTGGACTTTGTTGATTCCCTTGAGGTATTTGAAAGTTTCTTTCACGTCACCCCTCTCCCTCCGTTCCATGAGGCTATACATCTTAAACTCCTTTAGTCTTTCTTCATATGTCTTCTGGTGCAGACCCTGCACCATTTTGGTTGCCCTCCTCTGGACAGCCTCCACCCAGTCTATGTCTTTGTGGAGATGGGGTTGCCAGAACTGTATACAGTACTCCAGATGTGGTCTTACCAACTGCCTGTACAGAGGGACAACAAGTTATTGTTTTCTACTGGTGATGCCTCTCCCTATGCAACCCAGTATCCCAGTATCCCCCAGCCCTCCTTACTGCCTTCTCACATTGCTTGCCCACCTTTAGGTCATCTGATATGATTACCCCAGGTCCCTTTCCATTTTTGTTGTTGTCAGTATCTCACCTCCCCATTGCATACTCTTCCCCTGTGTTTTTGTTTCCCAGGTGCATTACTTTGCACTTCTTTGCATCAGATTTAAGCTGCCATACATTTGACCATTCCTCCAACCATGACAGGTCCTTTTTCATCCTTTCCAACCCATCTTGTGTATCAACCCTGTTGCAGATCTTCATGTCATCTGCAAAGAGACATACTTTTCCTTCCAGTCACTCTGCAATGTCACTTATATAGACATTAAAAAGGACTGGCCCCAGAACTGAACCCTGCGGTACCCCATTAGTAACCCCCTGTTCTTCACTGTGGACTCCATTTACTATTACCCACTGTATCCTGTTGTCCAGCCAGTGTTTTACCCAGGCTACCACTCTGGGACCCACTCCCAGGCTGGCTAATTTGTTTATTAATCTTTTGTGTGGGACTGTGTCAAATGACTTGCTAAAGTCTAGGTAGACCATGTCAACAGCTCCTCCCTGGTCTACTACTTTGGTCACCCAGACAAAGAAATCAATTAGATTTGTCTGACATGACCTTCCTGCTGTGAATCCATGCTGCCTTGGGTCCGGTGCCCCACTGGCCTATAGGTACTCAACAATTCTTTCCTTCAGAAGTGATTCCATCATTTTCCCTACCACTGAGGTCAAACTGACAGGTCTGTAGTTTCCTGCCTCTGTCTTGCTCCCACTTTTGTGAAGTGGAATCACATCCACCCTCTTCCAGTACTCAGGTACCATACCATCCTCCCATGATTTATTAAAAAGGGTAGTCAGTGGTGTTACTAGTTCTTCCCTTAGTTCTTTTAGAATTCTGGGGTGAATCCCATCAGGCCCCATTGCTTTATCCACCTTCAGTTTTAAGAGTTCTTTCAGAACCCTTTCCTATGTGAAAGGACTAATATCAACCCCCCTATCCAGAGTGCTTCTACTGACTGGATTAGGTTTCATCCTTTCCATCCCACCTTGCGCATCAACCCTGTTGTAGATCTTTGTATCGTCTGCAAAGATATGTACTTTTCCTTCCAGTCCCTCTGCAATGTCACTTATATAGACATTAAAAAGGACCGGCCCCAGTACTGAGGAGGGCAGTCCAGAGAAGGGCAACTAAAATGGTGCAGGGTCTGCAGGAGAAGCCATAGGAAGAGAGGCTAAAGGAGCTTAATATGTATACCCTCAAGGAAAGTGGGGGGGAACATGATAGAAACTTTCAAGTACCTCAAGGTAATCAACAAAGTCTAAGAGGGTAGCATCTTTCAGAAAAATAGATGTGCAAGAACAAGAGGGCACAATTTGAAGATAGAGAGGGGATGGCTCAGGGGCAACGTGAGGGAAGTATTTTCACAGAGAGGTGGTGGACCAATGGCGGCATTCCTGAGGAGGTTGTGGGGTCAAAAACAGTGGGGAAATTCAAGAATGCATGGGACAGACATAAGGCAATTCTGGTGAGGGGGTAGGAGAAAGTAGGCTGTTGGTTAACTAGGATCTGCAGCTTATCCAATAGGTAGGGAAATGAGCAGACTAGGTGGGCCAAGTGATTCTTATCTGCCATCAAAGTCAATGTTTCAAAAAATTGTTTTTTTAAGGAAAGGAGCAAATATGATATACAGGTTAATTTCCATCAAGAAGGTCTCTGTTACTATGGATGCTAAAAAAAGTTGGGAGAAGGTGTTGTCTCTAAAGTTCATTAATAAGCAGTGGGGTAAAGCCAGGAAAAATGCAATTAGATGTAGCAAAGAGATACAGGGTAAGTTAATTCACTTTAAGATACTGCACCAATTTTATCTCATGCCCTATAAACTAGAGGTTATGGGTCTGCCTTCAGGAGAAGAGTGTTGGAGGTGGAGGAAGGAGCACGCTGATATTTTTCAGGTTTTTTGGGAATGTTCTCCTAGCTCTGTGCTGTGGGTCAACTTTCCTGAGGTATGCAAGACAGTCATCAAACTATCAGCTCCTAGGGAACCACATTTTTCTCTCTCTGGGATCACATTTAATCATTTTCAAATCCTCTGCTCACCAAAAAAAAATTGGTTGTTGGCAGCCTCTTTAGGAATAAGGAGACTGCTATTAAGGAACTGGAAAGCAAACAAAGTACCCTCAGTTGTTGAACTGTTCCATTATCTGAGCACAACTATTAACAATGAGAGGATTGTTGTTAGACAAGCTAGAAACTTGAGAGCCAATCTGGGTGACCTTTTTAGATTTTGTTAAATCTGTAATGTAATATTGCCTTTTATGCATTCTGTTATACCCTTCTGAGCATAGTTTTGCTCTTGCCTGTTATCTATTTTATTGCTATAATTATATTTAAGGTATACATTGTGAAAGTTATTGTAAAAAGCTGGTGTTCTCTTTTTTATATTTTTACATTGTTAAAGTATCTTTAAAACAAGTTTCAATTAAAAGTTTAATAGAATAGCCAGCTCATGGAGGGCTGAGGCATCCATGCCTTACCTCCTGTCATGCCGTCGACCCATGTTCGTGGTGTGAGCAGGCCGCCGGGGGTCGGCCGGGGAAAGAGAGGATCGAGTGTCAGGAGGACAGCTCTCCTCTCCCAGGGAAGGGGTGAGGATGGAGTCTGATGCTTGCCTGTCCTCTAGTGGTGGCTGGGGATGGCACAATGGACCCAGACATAGGGAGTGGATGCAGGGCAAATGCCCGCGTGCCATTTGTGGAAGCATGCGTGGTTTGACCATTGGCGTCATTGCACATCTCTACACCACACTTGGGGGAAACTGGGAGAAAAGCAAAGGAAAACATCCCGACTGGCGAGATAATGCCAGCCCCTCTCAGGTGCCACACCCAGCTAGCTGGCACCTCCCTAAGAAGATCTGGAGGTGAGTCCATTGGATGCCGGGGTGATGGGGCTGGGGCTAGTGGAAGGGGTCCGGTCAGGAGGAGCAGAAATAGATTAACAAAAAAAAGTTTAATAGAAAAAACAAACTGCAACACTTACCCAAACTAGCAGAGATTGTCTACTACTGCAGAGTCCTAGTGGTAGACTCTGATTTCCTTCTCACACAGAAAGATTATACATTCAATAGATGGAGACAACCAGGTGTTATGTATATCTTTCAGTTTTTGGACACAAAGATGGGTACTTCCCTTTGAGACTCTGCAGCAAACCTTTGGTTTGACTGGCTGGGAACATTTTAGATATCTACAGGTCAGAACCTACTTATTGGACAAATCAGATGGACAATCCTCTTTACCTGACCTCTCTCTACAACCACTGCAACTCCTAATGGGTGCTAATAAAAGCATACGTAGAAACATAGAATTTGACGGCAGATAAGGGCCGCTTCGCCCACCTAGTCTGCCAATCAGGGTAAACTGTGGGGGGCACTTGATTAGCAACCTAACCCGAAGACTTCAAGATTATTTTAGGTGACTCCACACAAACAATACTACTTTCTCTCTTTCTCACTCTCTCTGTATATATCTTTATAAAATGGCAAGCAAAACTCCTGAAACCTCATTTGCTGAGAGGCATCACCTGACCATGCATTGAAAAGCTGACTATCCCACAACATGATGAAATGCATGTTAGCAGTAAAGCATATAGATGTATGTATTGTCTATTATTAAATTGTTTGTAAATTGAAAAACTTTTAATAAACAGAATTTTTAAAATGCTAGTGAATGCACAGTCAGTGATGGATCATGTTACCAAGACAATAAAATCTCATTATTTGCAAAATCAGGAACTATTTTATGTATATATTTTGCCATTTTAAATGTACTGAAACTAATAATGTTACGTAAAAAAAAAATCACAAATGTTTCACTTTACATATAATACACAAGTGCAGTGATCCAGTTTGGAAGCACAATAAGCCACTCGCGGGTGTGCATTAAAGGATTTGAATGTGCTTTCCATGGGCGTAAGGACACAGTCTTCACACTCATGCCTTACTCCCTTGGGGCATGGATTAAAATCCTTTAATGTACTCCAACTTGGCTTATTTTATTTATTTATTTATTTATTTATTGAAATGTTTCACCAGGAGGGTACACTGAACAACAAGTTGCTTGTTTCATGGTGCGACCTGGGGGGAGAGGTTACATACGGTTGTGAAGAATGATCAGTTACAATAGTATGTGGATAGTACAAACAATATAACATTTTAAGATTGTGCAACAGTTGGAACACAAGCTATTGTACAATAAACAGTAGTGGAACATTGGGTAAATTACAATACATGTCCAAAATCATACAAAAGAACATATAAATGTACAAAACAGTAATATTGCAATAGAGCCAATTATAGTGCATGAGTGTACCAGGAGCAGGCTCGAGGTAGTACGCAAGTGCTGTTGGAGTAAAAAGGATGGGGTTAGGTTGTGCACACTGGTGACCCAAAAGGGCAGGAGGAGAAGAGAGGGGGAGAGAGGCAAGAGCTGAATATGAGGAGAAGGGGTAGTCATTTCCTAATTTCCCCCTTCAGGATGTTGAGAACCCTGCCAGGGAGGTCATGGTAGGAAGGCAGAAACTGGGAATAGGTATTAAGGTGGATTAAAGCAGGAACAGCTGAGGGAAAGGTAATTGTGTAGGACAGAGGAAAGGGAGTAGTTGGAGGAGGAGTGACATATTTAAGGGGGGAGGGAATTCCAGATTTTAGGGAAATGATGGGCAAAACCAGTCTGACTGATGAGGGTGGAACAGCCAGGGACCATCAAGGTGCAGGTGTAAGTTGATCTGAGAGAGTGGGTGGGGGGAGGTGGAGTGTAGAAAGAGGATGAGAGATAGGAGGGGAGCCTCCCGAACCAGAATTTGGAGGTTAGTTTTGCACAGTGAGAGATGTGTCTATGAGATAGTGTAAGGAAGGTTAGAGAGTGATAGAGTTCACAGTGGTGGGAGCAGGAAGGGGAGTCGATAGCAAAGTGACAGAAGGAGTTAAAGAGAGTGTCCAACTTGGTCAGCGAAGATTTAGGAGCAGCACCATAGACTATGTCACAGTAGTCAAAGATGGGGAGTATCATCTTCTGGACAATTTCACACCTCGCAGTCAGCAGGATGCAACTACGATTCCTGTACAGAGCACGAAGCTTTGGGCACAGTTTCTTCAGGATAGCATCGATATGCACCAGAGAAGCTGAGGTGCTGGGCCAGCCAAACTCCCAGATATCGAAATGAGGAGGTGTCCTCCAATATGGTCCCATCAAGGGTATAGAAGGTGGGTAGGGGCCAGAAGCCTAGAGAGTCTCTGCCTGGTGCCAAAGGTCATTGAGACTGTCTTCTTGGCATTTAGAAAAAGCTGGTGAGAAGTAAACCAGAGCTGAACTTGGTTGAAGTCATGCTGTAGGCTGGTTTGCACAGCAGCAGGGTTTTTGCTGGAACTGTACAAAACAGTATCGTCAGCGTACATGTGGATAGACGAGGATGAGCAGGCTGTGGGAAGATCATTAAGGAAAGAACAGTAGGGGAGTAAGGACTGAGCCCTGAGGGACACCAGTGTTGATGGGGAATGGAGGGGAGATGGAATCAAGGATTCTCACCGACTGGGTCTTGCCAGTGAGGTAGGATTTAGACCAGTTGGTAGCTGACAGAGCAAGGCCAGCTGAGAAGAATGACTCAAGAAGCAGGGGATGTGAAACAGTGCCGAAAGCTTTGGCTAGGTTGACAAAGATGGCCGAGGTGATCAGGCCATCGTCCATCCCTGAAAGGATGGAGTCAGTAAGCCTGAGGAGGGAAGTGGTTGTTGAGTGGTTCTTCTGAAAACCAGATTGGAAGGGGTTGAAGAAGGAGGAATCAGAGAGGAAGGGTGATAGTTTAGAGAGAACTAGATGTTCTTGAAGTTTGGCAAGGGTAGGAAGGAGGGAAATGGGGCGATAGTTGCCAGGAGTGGATGTGTCACCACCCTTGGGGAGAGGAACGACTATAGCATGTTTCCAGGATGAGGGTACTTTGGGAGAAATAAAGGACAGGTTAAGGATTAGGGAGATAGGATAAGCAATTGCAGGAGCAGAAAGGTAGAGAAGTTTAGGATATAGCTCATCTGGTGAGAAGCCTTTAGAGGGGTCAAGAGATAGGAGAGCATTAAGAGCTTCATCAGGGGAGATAGTAGAAAAGGAAAATGGGGGAGGAGTAGGCACTGGCTGAGTCGAAGGGCTGAAGTTAGTTGGTGGCAATGGGGAGAGGAAATTTAGAAGAAACGTGTTGCACGAGGTGTAATAGGCATTAAATTAATTGTCCACAGAGCCAGGGTCAGAAACTAGGGAGTTATTTATTTTGAGAACTGGAGGGGGGAGGGAGAGAGAGAGTGAGAGAATACGGCATGAACTACCCTCCAGAATTTAGAAGGAGAGTTGGTGTTAGTCAGGAATGAGGAGTTGAAATAATCAGACTTAGCCAGTCTAGCAGCTTTAGTACATGAATTGCATATCATTCTGTACTTGGCATAGTCATTTGGATGTTTAGTAGATTTGTGTTTTCCCCAGGCCCGATCACGCTACCTGAAGCAGGCCAGGAGTTCGGGGTGATCCAGGGGAGGTGAAGCCCACAGACTCTGGTCCATCTGAAAGGAGCAGAGACATTACAGGTGGCAATGAATTTGTCCTTAAAATAGTCAAGTGCTTGGTCAACAGAAATGGCAGTGGAGAGGGGGGTCCAGTCAGTGGAAGCGAGTGCAGAGTTGATTGGGGTAAGGTCTAAGGATTTAAAGGACCAGAGCTATATGATTTTAGGGGGAGATTTGAGGTGATGAATTTTACGAACAATGAAAATGGGGTTGTGGTCACTAAGGGCATCGGGGAGGAGACCAGATTTAATAACGCGGTGAGGTTGGGTTGTGAGTGCCCAGTCAAGCAGGGTGTGGTTTTGTGTTTTGGGATTAGGGCATGTGGGTTCAAGTATAAGTTGAGTGAGGTTTAGAGCAGCGACATCATTGCGTAGCTTGTTTAACTTGGGAGACAACCAATTTAGAGTCACATCACCCATTATGAAAAGTCCACCAGATTGTGACAGGGAGGTGATATTGGTAAAGAGTTCAGTCATGACCGAGGGTTGAATGCTTGGGTGACAAATAGATGCCAGCCACAAAGATTGGGATTGAGAAAGGAAGAGTAATGCAGGTGACAAGGGCTTCATAGGTAGCTAGGATGGATGTAGATAGGGTGGTAGTAAACTGCAGAGAGGACAGGATATACATGGCCACTCTCCCTCCATGACCTAATCGATCTTGTCTGGAGATGGAATACCCAGGGATAGCAATGGCACTGTCAGTGGTGCTTTTTTTGAGCCATGTCTCAGTAATAATTAAGGTATCAGGGGTGTGTGAAATCACAAGAGTTTGTAGGAGGTCGATTTTAGGTAGCAGGCTGCAGATGTTCAGGTGGAGGAGCTTCAACCCGTTAGGGAGGGTTATAGTGGGAGTGGGGTTTGGAGACATGTTATTTGGGTAAGGAGCCAGGGTAGGAGAACAAACAGGGCCAGGATTGGGGTGGATGTTCCCTGATGAAAGAAGGAGGAGGGCAAGGATGTAATAGTGAAGTACAGGACTTTTGTAATTGGAGTAGGAAATACGTGAGGAGGGGAAGATGAAGGGAGAGGTGGAGAGAAGGAGATAAGGAAAAGAAGAAAGGCAAAATGACTAGGAAAGCAAAACAGAGATGCTGGAGGGTAGTAGGGAAAGTGGGGTCTGCTTACAAGGGGGACTGTAGCGGTGATTGATAGAATGAAGGAGGAATCTGGAAGGGAAGGGGAGAGAGAAGTGGTAATAAGTGTAGTGGGGGAGACTGGGATAAGGGTGAGAACCAGGAAGGGTGTGAATAGGAGGGAGATGAAAACCATTCAGGATAGGGTAGTACAGGCTTTGTACAGGCTTACAGATTCAGATCACACCAGTGAATGTTCGAGCGTTGATTATTTACTTTAGGTATGAATGACCCAGGACTAGAAGTGTTAGGGGAGAGCAGTGGGTAGAGGATTGCAACCTACAGATGATGCAGTGCTCTTTACTTCGCATCATAAACCCACACCCCTTCAGGACTCCCTCCAACATGCCATCTCCCAGGCCGAAACATGGTTTAAAGACCATAGACTGGTCACAAACTTAAAAAAGACAAAGTCAATGATTTTCTCTCACTGTCAAAACAAAGCAAAAAATGCATCTCTCCACATCCTCCCCAGCACTCAGCACCCCCTTGAACAGGTATCCAACTACAAATATCTTGGACTTACCCTCGACTCGGCCCTTACCTTCCATGACCACATAAACACTCCACACTGCAGAAAATCCAGGCCTCCCTAAACAAGGCCTGCAGGTTCCTAACTGGTGCACCTAGGCTCACTCACACCTGCTACCTCTATACCTCTGCCAATCTTCTCAACCTTGATGAAAGGCTCCACTACCAGACCTGCTCACTGTCCAAGAAAATACTGCTTGGACTCTCCCTCCCTGGGGTCACCACCTCTCTTCATCCTGCAACCCCCACTATCCTCACCCGCAACTCAGAGAAAGCACCTCTGGTTGTGCCCAGGGTAAACACCTCCCTTGCCCAGAGAGCTTTCCACCACAGGGCCCCCACATGGTTTAATGCAATCCCAAGCACCATCACTAGTGCACCCAAGATCGCCCACTTCAAAACCACTCTTCGCAACCACCTCTTCAATAGCCGCTCCTGCAACTGCTACTAATATCTCACTCTCTCACCCACTCTGATCCAAATTCTCTGACAAAATCCATTATTGGATTGCAACCTCAGTCAATAACACCAAACCCATGAATAGAATTGACTACTATGTTTAGATGCTTTCTCAAGCTTATAATGTCTTCTGCTGTTTTGTTGTAAATATTGTCATCCAAATATTATAAATGTCTGAAAATATCTACATTCAAATACTGTAAATAATGTTTGTTGACAAATGTCTGTAACACATGCTTAATGTAATTGTTGTTATACTGTGTTTCTGTATTACCACCTTGTCTTACATGTGATGAGGTACCTTTGTAAATGAACCTCTGGCTCAAAGGTTGTAAACTGATATATCAAATAAATAAATAAATACATGTGTTGCCCTCTAGTGGCTTTACAGTATAATTTGCAAATGGAAAAGTAAAAAACAAAACAAAAAAAAAAATCAACAAACCACTGACAGGCCAGTGAGTGCAGGTTACGCAAATACTGCTCTGCACTGAACAGCTCACAGAAGTGTACAACTGAGTAAATTGGCAAGCAGAAAGATCAGGACTTCTCTACACAGCTGCTTAAAGGAAGAAACATCAAAGGTCAGTGTTTCTTAGCAGTCTTATGCCTTAGTCCAATGATTTCAGCACTGGCTTCAGCGTTCGGCAGGAAACCAATGTCAGTGCCCCAGGCCATCTGGAACCTTTCAGTTCCCACTGGGAGGAAGGCTCAAAAATCCTCTTTCCCTTGTTCAGGGTCCAGGACCAGATGTTACCTTATGGGCCAAGGAGGCGCGTGGGCAGCAGGTGCCTTCTGAGCCTGTCCTAGGCAAGCAGGTTGCTTGTGGAGGGGACTGCATCAGCAGTACCAGCCCAGTGGGCTCCAATCAGCCTTATGGGCCAAGGAGGAGTGTGGGCAGCAGGCGCCTTCTCTGCCTGTCCTAGGCAGGCGGGTTGCTAGTGGAGGGGACCTTGTCAGCGGTACCTGCCCAGTGAGCTCCAGCTTATCGCTTACATATTGTATCTTTTTGTCTTTGTCTAGAAACTAAATGCCTTTCAGTCACTACTGTCATGAATAAAGAAATTCTGTACCGAGTGCAACAGAAATTAAGAACTGAGTCAAGAACTGTTATCTGTCTTTAGAATTCGGGTATGATTTCGTTACCATATACATTAAAATTTGTGTCATTTTTTTCCTTGTTGCATGGGCTATATGCACTATGTTCCCTGTCTCCTGCAGATCTTCCTGTCCCCAACCCCTAGCACTGATAAAGTGCATCACTATAACTGATATCAGGCAAGGGGGCTTTGATGGGAGTCTGCAGTAAGACCCCACCAAGTCCCACTCAAAAGGGGGTTCTCAAGAGCTACATGTTCTAGCTGTCACTCTCCCTCCACAGAGAATGAGCACATCACCCTTGCAACAACCCCACACTCTGCCTGTACAGTGAGTGACAGATCCAAGGTGGGCAGTCCAGTGACTTGGTTGGGAGACTGGTGTTCATGTACAAGGGTGCCAGGCACATCAAGGGGTGAACCACTCAACTTCTGAAAGGTGTGGCACAACTTAACCAGAAATTACACATTCTCTGCCAGCTGATCATGGAGCACTATTGGTGTTGTCAGTGTTGGTAGCAATGCATCTGCGCGCCCCCCCCCCCAGTATCTCTGATCATCAGGGGTCCAACACAGGGGGAAAACATTGTAAAAAATTTAAGGGATGCGGAATGGCTCAATGGAACTAGGTTTTGCTTCCATGCTGGCAACCCAAGTTTGGGAGCAAGCTTGGGAGCCAGTGCTCAGGTGGCTAGGTTGGGAGAACATGCTTCTGATGACAGCATGTCCCAGATGGGTGTTGAGAAGTGGAACATTCTGGTGCTGAAGCGTCCCCTGCTGATCTGCTGGGGAGCTCAGTCATGAGGCCCACCCCTACTGATGCTGCATGTGCCACTTGGGGACAGGGCAAAAAATGGCAGAAAAAAATAACTGCAGCTATATAAGAGTCTGCGTTCCACAGGCTCCCCACTACTGACCACGGTGCCCACCTCTACTGGATCCTGGTGCCTGGAGGGACTCCTGGAGGAGTTCCAAGAGAGCCTCAAAGACCCTGCCATGGGGCAAACCATAGGGGATGGAGATTGGGACATGTACCTGGAAGAGGGGGTGATGGGGCGGGGTGAGACCAGATGGGGTCCAGTCAGAGAGAAGTGTAAATACTTGAATACAAACAAATGATTTATGAAAAAGAGACCCAAGGCTATTTCTGAACTGGAGTTTTCCGCATGGCAGCACAAGATAATAGGGGTGAGACACTTGAATGGCAATATTAATCCTGTGGTTTAGTTCTGCAACATTTTAAGCAGTTATTTATTTAGAATGAATGTCTTGTCTTTTAATTCGGCAATTATTACTGATACTGGCTGCACTTATCGCTAATGGCCTTTTCTGTTTCACTGACTTTTCTCAGCATAGAATGATTGCAGTGGTATCAGCCAGACACACTCTGCAATGGGGATGTTATTTACAAAGATTTCGCAGTCAGAATGCTAAATTTGCTGCTTGAATAGTACTAGTAGAAGAGGGTTACGGTATTCTGTACTTGCCATTTCATCAGTCTCGGGTTCAATCAGCATATTCTCAAATGCACCCACCCACAACCTCTCCTGTATTGTCTTAAAGACTCCAGTATTATAACCTCCCCTTCACTACAGCCTCAGCCCTCCTGTGCCATGCTGAATTCTCCTGCGCTGTAACCTCCCCTTCAGTACACCCTATGCAGTCTTGTATTGTATTGTCTGGGTTTCCCCAACATTGCAACTCTTTCCCAATACACCAGCTCTTCCCACTCTATTCCTACATGCCACTCAGGACATAAATGAGTGGCATCCATTCCAGTCTCAAAGTATGGAACAGGCAGTGCCCAAGAGCTTCCTTTCTTTGCACAGGGCTCAGCAACAGGGGTTGATCTTAACATTGTTTTACTAGCCCAAACACTAGTGCAAATTGACCAAGGCTAGTGCACCTAACTCTCTACTTGCCCGGCTTGACTAGTGCAGATTTTCATGGCTGTTAATGAAGTTAAAAAAAGTCTCTACTTTAGCATTCTCTAGGGGTGCAGCTCAGTTAAGCGCTTCACATTTTAGCGCCGTAATGTTCAGCATTTTTCATTACATCGCCGTCAATTACAGCGCTGCAACAATTGACAGGTGCTTCACTTTGGCGTGGCTTATTTCAATGCTTTCTATTGCACTTGTTCCACACATTGCTTACTTACTTACTGTAATCTTATTCTAGTTTTTTGCCCTAGTATCTACCTTTGCTCTTTCTCATTTAATCCTGTGCATATATTGTCTTTTACCTTCTTAATGTAACCAATTTGTCTTGCCCTTCTATGTAATGCGATGCGGAACTTTTGTAAAAGAGCCTGTGGCTCAAAGGTGTTAATCGGAAACCTAAATAAATAAAACCAACAAAATGCATGTAAAAAAAACTGTGCTTGACCTCCAATTCTGCGCTTGCTTAATGAATGCAACAAATGTTCACAGCTCGTAAAGTGCTTTACGATACGGTGCATTATCTTGGGGCACTGCTGCGAGTGGACACTGGCTGCTCTGCCACCCATTGGGATGTGAACGCACTGGAACTGGAGTTTTGGCCATGCTGAGGAGCCAAACATGGCAGGAGTTTTGTGCTGTTGTGTGGATGCTGTGCACCACTTCCTGAATAAAAGGGTTCCAGAGGAAAACACCAAGACTGTCTGCAGTTATCCAGCACTGTGTCCTGCAGTTGAATGCCACAGCCAAGTATGGACCCACCTGAAAAGGGAACTGGCAGCTGCAGCACTCATCAAAAGCCAATATGGCTTACTGGCACTGAGATCGGATGGCACTGTAGTAACACAGCGCTTAATCAGTTACCGCTGAACTGACAGCGCTGTATTATCCAGCGCTAAAATGTGATGCGCTGAACTGGGCTACACCCTTCTCTAGTCCTCATGCTAATCTCTCTCAATGTTCCAGGTGGCCAGGTGTGATTAACAGCTCATTAAGAGCTGCAATTATCTGGCAGTTCAAGAGAGGGATCCCACAAATGACTCAATGTGAGTCATTATCACTCCACTGTTAAGACTTTTAGCTAGTGTCCAGGGTGTGATCAAGGGTAGAGTGCTAAGTCCCTAGGTTCCAGTTTTCTGAATGTGTCTATGTCTAATAATTTGTCCAATATTATTAAGACCAGTGCCTCTCATTTCTCTACATTTTGAGTGTTTGTATCCAATATTTCAGTGACAAAATGCAAAGAGGTATACAGGATCGGCCCTGCAGGTGGTGGGTTTTATCCCAGCCTCACCAGAATTTCCCTCCCCCAACACTCTGTTCTTTCCCTGGACACCACTGCAGATCAGACTCTGAAGTGGCCATCCATAGATCCATAGCTGCCATTACTGGCAAGTGCAGGGGGTCCTCAGCTCTTCTAAATGGACCATGCCAGCCATCACCATCCATACAGTTTCACCCTTATCCCACTCAGCATGTCCTTTCAGTCTAAAAACAAAGCTTTGGATCATGTATGGTACAAAAATAAACCTTGATAAAATACATAATTTGAAACCTTGAAATAGGCATTCCTGGGGTGCATAGATCATCCTATATGGAAATAGAAATAGTATAGTGTTATGTTTGTGTACTGTTTTCCCTGGGCTGATGAAAGGACAATGTTAAAGAAAAATCTGTTATTGTTGGGGCAGAGCATATTAAAATCAATGCTTTTACAAATAAAAATGTCATAGTTTTCTATTTCCCAAGCCCCTAAGGTTTGTCTAGCCCCCACCCCAAAGAAATCTTAGATGTGCTCCTGGCTCATTTGAGACTGTACAAAAACTTTCAAAAATGCAGGTCTCCAGTTGACTATAGGGTGGGGACCGCAAGTGTCTTTCTCTGCCTGGTTCTGTTTATTGCCCTGTGGGTGATGGTGACAGTGTGTTGAGGTGCATGATGATGCCAGCTATTGTGTGCGCAGAGCTAGGACTACTTGTTTGAACATTTGCTGTTGTGATATCCTCTCTCTGTTTCATGTGTATGTGTGGGGGGGGGGGCAGAAAGAGAAAGAGAGGAGGCCATGGTACAAAACAATGGGGGGGCTCACTGTCTGTGATGGCATTGCAGTCTTTTTTTTTCTGCTGGGGAGCTGGAAGCAATGCGGGAGCAGGACAAATGTGCAATAATCAGAGTATTTCTTGGCTTTGCTTGCATTGTTTCCTGTATAAGTGAGCAAAATGTACCATTATAATTAAGGGTTAGTGCAACCATCTGTGGGCTAGTGCAATTTTGAATCAACTTGCCTTGCTGGCTAGTGCAAAAAAAGGTGAAGATTGACTGCTGCTCAGCAAGCAACCAAGTCAGATCCACGCTGTTAGTTCTTATGTGCAGGATTTTCATTCCTGCCCATACCTGACAGCCTACTGTATCTGCATATTCATTTATAGTCAAGAGATGGCCGAGAGCACTCATTGTCCAGTGTCATATGCAATACTTTCAGTATGTAGATCCCCTCATACTCAGATCATCTGTGTGCTGAGAAGTGGATTTAGATACAGTATGTAGTGAAGGACCCCCCTAATCCAGCAAACAGGAGCTGTTTTAGCCGAATCTGAGTTTTGAAAGACAGCATTTTAAATTTTTCTTAAGAACATTCCTCCCCCCAGACAAAATAATTCTGACTTTATACCATGCAGGTCCATGCATCTTCTATTTATTTATTTTTGAAATTTGTGACCAGAAAAGGCACACTAAGCTGTGAGATAGGTTGTTTCCAGGTGCTTCTTGACGTGAGTTACAGGACCTGTTTTACTGCAGGAGGCATGTTGATTATAACACGGGGGAATCTCTCGTACTCTTCAACTAAAAGTGGTGAACTCTGGGACAACCTATAAGTTCTGTGGCAGGATGTGAGTTTTGTGGCTAGTTTTCTCTCTCTCTCTCTCTCTCTCTCTCGCTCTCTCTTTTTTTTTAATTTAGTATACTTTTTCTCCCTTTTCACCTGATTGGACAGCCATCGGTCCAACCATCTCACCCCGCCACATTTTCCTCCTTCTCTGGACTTACCTCTCTCCACATTCTACCCTGGCTTGCCCTCCAGGGCAGGACTTGGGACCATCTCCCCCAATGGAGTTTAGAGTCTGGTGCTTGGAGAGAGCACTGCGGTCAGTAATGTGCAGCCTACAGTGAGAAGCAGATGTCCTCTTGCTGTAGTCATGGTTTTTCTTCCGCTTTACAGTCCCAGCCCCGTGGATACTTAGATGAGCTCTCAATGACACACGTGCATTGGTGCTGGAGCGGGCTGTTCATGAGCAAAGGTCTCAAGATATCTATGTTGAAAATTTGGTGACAAAAGTCCATATAATGACTGTGTTAGGAGCGTGCATTGCGCAGTTTCCATGCACACTCGTAACTTTGTGAATTTGTAATATTTTCACTCCAGATTTTTGACATTGCCATTTTTTTACACTTCCTTATGAACAGTACAGCTGTCATTTTTCACATCCTGCCCGAAATGTTTGTTTTCACACAATGGTGCAGTCACTGTGGGAAATCAACATTCAGGACAGAGTAAGAAAATCATATTGACAGTGTTCATGAGTAGAGGTCACAAAATGCCTATGTTGAAATTTTGGTGAAATTATTCCACTAAATGACTGTTATGAGCATGCGTTGTTGGCTCGTATGTTTGAGCATTTTTAATATTTTCACTCCAGATGTTCAACACTGCATTGTCTTCACACCTCCCTATGAATGGTAGAGCCTGAATTGTATTTTCACACCTGTGGTACAGAATGGCGCAGTTGCTGTGAGAAATCAACGTTTGGGACAGATTAACAAAATCACAGTGCCATTTTCATGAGCAGAGGTCCCAAGTGCTTTCATGAGGTGGGGGTCACAAAATACCATGTTGAAAATTTGTAGTGTAAATACCAGCAAACACCCAGGCATTGAGGTTTCTAAACATAACGCCCCCCCCCAACCCAACCCATGGTGGGGCTCCAGTGTCCGCATCTTCTCTGAACTGCAGACACATCTTCACTCTTCAAAGCCAGATCATGAATTGAGGTAACAGCTATGCACTTCCCTGTATTGCAACGGGAATGTGAACTTTGTGGCATAACTTGTTCTTTCTGCTGGGAACTGTAGTCCTACCAATCTGTGTGTACCAACATCAATTCTAAACAACAAACTTTGGCATTGACAAATGCTTATTTATTACTGAGGTAATAGGGATGGAAACAGGATAGTTGATAGTTGTTCCTTGAGGATTCATCAGCTCATATTGCATCTTCCCAATCTCATGTCATAATACTTTGCTTGTGACAACACAGTGATTCCCATGGCAACAGACTATGATGTCATAATAGAGCATTATAATTTCAAGTAGGGAATAAGCTTTAGAGGCAGTTGAACTCTCAGGGATAAAGACCTTGTTTTTATGAGAATTTCTTCAGCAATAAATAATGAAGAGGGTAAATCCATGGAAGATATATGAAATACAAGCCAAATTGTGTCTAAATATTGTATTGTCCAAAGTTTTCCTAAAGGCGTCAGCTGCTCTTTACATAAATAAATAAATAAAATATTGTGCTGTGTGTTTTAAATCATCTAACTCATTACAGTTACATTTGCAATAGGGAGACTCAATGTTATTGCATGCTTGCCTAAAGAATAACATATTACTGGTATACATTTCTAAACAAAATCTCTAAAAAAGCTTAGGGTATAAAAGTACATTTAAGTATCCCTCCCTACCATGAAATGGCTTAAAATTCTTACTTGTGATTAACCCAAATGTTCAACACAAATTGAGTAACATGCCTTCGCAACAGCGGCCCCAAAGTTTTGGAACTCTCTACCATTATTGGTTAGGCACTCCCAAACACACCAGACCTTTAAGAAGTGGCTTCATAACCTCTATATGATCTCTGATAAATACATATGTCCCAATCTGTAGCTAAATCACCTAGTATGTCTCTCCTCCACAAAGCTCTAGTGCTTAATCATTTTATCCATTGCTTTTGAGAGGGGGGCACGATAGAAACTTTCAAGTACCTCGAGGGAATCAACAAAGTCCAAGAGGGTAGCATCTTTCAGAAAAAGAGGTGTGGAAGAACAAGGGGGCACAATTTGAAGCTAGAGGGGGGACGGCTCAGAGGTAATGTGAGGAAGTATTTTTTCATGGAGAGGGTTGTAGATGCATGGAACAGCCTTCCTGAGGGGGTTGTGGAGTCAAAAACAGTGGTGGAATTCAAGAATGCATGGGGCAGTCATAAGGCTCATAACTCATTACAGTTACATTTGCAATAGGGAGACTCAATGTTATTGCATGCTTGCCTAAAGAATAACATATTACTGGTATACATTTCTAAACAAAATCTCTAAAAAAGCTTAGGGTCTAATAGTACATTTAAGTATCCCTCCTTACTCTGAAATGACTTAAAATTCTTACTTGTGATTAACCCAAATGTTCAACACAAATTGAGTAACATGCCTTCGCAACAGCGGCCCCAAAGGGGTAGGGGTAGGAAGAAGTAGGCTGTTTGTTAGCTAGGATCTGCAGCTTATCCATTAGGTAGGGATATGGGCAGACTGGGTGAGCCAAGCAGTCCTTATCTGTCATCAAATTCTATGTTTGATGCCTTGTACTGTTGTTACTGATGTAGCCCCCTGTTTGTGTATCATGTAGTCCTGCTTTACTGTGTATGGAATGCTGTACTCTGTTTTTGTCACCTGTAATTTGTTTCCTCTGTTGTATTTCTCCTGGGTCGTGCCTGAAAATAGGCAATGTTTTTGACTAGTGCACTTACCCAGTAAACAAACACATAAATAAATATATAAAATTGCTTAGCAGTGGCTAATACTGCACCAAAAAACATTTAATTGTCATCTTGTACCAGCAGTGTAATTTGGCCTCAGACACTTGCTGAATGTCTATTTGAATGCTGTTATTGACAAATCTTACCTTAATCTAAGATAATATTTCCTTCTTCAGAATTTTTTAAACAATCATACAGTATGTTAGTTGGACCTACTAAGTAAATTCTATTTTTAATAAATTGCATATCTGGAAAACTAAATCTGAGTGAGGAATACATAATCATATCCTCCAAGCACAAGCACAGGTAAATAGGACCCATGGAAGTTTTACAAATTGATTATAATAGATTGAATGCTTTTTATTGATCATAGATATTAAGAGCTCTTTGGCCTAACTCTGCTTGTAAAATTAATGGTTTGACAAAACTTGGGACTCTCAATATGTAGCTATACAGTTTTGATAAAACCCTTTCTAAGGAGGTTGTGGTAGCTTCGCTCCAATTTTCTGCCATATAAATTAGGGAAGATCTAACTTTTCTATTAAGCACTGACATACCACCCACTATTGAATTACCTCAATATCTGGCATTGAACAATTGGAATCCCTTTGATACTTTATTCATTTTAAGTTAAACTATTTTAGTATGCATTTTCCAAGACATCTTATCATCAAAGTGGGCACCTAAGTAGTCGTAGTATTTGGTTGTTAATGTCGGAGAATAATCAATAAATAATTTTGATGATACTTTACATTTGTAACCAAAAACAACCATATTAGTCTTAAAGGAAAACACCATGTTAAGATCAGAAAAATATATGTAGTAGTCTTTTTTTCTGTGTTCTAACCAGTTCCCAGCATTTTCTTTTCCTCTGGCTGTGAGAGATGTTTTTTCTAACTTTCCCTAACTGTTTGGAGGTTGCCATTCTCTTTTCTTTTATGGCCTCTAGTCTTCCCAGAGTGCCCTTTAGTGTGATGTCTAATTGCCCCTGCAGTAAGCCAGTGCCTTGTTACAGGGTCTGTCACAGCTCAGCCACAGAGAAAATACTTCTTCCAGAGAAGACAAACTGCTAGATTTTGGGTGAGTGTAATCATTATTATTTTTTGATATCAGTACCTTGTCCTGCTATGCTCTGCTGTGTGTGTGTGTGTGTGTGTGTGTGTGTGAGTGTGTGTGAATCATGTCACTGTTTACTCTATTCCTCTCATTCACTTTCAGTTTTTGCACCAGTACTAAGTAGCAAAAATTGAACATCACCCTATAGGTTGTAACATAGCAGGACAAGGTACTAATGTCAAAAATAATAATGATTACACTCACCCGAAATGTAGCAATGTGATTTCTTCTCTGAAAAGAAGTATTATCTTTGTGTGAGCTGTGACAGACCCTGCTAAATCTAAGAGCATAGCTACATCACTGTCACATGAACCAGGGTGCATCGTAGGAGAAAGAAAGCCAATAAACCTATTTGTGATGGAGATCCCCAGGGGTCGTAAAACTACCATACAGCTAGCAGGCTAATTTAGGAAAAACTCCTAATAGCAGACAGAGGGAAGGACACACTAGGACTTAACATACATATCAAAACACTCTACATGACATATGTTTTTGCACATTCTGGGTGGACTTCTCCTTTAATTCTGTCTATCTTTAAGGAATATTGCTTATACAAGTCATTGCATCTATTCATCTGTATTTGCAGATCCAACAATGACATTGATATTAGTACCAGAACCAGATCATCTGCATATGCTTGGTGCCCAACTGAGGAATCATACAGTTTGGGAGAATGAAATTCACTGTCTGAGAGATGTATTTAAATGTCACTGAAGAACAGATTAAATAAGTTGGAGCAAGGGCACAGCCTTGCCTTACTTCAATGCTAGTTTGAAGTTTTTTTGTAAGGTGAACTTGTGAGTTAAACTGTGCTTGAAACTATGTAGAGTCATGAGGATGAATAAGAATGTTCAAAATATTAAAATCTATACCTAAATTGTATAGGGGATGCCATAACTGATTTCTCCTTATATTATCAAACACTGTTTGCAAGTCAACAAAAGAGCAATATAATTGAGATGTTTTTGATGACTACATACTTAAAAATTAAATGCTGTGGAACAAAACAATGCAAAGTAGAAAACCATTTTGAGTTTCTAGAAACAAGTTCAGTTGTTCAATCCAAAGAGATAATTTTTTGAAAATTATTTTGACAAATATTTTTTAGGAGAAATCCAACAAACTGACTGGATGATACATCTTTGGGTCAGTGGGAGAACCTTTTTTAAAGATTGGGAATACTATAGTATCTAACTAGGAAGGAAAAACATTCTTTGATTGTATGATTGAATTAAATAGATGGCAGAGCAATGGGAGCCACTATGACACTGCAAAGATATATATATATATATATATATATACACACACACACACACACACATACATATATATATATATATATATATATATATACTGTGTATATATATATATATATATCTCTATAGCAAAACAAAATGGTTATATTAAATGCATGCTGAAAATAGAGTTAAAAATCAACGTTTCGACCTTAGGTCTTCTTCAGGAAATATCTAAAAGAGAAAAAAAACTATATGTATACACCACGGGGTGAGAGCTTTCTCAGTAGGATATCCTGTGTTATTTCCACTGCAGTGAGGATAAATCCTGATGACATCGGCAGAGTGCGGATATTGACATTTATCCATACTCTGCTGATGTCACCAGAGTGAGGATAAATGCACTGCAGCTTGCATTCTAAAGGAAACTGCTTCAGACAAAGTTTCTCTTTCTTAAAGCTGCAACTTACTCAATTAGCTCTGCAAAAGACTCTCACCTATGTCCCATTGTGTTTTTAACAATCCTAGTCCATTACTGTGCTGAACTCAGCTTCAAAACACCCTGAATTCTAAATGAAACTCTTTTACAAAGCAATTTCTGTTTCTCAGTGCTACCTGCAGCAGTTTATCTTTCTCACTGAGCCTCTGACTCACTCAATTAGCTTTGCAAAACACACTCACCTGTGTTTCTGACTCCCAGACCATTCAGAACACACACACACACACACACACACACACTCTGACAGCACATACACAGAATGAGCAGGAAACACACAGAATCAGAAAAAATGTTCCTAAAGCTCTCAACCCTGTGGTATAAATTGCACACATGATGGGCAGATCATAGGATATGGAAAATATTCTCACTCCTGCAGAGTGAGCTGTGTATTCTCACGAGTGCCTGCCCATCATGATATATCATATATATATATATATATATATATATATATATATATATATGGGATACATGACGGGCATGAATGTGATATGGCAAATATTGTCACTCCTGCAGAGTGAGCTCTGGATATCTCATGAGTGCTGAAGGCACGAGTGAAATATCCAAGCTCACAATGCAGGAGTGACAATATTTGCCATAGCACATGATCTGCCCATCATGTATCCCATATATATATATATACATATACAGTATATATGTATATATATATATATATATATATGTATATATATATCAGGGCTGGAAACCTTATTTAATTTCACACTGTTCATTTTTTTTTGTAAACTTTACTTAAAAGTGAGTCAGTACAGAGGGAATCCAATTCACATTACAAAGATTCCAAGTTAATTACAACTTCTTCACATGCCCAAATATTTCCTCAACATATTTTTACTAGTACAGTGAAATATTGTTACCTACCACTATGTCACCTATAGTACTCTTATAAATGTAAACAAGATATTCCTAAATTTGGAGAGAGACCTTATCCCATAGGCTTAGAATGAAAGCATGTAGTTAACTAGTGGATACTTAAGGAAAATTAAACAAAGAATCATAAATATTTCCATAGGTTGTTATATGGGTAGAATTTTATATAAGTCCATATGCAAATATATACCCCTAGGTTGTTTTATCACTATCATAAATGATCAGTACTGTACTTATCTCTACAGTAATTATCTATACAAATGTGAATGAGAACGCCAAAGGACCCAGACCGCTACGACACATTTGTTGAGAAGGTGGAACAGCTCTTCACAGAGCTCATTTTGGAAGTGAAATAATGTATGACTAAGGAGCCAGTGTACAAAGAAAAAAACCCTCTGGATGGCCCGCTCCAGAGGACCTCAGATCAAATGATAACTCTCCAGTTGACCTCTTACCTTATATTGGGTATGTTCAAGTCACATACACTGAAGAAGGGTTTGTGCCCTTTGGCTACCGAAGGGACTGAGTCAAGGTACCAATGCATAGCCAAACCTTTCTTTCCCACCGTATACCCTACAGCCACCAGCGAAGTAGTATCTTTGGTTCTCATGGGGGCCCCCAAAGGAGGGCCCAATAGAATCTCCGCTGGATCAGCTACCGAGGAGATATCAAGGGCTTTGGACAAAATCTCATGTACCTCAACCCAGAAAATGGCGACTCTAGGGCAGCTCCAGGCCAAATGGAAAAATGTTCCTGGGAGTGCTTTACATTTTGGACATAAACTAGTGGTTGAGGGGTCTATTTTGTGCACCACCTCAGGAGTAAAATAGGCTCTATACACAAAATGTATGTGTATGGCTCTTAATTTATTGTTAACTGAACACTCCAAACCCTTCTTCAATAAGTTGTCCCAATCCCCCTGCTGTCAAACAGTCTGGGGCCAAGTCTGCTTCCCACCTCTTCTTTACATTTATGAAAGGATCAAGGAGGCCCCCAGCAAGGTTTTGTAACTCCTACTCAAAACATTTTTCTTGATACTTGGGTTCGAAAAAAGCTCTTTCAGGAGGAATGTTTACTTATAACAGGGACATCCCCTTTCACCAATATGGATCTCAGTCTGTAAAGTAGGAAAAAAACCCTACTCCTATGTTGTAACTTTTCTTTAACCCCATGAAGTCCCTATAAAGAGTTGGGCAACAGTTCTAAGGCCCTTACCAGCCCGTTCTTTCAAAATGAACTTGTCTATTTCCCCCAGAGACTCGTCTCCCCTCAGCAATGCTGATATGGAAGTTTCAGGAGAGAGTATCCCACAACAATCTAAGATCTTGTGGGACTTGGCCAATACTTTGATCAGGTTTCTGGTATATGGGTTCTTTATAAATAAGCTATCCTCTGATTTTAGACTGGGCACCAGGAGAGAATTATATAGATCACTATCTCCTTCCTCCAGATTTACCCATGCCCTATTTATTGCATATCCTAGCCTTATATTTTCAATGAAAGCTAGTTGGACCACTAAATAATACAGCATAATATTCAGCAGTCCAAGCCTGCCCTTTTTAGTGGGGAGCCACAAAGCTGCCTTCCTTATCCTAGGCCATTTACCTTGCCGTATAAGAGAAGTAATAGACCCTTTAATTGCATTCATATATCTGAGAGGAACCTGAGCTGGAACAGATTGGAAAAGGTATAGGCATTTGGGAAGAACGTTCATTTTATCTAAGTTGACCCTTCCTATTAATGAGAGGGGGAGAGACTGCCATCTAGTGGTTTCTTGCTTTATTTTCCTCACTAGTAGTTTATAATTTGCCTGAATTAATTTAAAAGTTTACCTAGTTAGAACCACCCCAAGATATTTTATTTCTTTAGAAGGTTGTACCACCATCCTTCCTAGGTTCAGTGTGAGTTTTGCCTCACCCAGAGGAAGCCACTCGCACTTGCTCCAGTTTATTTTGTGTCCAGAAATTGGTCCATAAGTGGCAAACAATTTTGAATTGGCACTTGTAGCTATTTGCGGCTCTGCTATAAATAGCAGTACATCATCTGCAGAGAGTGAAATAACTTGGTTTTCTCCCTGCCAATTGAACCCCTTCAGTTCTCTGTTACTATGGATGGCTACTGCTAAGGCCTCTATGGACAAGACATACAGTAGGGGGGGGGAGAGAGGGCATCCATGCCCAGTACCTCTAGTAAGGGAAAAGGGTGAGGAAAGGGTATCGTTTGTCAAAATCTGTGCTTTGGGATCCCTGTACAGTGAACCAATCCAAGAATGGAATATCGGACTGAACTGGAACTTTTCCAATACTGCAAACATATAGTCCCATTGTACCTGGTCAAAGGCCTTTTTGGCATCCAAGGCCAAAGGACCCTGGCCACCTCCCCTTGCCCTTTTGGACCAAAGATGCATTATATTCATGATCCTCAGATTGTGTTTTGCTTGTCTGTCTCTGACAAAACCTCCCTGTTCTGGGTGGATCAGCTCCGGGAGGGCCCTCTCTAGGCGACTGGCCAATAATTTTGTTATGATCTGATAATCTATGTTAAGCAGCGAGATTGGCCTGTATGACCTGTATGAGCTGCACTTGTGCAGGGCCTTCCCTGACTTAGGGAGAACAGTAATAATGGCAGTTAAATGTGAGTTGAGTAGTGCTGAGGGTTGAGGCGCTGAATGCCACGCATCGCACCACGCCGGCGCCCCGGGTTCGGGAATGGACTTAGGCCGCCGGAGGTTGGAGGGGAGGAGGAGGATTGAGCATCCCAACAGATGCTCTCCTCTTCCTGGGGTGCTTCAAGCATCCGACGCACCTACGCCTGTGGAAGCACGGGCATCGGGGCACAGGCGGCTCTCCGGAGTCAGGGTGGGGGGGATGTCATGGGCACTTATGGCATGCGTCAGCACGTCATTTGTCTGGACATTCGTCCTGTGTACTGACGCCCTCAGGGGAGGAGGGATCAAGGGTGGGTAAGGGAGAAAATGGTAAAAAAACCCTCTCGGTCCTAGATGAAGACCGATCTAAGCCTCCGATCACCTACCCATGGGCAGACCCCATTGTGTAGGCACTCCTTAGAGAGAAGTAAGGAAGGGGGGATAAGGAGGATGCCTGGCAGTCTAGTGGCAAACTTCGTGGGGGGGTGCTCTTGAGGGGTGACCAGGTCTGAAGGAGTGGAAAGAGAGGGCAGTCAAGGTGGATAAAAAGAAAGTGAAAAAAAAGCAAGTGAGTCAGGTAGTTTGCCACTTTCCAGAGCTGTGCAAGTCATTTCATGCATGAATTTATCCAGGATATGCCAGAATTTCTTAAAAAATTCAGAGGGAATCACATCAGAACCTGGGGCTTTTCCTGGCTTTGCTGAGAAAACCAACTTGCGGAGTTCCACCACACCAACCGGGGAGTCCAGCAAGGTCTCTAGTTCCCCAGAGATTTCTGGAAGGTCAACTGTGTCTAAAAAAAGGGATGGACTAGTCCCAGGAGGGACCTGTGAGGTGTAAAATTCCTGATAAAAGTCCCTAAAAGCCCAATTTATTTCTTTTTAGTTTGCTGTACACTGCCCATCTCTCCTCTCTGTCTCCATTATAGCCCTGTCGGTCTGCTTCTTCTTTATTTGCCAGGTGAGTAGTTTCACTGCTTTGTCTCCCTCAAAATAAGGGTAACCCGTGATAATCACAACTCCATTACAACGACTAAAGAATCGCGAGAAATTAAGGGCGACTCCAGCGAACGCTGCATATAGAGGATTGTGTATGATCGCTCATACACAACAAGGGTATTTTTCACTCGAGAGGTTTCGATGGTAACTGGAGACCTAGAGAGTGCAGCTCGAGTGGTCTCATTACCATGGAAACCTAGAGATGTAGCTACCATACACTATATGAACTATAGCGCTATAGCAACAATAGCACCTGTCGCTGCCATTAGATAAACAAAAAAGCGAGTCAGACATAATCGGGACTACAGAGATACACAGGTCTGATTCAAGGAATAGCGAGTCAAATTCAAGGAATAGCTAGTCAAACATAATTGCAACTACAGAGATACACAGGTCTGATTCAAGGACAATAAAATCTTGAAATAAAGAACAGCTAGTGCTGTTGTCATAATGCTGTGTGGTTAAACATATTCTCCTCCCATTTGCGAAGCATGGGAATGTCTGTTGACTGCCAGCATCTAAATTACAATCTCTTAGCCTCCGTAATAGTGGCCATAAACCATGTATGCAATGGGTTACCTCCTGCTGGCCGGTGCACAGCATTTCCCAAGATGATTAGGGATGCACAAAAAAGGAAAGGAACCCCTGATGAAGAGAGTTTGTCATAAAGCATTGGGGCAAGTAGTGGCTAACAGCCCAGCTGGTGTTTTTACTCAGGAGATTGCTCTAAATAAATAGCTGAGCATTTGTATCCAGTGTGTGGGTGATTACTTCAATTGATTTCCATGAGTGTGATTCCTTTCCATTTTTGTGACTGTTTGTCCAGCTTGGTGACCTGCTGGCTACTGCACCAGCTCTGCACCATGCTTGCAGTTGGACACCTTTTGGATCATTTGCTTAGGGATGCATACATTAGTACTGCACACCCCCAAAACACATTCATTCGAGGTTAAGATTTGCATCCACCATGCCTGAAGGCTCAGGCAGTACCATAGAATATGGGGCAAAATACCCTCCTGAACACCACAATGCCAGTACTCAGGCTTCAAAAGTAGGCACATCTTATGTAAGCGATCTGGAGTGGGGTAGCAGATTGTGATTATTACACAGTGGCAAAATCTACCAGCACGAAAGTCTACCGTTGCTAAACTGCACTCGCTGTTATTGAAGCGCTGTTCTTCATTTCTCTCTCTATTTGATTGGAGGACAATTGGTGGACTTTTGCCTTTAAGAGGTTCAGTGCTGTCACGTCTCTGGTTCCCTGTCTCATAGTCTGCTTTTCCAATTTTTCTATCTCTTTTGTTAGTGTCTCTTCTTCCTGTAATTTGGTCTTGTTAATATATAAGGTATAAGAAATAAGACTCTCCACTAATGTAAGCCTTCATGTCATCCCAAACTACTTAAGCGGGGACCTGCACAGTGTTATTAATCTGAATAAACTCCTTTAATTTATCTGAGATTAATGACACAAATTCCTCATCTTTCAATAAATTGGGATCCATCTTCTGTTGCCTAGGTTGTACAGGGTCATTTGGTATTTTTAATGTAACCTGGAGAGGGCATGATCTGAAATTAAGATAGGGCCATACTCAATTTTTTCCACTCTCCCCACTAGAGACTTGGGGCAAAACATATAGTCCAGTCTGGAGTAGATTTTGTGGGAGTGAGAGAAGAAAGAATATTCCCTCTCCCGAGGGTGCTTGTACCTCCACATTTTGACCAGATTATTCTCATCCACCAAGTTTCTCAAACCAAGGGCCCCCTTCGTTTGAGTTTTAGAGAGATTACCCAAATGGTCTATAGTGTTGTCCAAGTAAGTACTGAGGTCCCCTGCCAGTACCAAACATCTAGTGAATGCAGAGCTGCAGCTATGAATTTTGGGGCCCAGGACAAGTCATTTGAAATAGGCCCCTGTTTCCAAAACCAGCTAATGCCTGGGGTAATCCAGCTCCTCAGGTGGGCCCTCCTGAGTTCGGGGGCCTGGACAACTTCCCCACTTTCCTCCCCATTACTGCGGCCCTGAGTGAATGGGGCCAGAGCCATAGACAGATGGAGAAAAAATTCCGGGGAATCGAAATTTGGGCCATACACTGAAAGTAGGATATACTTTGACCCCTGAATTGTAGCATCGACTATAATATACCTTCCTTTCTTGTCTGCATTTACTTTATGGATTTCAACTCTAAGGGCTGGGTGAAACCAAATTCCCACCCCCCTAGCCCTCGAGATGAATGGAGCCACCTTCATTGTACCTCCCCATGAAGATGCCATTTTGTCAATCTCCTGTTGTGTCGAGTGCAGTTCTTGCAGGAAGATTACATCCTACCTTGCCTTTTTCAAATATGACCATATCCGTTTACATTTTACCGGTGTCCTTCATCCATTGACTTTACATGTTACAAAATTTAGACAATCCATATCAACAAATAATAGAAAATAGCATAACCCCTGTGCTTAACAATACTTGCATTACAGAAGAAAACATTAAAAAACCTTCTGCTCACTCATTTTTTAACTGTTCCCCCAACTCTAATCCCCCCTTTGAAAACTCTACAACCATTAAAACTAACCCTGTATCCCCAAAATCTTTTTTAATCCCCAACTAACAAGGAAAGTCTCAGACTTCAGACATTCCCCATAACTAACAACCCATCTCCACCCCAATGGGGGGGGGGGGGATCCCCCCCTTCCCAACCACACATAACAGTAACTGAAATAGAAAGTTTACCAACTGCCCCCATCCACCCCTTCTTAAACCTTTTTGAAAAGGCAAACTCAAACCCACTTTCTTTTTTTGTGAAAGGAGCTGGGCTATCCATCCATTAAATGACAAATAGAACTTGGTCATCTCTTGACCTCAGAGACCACCTACTTATTTTCCCTGAGTCAGTTACTGGGGGGGGGGTGGGAGCTCTCGAAATTGGAACTCACCATGTGATCTCTGGTAAGATAGACAGGAGATCTGTAGGGCCAAAACCACTTGGGTGCTCTAGTGGCTTCTGAGAAAAAACACCGCAATGGCCCCAAGGGAGGATATGCATTTGCAGATTAGACACCATAGTTCAGACACAATTATATGATCCCCTCCCTTGACCTCCCCAAGACCCTCAAATGCCTTTGAGGAAGGTTACCACTCAACTTGTTTTATTCTTTGTTCTTCGTGAATTTAAGTGGCACAGCTTCCCAGTTAAGCATGACCCATTTGAAGAACATCAGAGAATGGAATTGTCCCTCCCCTCCCCAGCAACGAAAAAGAAGAAAAAACTGGCTACATGGCAATTGTTATAAATCAAAAGAAAGTTAGCCAGAAAACCTCAATGAGCCCCAGCATCAAAATAAATGACCCTTTGATTCACAGTCTCTTCTATAGTCGAAGGTAGACTCCATTATTCTCAGGCTGGAGAAAAGAACTCGAATCGTGGTCCTGCTCATCACAGACAATTATCTAAAACCCCTCAGCACTCACCACTCCCTTTCGGCATGAATTTCAACTCTTGAACAGTTAGAGGACCAAATACAGTTTAGTTCTCAACCAGGGAGGCTTGCCTGCATTCTTTGCCTGAGAGTACACTTTACAGCACATCGACCTTTAGGAGCTCTGAGAGGCTCGGGAGGAGAGGTTATCGCAATCCAGCCTAATAGGCCACATTGGTGTTACGGACTGCAAGGATATCTCCACCCCCCCCAGTGCTCGCCAAGCCCCTGAAAATAATTATCAAAAATAAAAGCAACCAAGGCTATGACTTAGGTTGGGCTCCTTAATCAAATGTCTGCTTTAATAATTCTCCCTTTTTTGCAGAGTCCAATACATGCAAGTCTACAGCCAGGGGCATGGATGACTCCAGAGGAGGGGATGTCGCAATCTAGCCTAAAAGGCCTATTCTGTGGTATAGATCACAAACTCAGACATCTCCCCCCCCCCGCCAAGCCACCCCATACCAGGACTTGTCCCCTCAAACAGTACCTTGACTGCGCTGCCTCACATTCTCAGCCTTGGGTTCCCATTTCTTCATTTCCTGTTTGTTTGCTCCAGGAGGTTTGCTCTGCTATGTACGACATGGCAGCATCCAGGTCCAAGAAAGCCCTCTGTTTCACCCCTGGCTTCCTGATGACCAAGCGGGCTGGGTAGACCAGCACGCATGGCCAATCTAAGTTGTGTAACTTGCGTTTGACTTGCTGGAAGGCCTGATGTTGATTTTGCAACAAGCGAGAAAAATTGGGGAAGATACTGACCCTGGCGCCTTTCACAGGTAAGTTTCTCTTCTTCCTGGCTGCTTCCAGAATTAATTGTCTGTCTTGAAATCTCAATGATTATATGCCTCAGGCACTGGTCAGGGGAGGGTTTCGGGCCCAGAGACCTGAGGGCCTGTTGAATTTCAAGAGAACAGGTACTGAGGAGTTGAAGGTTTTCTATTAGCCAGGATTTTAGGAAAGCTGCACAGTCAGCCCATTCTAGATTTTCAAGGAAACCCACAATCCTCACATTGCACCTATGTTCTTGGTTCTCGTGATCATCTGCTATTTGTTTAAGTTGGGCTAGTTCCTTGGTTGCCTGCTGTAGTTCAGCCCTAATTCTAGTTTGATCATCCTCCTGGGTGCTTGTTCTGGATTCTAACTCTTGTATCCTCTGATTATGCTGGTCTACAGTTTCGGATACGGAGTTCACTGTCTGCTGAAGGTGATGTATTTGTGAAGATACATTTTCAAATCCTGCCTGCATTTTCATTGTGAATTCTTATTTCAGGTCAGTAAAAGGTTTTTCTAACACCTTGTAGGATGTTGCTTCTGAACTTTTTTCTATGTCTGGCTGCTCTACCTCCTGCTGTAATGCACAAGCGGATCCTTGAGTTGCTGGGGCCTCCAGGCCCAAATTCTTGCCTGAGCCTCCATGCTGTTTAAAACTTATTTTAGCCTGAGTTTTGCTCGATTTAGATGCTGAAGCCATTGGGGAGCTTTAGTATCACTGTGCAGCCCCAAAGTTGTGGCTTATAAGGCAGGATGTTAAAGATATATGTTAGATGGATACGAAGGTCTCCTTACTTGCGTCTTACTCCATTCCCAGCTAGGCCATGCCCCCCCTCACACTGTTAATTGATTGAACTATATCACCTGAAGTTATTTACCAAGGAGTTGGATTATGATAAACACCTAGTTCCCTGTTGAGTGATTCCAGTAGCTCCAGTCTTTGTTCTTCCATAGAATTGGAGAATAATTTAGGAAAGTGGTCTTCCCAAACTGAAGGGAATACACAAGTCCATAGTATAAGAAAAGGAACTATGGCATTTCACAAATAGGACCCAGAATGTTTTATATCATTGTTTTTGAGTATTCTATTCACTTAGCTTCTTCCATTTATTTTGCTGAAACCATAATTCTTCCTGTTGTAACAATAACTTGTATGCTTTCCTTCTTTAATTAAGGACATTTATACTTAATCTAGTTTTACTAGCCTTTACCAGTCTAACTTGCCTGTTTAGCATTTTCTTTCCAACAGCTTGCATTCAATCGTGTTTCAGAACGTGACTTAACCGCTTGAGGAATATAAAGACTAGGTGCCAGAGCTTTATTTAGTTTCTTGAAACAGTCTCATTTCTGTGCCGTGTCAGCAGTGACAGCAATTCTGTCTTTACATTTTCTATACGTGACGCTGACGCAATATACTATAATTAAATTCCCCCTAAAGATCTTAAGACCAGAATATCCTGCTTTGGTTGACCATGGTGACATTGAACTGTTGAATAAGGCCATCAGTGGAGCAGCTAGCATCTTCCTCTGTTCCTTTAGTACCCTTGGGTGTATCCTGTCTGGTCCCATAGCCTTGTCCACTTTCAGAGCTGCAAGTCCCTTGAAAATGGGCTTGTGTCCACCCCCACTCCTCTTTGTTTCTGCTACTTCCAGGTGGTCTGCCCCCCACTTCACTGTGAAG
Source organism: Neoceratodus forsteri (assembly GCA_016271365.2). NCBI lineage: Eukaryota > Metazoa > Chordata > Ceratodontiformes > Ceratodontidae > Neoceratodus > Neoceratodus forsteri. The sequence goes on along the minus strand of JADMNL010000022.1, from coordinate 6,953,971 downwards.
ACTGAGCATAAGCACCTGTTCAGGATGTCTGCTTTTCCATGGTCCTCTTCTGCACAGCAGCACTCCTCCCCACCACCACCACAGCCCAGCCCTCCTTATCCTCACAATCCCTCTCCTTGCCTTCCTCTTCTCACTTCTGTAGCTGCAGAAAGTCTTATCGCCTTTAGCTATCCCCTTGGATATCCTTCCCTAAGTCTGCACCTTTGCTCCCCTCACTGCCTGTCCTGCTTCCCTCTGTTTTACTTGTTACACCTCCCTGTCTTCCTCCATCTGTATTTCCTTATATTTCCTGAATGACACCCTTTTTTTCCTTCACCCCTTGGCTTCTTCCCTTGAAAATCACTATAGTCTCTTTATCCTCCTACCGTTACTCACTTCCTTTGTACAGAGCCTGGTTGCCTTAATTATGCCCTCCCTTATTTTTCCCGCTGTATACCTACACCTCCCTGGCAATCACCCCTTATGAGTCAGTTTCTGAGGCAGTTTCCCATTTCTTTAAAATCCAACCTCCTAAAGTTCAGGACCCTCAACCTCATGTGGTTCATCTCTGTTCCCATCTTAATGCTACACCACATCACTGGCACCTGCTGCCCACTGTGACAACTGCAATGCCGTCCCTTTTTGCAAGCACCAGGTCCAGCACTGTCCTGTTCCTAGTGGGTTCCTTGACTATCTCCCTAGGGGTAAAAATGCCTTGCAGGGAGTCAAGGATTGCCCTGCTCCTTGCCAAAGCTGCAGCTGGAAGACTCTAAGTCACATCTGGCAGATTGAAGTCACTAACTAGCAGCAGCTCCCTATACTTGCCATCCCGATGATGGGTTCTCCAAGTGCCTTCCCAAGTCCTCTCCCTGTGTTGGAGGTATGTGTACCTCCCTGAATGGATAGCAGCCCCACCACCTGTCTACAGGATGACCCTCAGCATCTCCAGTCCTTTCTTTTTCTTCTGGGTTCCTCTACACTTACATGGCCTTGATGCCCTTCCTTACATATAACACAACCCCTTATCTCTTCCCTGTCTCTTCTGAAGACAGAGTAGCCCCATACGGCCATGTCCCACTCATAGCGGTCAGTGCACCATGACTCTGTCATGGCCACCATATCCAATATTTAATAATCACTTGGTTGTCTGAAGGACATAATTTGCATAGTCAGACACTAACAGTACAAACTGATTTTGAATCAACAGTTGTAGAGTGAATTGCAATTATATTTTGATTATTACAAGAATTCTCAGTAGTAGTTACCTGACTGCTTCCCTTAATTAGTTTGCATATTTTATGAATAACCTTGCTCACATCATTCTTTTGGAAATCAATGTAGTTAGCCATATTAGGGATGGAAGTTATTTTATCCATAAAATTGTTAATCTTAGGTTGGTATACGTCCAGTAAGTCATCCTTTCCCGCAATAGATTTAGTAAAAGCCTTAGTGGATTTTTTTGGGGTATTGATACTTGTGCTGGGAGCCACTTTTCTTGCCTTATTTTTGCCTTTCCAAGGAAACAGTTGCAGATTCATCCATCCTAATTTAGTTTCTAGTTTTTATTTCAATTTCATTTTTATTAAATAACAAGTCATAATATCTCAAGAGCAGATTACTTAAAACAGACTGGTCAAGGTGCAGACTAAAGTCCAAAGAAAGAAAGAAAAATGAAAAAATGTTCAAAATAAAGGCTGTAATGTAACCACCAGTGAAACTGTCCATGGCATTAATATCCAGGCTTTATCAGGAGATGATCCCATGTCAGCTTGGTGCTGTCCAGTAGTTCATAGGTTATAGCCAAAACCATGTACCTGTACAAACCAAAGCAACAACTGTAATGGGATTCAAGAATGCATGGGATAGGCGTAAGGAAATCTTAGTGGTTAGAGAAGGGAGGGCTAAGCTGGAGATCAACTAGGGTCTGCAGTATTACAGTAGGTAGAGAAAATGGGCAGACTAGGTGGGCCAAGTGGTCCTTATCTGTTGTCAAATTTTATGTTTTCATGTTTCTATGTAAGCATGTAATAGAACAATATAAGACAGTTAGGCGATACAGACATCTAGATTACAGTGAAAATTAATGCACAGATGAATCATCTTAAGACCTGATATTTTATAATACCCAGCTTTGCCATCTGGTCAAAAATTGGGGCAGATCGTTTCTAAGTGAAGAGGTCAATTTCTCCATGAGGTAAACAGAATTAAAGGGACACTGTCAGCTGCTTGGCTGATTAGTTATGTAGCTACAATGGTGCATTTTGCCATCCGTGGTCCAATGGATAATATATAGTGCCCCCAATTTTGTGATAATATGGATTTCTTGTAGTTTAATAAAAATCCTATTTTGAGTGACTAGTCTGTTTTTCTTGTATTTTTATAAAAATTGTATTTTGAATGACCTGTCTGTCTCACCACTGCCAGACACATGTTCATGATAGTGGTATGGCACTAAGGTGCCAGTATACCTGCGTAGGCATGAGAATTAGAATTTTCATGCAACACAAGGTACTGTAATAGTATGTATAAAAAGCTGGCAGTCACCTGAACTTCCCAAAGTATCTCTAACCTCAAAACAAGCACTCCCAACCCCCAGGATCTTCTTGGGGAACGAGAAGGTATCCCCTGCAAGTTTCCAGACAGTTCTGGTGCACAGGTGTCCATCGTGAATGCCTGAGTGTGGGGAACAGCAACCAAGAGAGCCTCACAAAGCTCATGGCCTTACGAAGGAACAGTTTTCACAGCGAACAGAACTGCCCTCAAAATGTTGGAAATGTGGAAAACAGTGATCACCTAGAAGAGCTGCAGTTACCTTGTGAGTTCTTGGTGGTTGAGTACACAGCCTGAACTGCACTACTTGAGACTGACTGGCTGTGGCAATACAGAGCAACGGTGAGCTTTGCCGAAGGTGCCTGTACTGTGTTTGGCAGGAAATTCCCCCTGACATCTGACAGTGATGGGACGGAGGTCCACAAGACCGTGGACAGCAGCTTTGTGTGTTCCACCTAGAAGTGAAGTGCTCAGCCCTGGCCAGGTCGGATGGCATCCCACAGCAAGGAAAGAGCTGTTAGCTGTCGTAACCGTTAGTCACTATTTCTGCCGCTTGCTGTTTAGAAAGAAATTTACACTATGGGTGAATCATGGCTTGCTCTGCATGCTACACAACCTCCATGAGCCTGAAGGACAGCTTTCTTGTAGGCTGGAACAGTAGGCACAGTTTGTTTTCTTTTAAATATATTTTTATTAGTTTTATGGAGCACATAAATAACAAACACATTATGCTGTAGGTACGTAGCTCATACAATCAAACAATGAAGCACGAAATATCAGTTTTAGAAAGGTTGTCTGGTCAGGTAAGAAATGTGGTGGGCAACAGCTGATGGGATAAAATTGTTACATTTTTCCATAACATACATGTAAACCCCCCCCCCCACCTTGGTGGGACTTACCTAGTGTTGCTCCTCGGGAGCTTCTGGTTTCCTTCCATTATCCTGTGGCCTCTCCAGCACCAGTCCTAGGGTCCTGGTGTGCCCCCTACATCTCTGTCTGGCCCCACAACCTGTTTCTTTAGCTAATCAGGGCCAGAGGAGCAAAGCTGTGGGACCGCTGTGCTGCCAGCACCTCGCATGTGCAAGCTTTGGCCTGCGCAAGCACAGTGGCACATTCTGGTTTTCTAGCTGTGATTGCAGCTAAGCGATAGCTTCTCTGGTGCTCCCAACCCTCAGGATCAGCTAGTCAGGGGTCAGAGACATGGCGGAGGCCCTTCAAAAGCTTAAAAAATGTTTAGTTTAAAAAGTCAATGGATGCTATAGAAAGGTTCTATGGATATTAATGAGGCATCTTATGAATATTAATAGCTGCACTGTGAGCCCTGCTGTCTGTTTTAAATTAAAGCTGCAAGATAATTTCTATATACTGTGCCAGTGCTTCTCCTACAGCATTCAAACTTGTTCGGGGACATTGACAATCTTTTCCCAATCTGAATCAGCTGTGAGAGGGCTGTTCAGTGAGCGGCTCATGCTGGAGCAGGAGGGGCAGGACAGAGTATAAAGACCTTGCGTTACCACTGCGTGAGCGCAGTTGTGCGAGCATGAGTGGCACTCGGAAGAGAAAATTTGAACACTTGGATAACAGAGGGTTATAGAGATCTTAATATACTGGAAAAGTAAAGTATAAATGAAATGTAATTTGTAAGACAGTATTTTATGATATTTGTCCCTAAGTGAATTAAAGTTTTAAATATTCTCTTTTCCTATATCTGGCTGGTGGCAGAAGCCGGCTATCAGAGTTTAGTAGAGACATTAACAGTTTAGGGTGGGTAATTCTGAACAGAGTTACTCTGGTTTTGGCTTAATGTAGGATAGTTCAGGTGGGGTGAAGAACATGGGTTTAACTTTGAAATTAGCAATTTTACTTTTGACACTGTTCACAGTAGCTGATGCTAAATCATCCTGTTTTAAACGATTTGATACTAAGGAGAATGCTATGTTCTTGCAAAGTAATTTGATAAAGGGCTTTTGTACTTAAATTTATTTAAATAGCTTAAGTTGGCAGGATTTTAAGTATGATGATAGTGTTCAAAAATTGTATTTTACCTCAGGGAACATTATTTCATTGCTGCTTTGTTTTCACTGTAATTATGAGATTATCTCATTGTTCATTCAGTTACGGTTATTAATAGGTCACCAGTGTCTTATAAGAAAGGTCTGATGTTTTCAAACAAAGTGATGAAGTTAGTATTGTTATTACTGCTGCTTTCAGGAACAGTACATCCCAATCCGGGCCCTTTGGCTGAGGAACCAATTGAAGTTAAGAGCCCTTAAAAAATCTTCCCTTCACATGGTTCATTTAAATGTAACTAGTTTAATAGCAAAAAAAAACAATGTTGGAATGTTGCGTTTTGAATAATAAATTTGATGTAGTCGCTTTGACTGAAACTTGGTTGTCTGATAATATTACTAACTCTGAAATTCAGTTACCAGGATATTCTATCTTTAGGAAGGATAGGGTAGGTAGAAGTGGGGATGCCTATTTTATGTAGCTGATCATTTGCTGGTACATGAATTAGCCATCATTCCTGATAGTAAAATGTTTGAATCAACTGCTATTTCCATTTCTTTTGGTGATAAAGTTCTGACTATCATAAATGTATATGTTCCACCAAATAAATCAAAGGAGGGGGTTCCTACTTTTTTCAATTGTATTCAAAATTTATCAATAAAAAGGGAAACTATTTTGGTTGGTGATTTTAACTTAAATTGATTGTCCTCAGCTGAACATGAGACTAGAACAACTGTTATTGATCTTGGGTTTCAACAGTTGATTAATGGCCCCACCAGGGTGAAATACAAAACAGGGTATTCATCTATTCTGGATTGGGTAATTACAAATAATCCATCGCATATAGTTAAATGTGCAGTTCTCCCTGATGGCATCGGTGATCACAGTCTGGTATTTTTTGATTGGTCAGTTAAAGTTTATAAAAAAAGAAGCTAGGATTATAAAATACAGAAGGCGTAGAGATTTGGATGAACAAAGGTTTTTTGAGGAATCACAATTACTTGATTGGTCATTTCTGGATGACATAATTGATATTAATGAAGCATATCAGAAATTTTGTCATAATTTTATTTTTATTGGTGACAAATTAATACAAATTAGATCTATTAGGGGTTAAGGGAAATAGCAATGTTTGGTTTACTTCTAATTTACTGAAAGTAATAAAGGAAAGAAATCAAGCATGGAAAGTTTACAGAAGGACAAAACAATTGGATCATCAATTACTCTATAAGAAGCTTAGGAATAAATGTCAATTAGCTGTTCGCACAGCAAAGAAGGATTATTTTAAGCAAATATTTACAGAAGTTAAGAGGAATTTAAGTGCAACCTGGAATACAATTAATCTGTTAATGGGTAAACATAAGGGGAGTGAACATTTTGTATTGGAGAAGGATGCTAGTATTATTATGGATCCTAAAACTGTGGCAGAAGCCTTTAATTTACACTTTACAAACTTGGCTAGATATAGTTCTAATGTGGGTAGTATGGATAGTTCCTGGTGCCATTTGGATGTACTCTTCCATTCAAATAGTGATAGAATGTATGGGAGTGATAACATTCCCAAATTTTATTTTCATTTTTTACAAACTAAAGACGTAATTGAGTTTGTGTCTAAAATGGATCCTAGACCTTACAAGGGATCTGATGATCTTGATTATAGGATATTGAAAAGAGTTATTATTAGTGTTGCTGGACAGTTGACAAAATTGTTCAATCATTCTCTATGTTATGGGACCTTCCCTGATGTGTGGAAGAGTGCAGTGGTAAAACCAATTTATAAATCAGGATCTAGACTTGATCCAAATAACTATCGCCCAATTTCTATGCTTGCCCCCCTCTCTAAAATTTTAGAGAAAATAGTTTCAGTTCAGTTAATAGAGCATTTAAAAAAATACAAACTTTGGTCAGACTCACAACATGGTTTTAGGACTAATCATAACACGGAGACAACCTTGGTGAGGTTCACTAGTCAAGTCACCAGAGCAATAGATACTGGAGATGTTGTTGTACCGGCTTTTGTGGACCTCACCAAGGCTTTTGATCTAGTGAATCATGAGGTACTTTTGAAACAGTTATCTATTTTGAAGTTGTCAGAAGGGGTTATTTCTTGGTTTAGGGAATGTTTGGTTAATAGGAATCAGAAGACATTAATTAATGGAATTCTTTCTATCTGAACCTTCTTTGCTAAAATGTGGAGTCCCTCAGGGCTCCATTTTAGGCCATTTGCTGTTTTCTTTATTTGTAAATTCCTTGGCTATTAATTTTAAAAATACTGAGTTACTGTTGTATGCGGATGATGCAGTTTTATTTTGTTCTGGTTCAAATTTTTTGTCTCTACAGAATACTTTACAACATGATTTTGGTTTGCTGCATTATTGGTTTGATAAACATAAATTGGTGTTAAATTCAACAAAAACTAAGACAATGATATTGTCTCATCCAAGGAGAGTGCAAAATCAAGAATTAAAAATTATTGATAATTTGGGTAATGCAATTGAACAGGTTAAGCAGTTTAAATATCTGGGAGTATTAATTGATTGCCGTTTAGCATTTGATTCTCATATAACACATTTAATTAGTAGGATTCATAAAAGATTGGGGTTTCTTTATCAAATTCAGGATAATTTAATGGTGGATGTTAAATTATTACTTACTCATAGTTTATTATTATCTATGGTGGATTATGGGTCCGTAATATATTAATTTACCTCTGAAAAAGTTTTATCTAGACTTCAAGTAACGTATCATTCTGTTCTACATTTTGCATCTGGTCAATCAAGGCTAACCCATCATTGTTTAATGTATAAACAATTAGGTTGTTTGTCTTTAAAGGGGTGGTTTATTTATAGGGCATTGTTGTTTTTGCACAAGGTGCTTTTAGGTATTCTGCCTCAAAGCATTATTAGTTTATTCCCTAGGAATATACCTGGTTGTACAAGATTACAGAGTAGGGAGGGCTTTTTGGTTCCATTTTGCCAAACTACTTTTGGCCAAAATTCATTGAACTTTGCTACTGTTAAGATGTATAATCAACTTCATAAAAATGTTATAAGACAAATGAAATTGTCAACTTTTAAGTTGGAATTAAGAAAAATTTTGTTAGAAAACTCAAACTGTAAATGTTATATGTAATGTATATTTATGCCATGTTGTTGTCTTAAATTTTGTTTGTATGTTTTGTACAAACTGGTCGTTTGTGAAAATGGGCTTGTCCCACAGACTTACCAGTATAAAAATAAATAAATGAAACAAAATGAAAAATGAAATAGCTGCCTGCCTAGTTCCTGGGGACATAACAAAACAGAGCTAGTGACAGGCAGAGGAGTGTATTGTAAAAGTTAATACTACAGCCAAATAACAGAGGGGAAAGGCTGCTACAGAGCTGTGGGACAAATATTTATGAAAACTGCATGTTTTGGCTGCATGAACACTTTAAAGTGGGGACTCCATACATACTGTATTGAAACTGTGTATTTAGCAGCCATGTTTGATCTTTTGACCACCAGAGACAGCCAATCAGAACTGTAGGTGCCCACATTTTAAAGAAATGACTTCTGGGAGAAGGTGTGAACTCTATTTTAGGCATCCAAAGTAATTTCCAATCAATAATCGAAGGGACTTCAAGGGTGTATTCTCTGACAATGTTAAAAAGAGCGGGTGTGAGTCAGGATGACTTAATGTATTTTTTTGCACAGTTGTTTGCCCTGTTTTGGAGTATGGTGCTATTGTATGGGAAGCTGGGTTAAATTTAGCAGAAAGTGAAGAAATTGAAAGAATTCAGAAGAGAGCTTGGAGGATTATTTTAGGTCGGGAAATGTCATATAATGACACATTGAAAATGTGTAAGTTAGAAAGGTTAAATGAGAGAAGAATAGAAATGTCAAGGAAATTGTTTTATGAAATTTGTAATCTTCAACATAAGTTGTATACTCTGTTACCTCCTAGCGAAACTGCTGTCTATGGTTTAAGAAAACAGGTTAGATGGCGAAAAACAGTTTTTAGAACGACCAAATACCGGTCTTCCTTTTTTATGAAATTTTTAAATGATTGTTAATATCATTATGTATGTATATTCTGTGTAATCAAATGTTTATTGCTTTTGTTTTTGATTTTAAGGTGTAATTTTATTCTTTTAATGTTTTGTATTTTTTGCATTCTTGTTATAAATTGATGTATCAAACTTCAGCCTACTCACCTTTGGGGAGAGTTTTGGCTGTAATGTGGTAAACAACTAAACTACTGATGGAGAGGCTTGTGGAGCACCTGGAGGCAAAAGGACTGCAGGATGGCTGGCAGCATAGTTTCACAGGAGGGAGGTTCTGTCAAACTAATCTCATAGATTTCTTTGACTGGGTTACAAGGGAGGTAGATAATGGGAGAGCGGTGGAGGTGGCCCTTCTGGACTTCAGTAAGGCTTTCAACACTGTACTGCATGGGCGGCTGGTTAAGAAACTAAGCAACCTGGAGGTGGGAAAAAGTGACAAGCTGGGTATCAAACTGGTTAAGGGATAGGAGGCAAAGGGCGATAGTAAATGGTAGTCACTCAAGGGATAGGAGAGCGACTACTGGGGTGCCAGAGGGTTTGATGCTGGGACTGGTCTTCTTCAATGTCTTCATAAGTGGCATTGCAGAGGAGCTTGAGGGTAAGGTGTGTCTCTTATGATATAAGAATCTGCAACAGTCATGATACTCAGGAAAGGGCTGAGAGAATGCAAAGGGATCTGAGGAAACTGTTGGCATGGTGTAGGGGTGGCAGCTGGGTTTCAATGCCAAAAAGTGCAAAGTTCTGCACTTAGGGCTGTGGAACCCAGGGGCTCAGTATAAGATGGGAGGAGTGGAGCTAACAACAACAAAGTAAGAAAGAGACCTAGGGCTCATCATATCTAATGACCTCAAGGTACCCTGGCAGTGTGACAAAGCAATGAGAAAGTCTTGCAAGATGCTGGGGTGCATTGGGAAAGGAATTTTTAGCAGGAGGAGGGAGGTGGTGCTGCCATTGTACTGCTCACTGGTGAGGCCTCACCTGGAGTACTGTGTCCAGTTCTGGAAGTTGCACCTCCACAAGGGCATTGAAAGGGTACAAGCGGTACAAAAGAGGGAAAACAAAATGGTGAGGGGGTTGCATGAGAAACTGTACAACGAAAGGCTGCAGAACTCAACATGTACTCCCCAGAAGAGAGGAGAGTGAGAAGGGACATGTTTGAAACCTACAGGTACCTCACAGGAATCAACAAGCTGCAAGTGGAGGATCTATTTCAGAGAAAGGAAGGCACCAGAACAAGGGGGCATGCAATGAAGCTAAGGGAGGGAAAGTTTAAGAGAGATGTGTGGAAATACTTCTTCATGGAGAGGGTGGTGGATGACTGGAACAGTCTGCCAGAGGAGGTAGTTGGGGCAAAGACTGTGGGGGAGCTTCAAGCATGCATTGGATAGTCACAGGGGCATATTAGGTAAAGGAAGAGGGGAGGGGGTGACATACAGCATGTGACCAGCTAAGGTTACTGGTGACCGAATAGGCAGGGGCAAGGGTCAGACAGGATGGGCCTAAATGTCCTTTTCTGCCAACAAAATCTATGTTCTAGGTTTCTGTGTTTCTGAGCTCAGCTGATGCCTTCATCTGAAACAGGTTTATTATGTATGAACTGATTAAAGTCTGGTTCTTCTTTTGGGTAACTAAAAGTTCCTTCTCTGTATGAATCAGGCAAAGGTGGCTAAAATGGTGAGTGCCACAGCCAAGAATAAAGTCTGGTTAGCGTTGTTCTAAAATAAAAACTACTAAAGTAAAATAGCAGTGTGAGTTTTTTAATATACTAGCACTGTCTAAATGGTTGGACCTTTACAATGCTGAATAAGCTCAGAGCCGTAAAATATAGATATGTATTTACCTTACAGAGGACTACCAAACGGTATACATCAGTAAAACTAGAAACAACTGTATAAAAACAGCACTATGCCTAAAACTGTTATTAATGTTTAAAGGAGCTGATACTAAGTCTAAGGAAAACTGGATTTGGCTGGTGCCAACAAGGCTATTTCTTTTTTTATACAAGTTTTATTTTTTAGCAGGCCATACTGTCTCACCAGTGTCACTGTTATAATTGTAGTTGCACGAGAACCACATCCAATGCCAGTTTTACACATTTTTGTATACACTGTCCAGGGTGGGGGGGCACTTTGACACAGCATCACTGCTTTTTAGTTATGCACCCAGTCCCTACACTGTACACAGCGGTTCAAAGCCACCCAGCACCAGACAATTAGTTTCATCCCCATAGCACCAAACATACTGATAGCCCCTCCCCCATGTCAGCATTTTTTTATTCTCTAATGGTCTGGGTTGGACCCCAGGCCCATCATGTAGTTGGGAGAGAGGGCCAGATTTTAGTCAGATTTTTTTTATTCCCCGACTGACCAGGTTGGGCATCAGATCCATCAGGTAGTTTAAAGGAAGAAGACAGATTTTTTTTTTTCATCCTAGACAGGCTGGACGTGGTTTAGGATTCATCAAATTGTTGAGGAGAGGGAGATTTTTTATTTATTTATTCCCTGACTGTCCGGGTTTCATCATGGACTCATCAGGTAGTCGGGTGGAGTAGTAGGTGCAGATTATTTTAATCTCTAGCAGACCATGTTTTGCACAGGACCAGTTAGGTAGCAGCGGGCAGGGGGGCCAGTTTTTTGTATTCCCTAATGAGCTGGGTTGGGCACTGAGTCCATCAGGTAGTTTGCTGGAGGGGGAGAGAATTTGTTTGAATTCCCTGACAGGCCAGGTTGAGCACTGGACTGTTCTGCTGCACAGCACGATGGGTTGGAGCATGCATGGCAGTAGGCTCCTTATACGCATGTCGGGGTGAGTGCAGAGCTGAGACTTGAGCACTGAGAGAAAGAAAGTGAGACAAGTAGAGTGGTGCAGTGGAGCTGGGATCACAGGCAATTGCAGTTACAGCCTCAGAAGTGTATGCCATTGTCCCCCCTCATCCCAGTCTCCCTCGCTAGTGCACTGTGGGCTGAAGCAGGCAGAGACTGAAGCAGCTGGTAACAGCAGCAGCCCCAAGCCTGCCATGCAGTGTTTGAACCTGTCACTGTGACTGAGTGGATGGGCATGGTTTTGACACCCCACCTCTTCTATCTTCCACTCACGTTTTGCTGTTGCTTCTTCTGGTCTCCAGTTGGCTTAATCGCCAGGCTAGGCTGGACACAGGCCCCATCAAGTAGATGGAGGGAAGTTGACAGATTTTTTTTATTTCTTAAGGAGCCAGGTTGGGCACCAGACAGGTAAGATAGTTGGGGGGGACAGATTTTTTTTTTATCTCTTGGCAGGTGGGGTTGGGCACTGGACCTGTCAGGTTGTTGGGGGGAGGGTGACAGTTTTATTTTTTATTCCCTGATGGGCCAGGTGGGCACTGGACTTCTCAGGCAGATTGGGGGAGATGGGCAGATTTTTTTCCCTTGATGGGCCACACTGGGCACTGGATCTGTCACGTTGTTGAGGGGAATGGAACATATTTTTTTTATTTATTTCCTGACAGGTTGGGTTGTATACCAGACTCATCAGGAAATCTGGGAGAGAGGGACATACATATTTTTTTAATTCTCTGATGGACCAGGCTGGGAATCAGACCAGTCAAGTAGTTGGAGGGGAAGAAGGACACATTTTTTTTTATATTCCCTAATGGGACAGATGGGGTGCTGGATCTGTACGGGTGTTGGGGAAGGGGAAAGGATTTGTTTTATTCCCTTAAGGGTTGGGTTGGGCATTAGACCTGTCTTATAGTTGGGGAAGGGGACAGATTTTTAATTTGCTGATGGGCTGAGCTGCTCACTGGACCATCAGATAGTTATGAGATGGGGGCCAGATTTTTTTAAATTCCCTTTTGGGCCAGATTGAGTACCAGAAATTATTTTCTATTATATATTCCCTGCGCTACCAGTTTGGAATCTCTGTGCCTTGTAAAACACTTTGGAATACAGTGTGTATGAAAGTCATTATTTAAAACCTAATTCTATTATATTCTATAGTCCCTGTGCTACCAGACTCTAACAACTCAGTTTTGTAAAGCACTGGACCTGTCATAGTTGGGGGAAGAGGGAAAGATTATTTTTCCCTGATAGGCTGGGTTGGGCACCAAATCTATCAGGTAGCTGGGAGGAGGGGGCAGAATTGTTTTTTTTATTCCCTTATGGGCTTGGCTGGTTACTAGACAGTCAGGTAGTTAGGATAGGAGGCCGGATACTTATTTATTTATTCATGGTTGGGCACCAGAATTTCTATTATATTCTATATTCCCTGCACTATCAGTATAGAACTCCTGTGCCTTGTAAAAAAAAAAAGAAAAAACTGAGATACAGTGTGTGTGAAAGTCATTATATAAAATAAAATTCTGTTATCATTTACATTCCCTGCATTACCAGAATCTAACTCATGTGCTTTATAAAGCACCAGACCTGTCATAGGTTGGGGGAGAGGGACATTTTGTTCCCTGACTGGCTGGGTTGGGCACTGCATCCATCAGCTAGTTGGGGGGAAGAGGGCAGATTTTTTTATTCCCTGTGAGGAAAGTATAATAAATCAATGATGTGCACCTGCCATTTTTTTCCAGAAGATTTTACTTATAATAGGTGCTGTCAGCAAGTGGTGGTGGCCCAGGGGCAGGTGTGCCCCTGCTCAGCATGCTGTGTAGGAGAATGCATAGCAATGTGAACCCTGTGCATGTGTCAGGGAGAGTGCATAGCAATGTGAACCCTGTGCATGTGTCAGGGAGAGTGCATAGCAGTGTGAACCTTGTGCATGTGTCAGGGAGAGTGCATAGCAATGTGAACCCTGTGCATGTGTCAGGGAGAGTGCATAGCAATGTGAACCCTGTGCATTTGTCAGGGAGAATGCAGAGCAATGCGAACCCTGTGCATGTGTCAGGGAGAGTGCATAGCAGTGTGAACCCTGTGCATGTGTCAGGGAGAGTGCATAGCAATGTGAACCCTGTGCATGTGTCAGGGAGAATGCAGAGCAATGCGAACCCTGTGCATGTGTCAGGGAGAATGCATAGCAATGTGAACCCTGTGCATGTGTCAGGGAGAGTGCATAGCAATGTGAACCCTGTGCATGTGTCAGGGAGGATGCAGAGCAATGCGAACCCTGTGCATGTGTCAGGGAGAGTACATAGCAATGAGAACCCTGTACATGTGTCAGGGAGAATGCAGAGCAATGTGAACCCTGTGCATGTGTCAGGGAGAGTGCATAGCAATGTGAACCCTGTGTATGTGTCAGGGAGAGTGCATAGCAATGCGAACCCTGTGCATGTGTCAGGGAGAGTGCATAGCAATGCGAACCCTGTGCATGTGTCAGGGAGAGTGCATAGCAATGCGAACCCTGTGCATGTGTCAGGGAGAGTGCATAGCAATGCGAACCCTGTACACGTGTCAGGGAGAGTGCATAGCAATGTGAACCCTGTGCACGTGTCAGGCAGAATGCAGAGCAATGTGAACCCTGTGCATGTGTCAGGGAGAGTGCATAGCAATGTGAACCCTGTGTATGTGTCAGGAGAGTGCATAGCAATGCGAACCCTGTGCATGTGTCAGGGAGAATACAGAGCAATGTGAACCCTGTGCATGTGTCAGGGAGAGTGCATAGCAATGCGAACCCTGTGCATGTGTCAGGGAGAATGCATAGCAATGTGAACCCTGTGCATGTGTCAGGGAGAGTGCATAGCAATGTGAACCCTGTGCATGTGTCGGGGAGAATGCATAGCAATGTGAACCCTGTGTATGTGTCAGGGAGAGTGCATAGCAATGTGAACCCTGTGTATGTGTCAGGGAGAGTGCATAGCAATGTGAACCCTGTGCATGTGTCAGGGAGAGTGCATAGCAATGTGAACCCTGTGCATGTGTCAGGGAGAGTGCATAGCAATGTGAACCCTGTGCATGTGTCAGGGAGAGTGCATAGCAATGTGAACCCTGTGCATGTGTCAGGGAGAGTGCATAGCAATGTGAACCCTGTGCATGTGTCAGGGAGAGTGCATAGCAATGTGAACCCTGTGTATGTGTCAGGGAGAGTGCATAGCAATGTGAACCCTGTGCATGTGTCAGGGAGAGTGCATAGCAATGTGAACCCTGTGCATGTGTCAGGGAGAGTGCATAGCAATGTGAACCCTGTGCATGTGTCAGGGAGAGTGCATAGCAATGTGAACCCTGTGCATGTGTCAGGGAGAGTGCATAGCAATGTGAACCCTGTGCATGTGTCAGGGAGAATGCATAGCAATGTGAACCCTGTGCATGTGTCAGGAGATGCATAGCAATGTGAACCCTGTGCATGTGTCAGGAAGTGCATAGCAATGTGAACCCTGTGCATGTGTCAGGAGAATGCATAGCAATGTGAACCCTGTGCATGTGTCAGGGAGAGTGCATAGCAATGTGAACCCTGTGCATGTGTCAGGGAGAATGCATAGCAATGTGAACCCTGTGCATGTGTCAGGGAGAGTGCATAGCAATGTGAACCCTGTGCATGTGTCAGGGAGAGTGCATAGCAATGTGAACCCTGTGCATGTGTCAGGGAGAGTGCATAGCAATGTGAACCCTGTGCATGTGTCAGGGAGAATGCATAGCAATGTGAACCCTGTGCATGTGTCAGGGAGAGTGCATAGCAATGTGAACCCTGTGCATGTGTCAGGGAGAGTGCATAGCAATGTGAACCCTGTGCATGTGTCAGGGAGAGTGCATAGCAATGTGAACCCTGTGCATGTGTCAGGGAGAGTGCATAGCAATGTGAACCCTGTGCATGTGTCAGGGAGAGTGCAGAGCAATGTGAACCCTGTGCATGTGTCAGGGAGAGTGCATAGCAATGTGAACCCTGTGTATGTGTCAGGGAGAGTGCATAGCAATGTGAACCCTGTGCATGTGTCAGGGAGAATGCATAGCAATGTGAACCCTGTGTATGTGTCAGGGAGAGTGCATAGCAATGTGAACCCTGTGTATGTGTCAGGGAGAGTGCATAGCAATGTGAACCCTGTGCATGTGTCAGGGAGAATGCATAGCAATGTGAACCCTGTGTATGTGTCAGGGAGTGCATAGCAATGTGAACCCTGTGCATGTGTCGGGAGAATGCATAGCAATGTGAACCCTGTGATGTGTCAGGAGAGTGCATAGCAATGTGAACCCTGTGTATGTGTCAGGAGAATGCATAGCAATGTGAACCCTTGCATGTGTCAGGAGAGTGCATAGCAATGTGAACCCGTGCATGTGTCAGGGAGAGTGCATAGCAATGTGAACCCTGTGCATGTGTCAGGGAGAGTGCATAGCAATGTGAACCCTGTGCATGTGTCAGGAGAGTGCATAGCAATGTGAACCCTGTGCATGTGTCAGGAGAGTGCATAGCAATGTGAACCCTGTGCATGTGTCAGGGAGAGTGCATAGCAATGTGAACCCTGTGCATGTGTCAGGGAGATGCATAGCAATGTGAACCCTGTGCATGTGTCAGGAGAGTGCAAGTGTGGAACCCTGTGCATGTGTCAGGAGAATGCAGAGCAATGTGAACCCTGTGCATGTGTCAGGAGAATGCATAGCAATGTGAACCCTGTGTATGTTCAGGAGAGTGCATAGCAATGTGAACCCTGTGCATGTGTCAGGAGAGTGCATACAATGTGAACCCTGTGCATGTGTCAGGGAGAGTGCATAGCAATGTGAACCCTGTGCATGTGTCAGGAGAGTGCATAGCAATGTGAACCCTGTGCATGTGTCAGGGAGATGCATAGCAATGTGAACCCTGTGTATGTGTCAGGAGAGTGCATAGCATGAACCCTGTGCATGTGTCAGGGAGAGTGCATAGCAATGTGAACCCTGTGTATGTGTCAGGGAGAGTGCATAGCAATGTGAACCCTGTGCATGTGTCAGGGAGAATGCATAGCAATGTGAACCCTGTGCATGTGTCAGGGAGAGTGCATAGCAATGTGAACCCTGTGCATGTGTCGGGAGAATGCATAGCAATGTGAACCCTGTGTATGTGTCAGGGAGAGTGCATAGCAATGTGAACCCTGTGTATGTGTCAGGGAGAGTGCATAGCAATGTGAACCCTGTGCATGTGTCAGGAGAGCATAGCAATGTGAACCCTGTGCATGTGTCAGGAGAGTGCATAGCAATGAACCCTGTGCATGTGTCAGGGAGAGTGCATAGCAATGTGAACCCTGTGCATGTGTCAGGAGAATGCATAGCAAGTGAACCCTGTGCATGTGTCAGGGAGAGTGCATAGCAATGTGAACCCTGTGCATGTGTCAGGGAGAGTGCATAGCAATGTGAACCCTGTGCATGTGTCAGGAGAGTGCATAGCAGTGAACCCTGTGCATGTGTCAGGAGAGTGCATAGCAATGTGAACCCTGTGTATGTGTCAGGAGAGTGCATAGCATGTGAACCCTGTGCATGTGTCAGGGAGAATGCATAGCAATGTGAACCCTGTGCATGTGTCAGGGAGAGTGCATAGCAATGTGAACCCTGTGCATGTGTCAGGGAGAGTGCATAGCAATGTGAACCCTGTGCATGTGTCAGGGAGAGTGCATAGCAATGTGAACCCTGTGCATGTGTCAGGGAGAATGCATAGCAATGTGAACCCTGTGCATGTGTCAGGGAGAGTGCATAGCAATGTGAACCCTGTGCATGTGTCAGGGAGAATGCATAGCAATGTGAACCCTGTGTATGTGTCAGGGAGAGTGCATAGCAATGTGAACCCTGTGCATGTGTCAGGGAGAGTGCATAGCAATGTGAACCCTGTGCATGTGTCAGGGAGAGTGCATAGCAATGTGAACCCTGTGCATGTGTCAGGGAGAGTGCATAGCAATGTGAACCCTGTGCATGTGTCAGGGAGAGTGCATAGCAATGTGAACCCTGTGCATGTGTCAGGGAGAGTGCATAGCAATGTGAACCCTGTGCATGTGTCAGGAGAGTGCATAGCAATGTGAACCCTGTGCATGTGTCAGGGAGAGTGCATAGCAATGTGAACCCTGTGCATGTGTCAGGGAGAGTGCATAGCAATGTGAACCCTGTGCATGTGTCAGGGAGAGTGCATAGCAATGTGAACCCTGTGCATGTGTCAGGGAGAATGCATAGCAATGTGAACCCTGTGCATGTGTCAGGAGAGTGCATAGCAATGTGAACCTGTGCATGTGTCAGGAGAATGCATAGCAATGTGAACCCTGTGCATGTGTCAGGAGAGTGCATAGCAATGTGAACCCTGTGCATGTGTCAGGGAGAGTGCATAGCAATGTGAACCCTGTGCATGTGTCAGGAGAGTGCATAGCAATGTGAACCCTGTGCATGTGTCAGGAGAGTGCATAGCAATGTGAACCCTGTGCATGTGTCAGGAGAGTGCATAGCAATGTGAACCCTGTGCATGTGTCAGGGAGAGTGCATAGCAGTGTGAACCCTGTGCATGTGTCAGGGAGAGTGCATAGCAATGTGAACCCTGTGCATGTGTCAGGGAGAGTGCATAGCAGTGTGAACCCTGTGCATGTGTCAGGGAGAGTGCATAGCAATGTGAACCCTGTGCATGTGTCAGGGAGAGTGCATAGCAATGTGAACCCTGTGCATGTGTCAGGGAGAGTGCATAGCAATGTGAACCCTGTGCATGTGTCAGGGAGAGTGCATAGCAATGTGAACCCTGTGCATGTGTCAGGGAGATGCATAGCAATGTGAACCCGTGATGTGTCAGGGAGAGTGCATAGCATGTGAACCCTGTGCATGTGTCAGGGAGAGTGCATAGCAATGTGAACCCTGTGCATGTGTCAGGAGAGTGCATAGCAATGTGAACCCTGTGTATGTGTCAGGGAGAGTGCATAGCAATGTGAACCCTGTGCATGTGTCAGGGAGAGTGCATAGCAATGTGAACCCTGTGCATGTGTCAGGGAGAGTGCATAGCAATGTGAACCCTGTGCATGTGTCAGGAGAGTGCATAGCAATGTGAACCCTGTGCATGTGTCAGGGAGAGTGCATAGCAATGTGAACCCTGTGCATGTGTCAGGAGAGTGCATAGCATGTGAACCCTGTGCATGTGTCAGGAGAGTGCATAGCAATGTGAACCCTGTGCATGTGTCAGGGAGAGTGCATAGCAATGTGAACCCTGTGCATGTGTCAGGGAGAGTGCATAGCAATGTGAACCCTGTGCATGTGTCAGGGAGAGTGCATAGCAATGTGAACCCTGTGCATGTGTCAGGGAGAGTGCATAGCAATGTGAACCCTGTGCATGTGTCAGGGAGAGTGCATAGCAATGTGAACCCTGTGCATGTGTCAGGGAGAGTGCATAGCAATGTGAACCCTGTGCATGTGTCAGGAGAGTGCATAGCAATGTGAACCCTGTGCATGTGTCAGGGAGAGTGCATAGCAATGTGAACCCTGTGCATGTGTCAGGAGAGTGCATAGCAATGTGAACCCTGTGCATGTGTCAGGGAGAGTGCATAGCAATGTGAACCCTGTGCATGTGTCAGGGAGAGTGCATAGCAATGTGAACCCTGTGCATGTGTCAGGGAGAGTGCATAGCAATGTGAACCCTGTGCATGTGTCAGGGAGAGTGCATAGCAATGAACCCTGTGCATGTGTCAGGGAGAGTGCATAGCAATGTGAACCCTGTGCATGTGTCAGGGAGGTGCATAGCAATGTGAACCCTGTGCATGTGTCAGGGAAGTGCATAGCAATGTGAACCCTGTGCATGTGTCAGGGAGAGTGCATAGCAATGTGAACCCTGTGCATGTGTCAGGGAGAGTGCATAGCAATGTGAACCCTGTGCATGTGTCAGGGAGAGTGCATAGCAATGTGAACCCTGTGCATGTGTCAGGAGAGTGCATATGTTGAACCCTGTGCATGTGTCAGGGAGAGTGCATAGCAATGTGAACCCTGTGCATGTGTCAGGAGAGTGCATAGCAATGTGAACCCTGTGCATGTCGGGAGATGCATAGCAATGTGAACCCTGTGTATGTGTCAGGAGAGTGCATAGCAATGTGAACCCTGTGCATGTGTCAGGAGGTGCATAGCAATGTGAACCCTGTGCATGTGTCAGGGAGAGTGCATAGCAATGTGAACCCTGTGCATGTGTCAGGAGAGTGCATAGCAATGTGAACCCTGTGCATGTGTCAGGGAGAGTGCATAGCAATGTGAACCCTGTGCATGTGTCAGGGAGAGTGCATAGCAATGTGAACCCTGTGCATGTGTCAGGAGAGTGCATAGCAATGTGAACCCTGTGCATGTGTCAGGGAGAATGCATAGCTGTGAACCCTGTGCATGTGTCAGGAGAGTGCATAGCAATGTGAACCCTGTGCATGTGTCAGGAGAGTGCATAGCAATGTGAACCCTGTGCATGTGTCAGGGAGAGTGCATAGCAATGTGAACCCTGTGCATGTGTCAGGGAGAGTGCATAGCAATGTGAACCCTGTGCATGTGTCAGGGAGAGTGCATAGCAATGTGAACCCTGTGCATGTGTCAGGAGAATGCATAGCAATGTGAACCCTGTGCATGTGTCAGGAGAGTGCATAGCAATGTGAACCCTGTGCATGTGTCAGGAGAATGCATAGCAATGTGAACCCTGTGCATGTGTCAGGAGAGTGCATAGCAATGTGAACCCTGTGCATGTGTCAGGGAGAGTGCATAGCAATGTGAACCCTGTGCATGTGTCAGGAGAGTGCATAGCAATGTGAACCCTGTGCATGTGTCAGGGAGAGTGCATAGCAATGTGAACCCTGTGCATGTGTCAGGGAGAGTGCATAGCAATGTGAACCCTGTGCATGTGTCAGGAGAGTGCATAGCAATGTGAACCCTGTGCTATGTCAGGAGAGTGCATAGCAATGTGAACCCTGTGCATGTGTCAGGAGAGTGCATAGCAATGTGAACCCTGTGCATGTGTCAGGAGAGTGCATGCATGTGAACCCTGTGCATGTGTCAGGGAGAGTGCATAGCAATGTGAACCCTGTGCATGTGTCAGGGAGAGTGCAGCAATGTGAACCCTGTGCATGTGTCAGGAGAGTGCATAGCAATGTGAACCCTGTGCATGTGTCAGGGAGAGTGCATAGCAATGTGAACCCTGTGCATGTGTCAGGGAGGTGCATAGCAATGTGAACCCTGTGCATGTGTCGGGAGAAGTGCATAGCAATGTGACCCTGTGCATGTGTCAGGGAGAGTGCATAGCAATGTGAACCCTGTGCATGTGTCAGGAGAGTGCATAGCAATGTGAACCCTGTGCATGTGTCAGGGAGAGTGCATAGCAATGTGAACCCTGTGCATGTGTCAGGGAGAGTGCATAGCAATGTGAACCCTGTGCATGTGTCAGGAGAGTGCATAGCAATGTGAACCCTGTGCATGTGTCAGGGAGAGTGCATAGCAATGTGAACCCTGTGCATGTGTCAGGAGATTGCATAGCGAACCCTGTGCATGTCAGGGAGAGTGCATAGCAATGTGAACCCTGTGCATGTGTCAGGGAGAGTGCATAGCAATGCGAACCCTGTGCATGTGTCAGGGAGAGTGCATAGCAATGTGAACCCTGTGCATGTGTCAGGGAGAGTGCATAGCAATGTGAACCCTGTGTATGTGTCAGGGAGAGTGCATAGCAATGTGAACCCTGTGCATGTGTCAGGAGAGTGCATAGCAATGTGAACCCTGTGCATGTGTCAGGAGAGTGCATAGCAATGTGAACCCTGTGCATGTGTCAGGAGAGTGCATAGATGTGAACCCTGTGCATGTGTCAGGAGAATGCATAGCAATGTGAACCCTGTGCATGTGTCAGGGAGAGTGCATAGCAGTGTGAACCCTGTGTATGTGTCAGGGAGAGTGCATAGCAATGTGAACCCTGTGCATGTGTCAGGGAGAGTGCATAGCAATGTGAACCCTGTGCATGTGTCAGGGAGAGTGCATAGCAATGTGAACCCTGTGCATGTGTCAGGGAGAGTGCATATGTGAACCCTGTGCATGTGTCAGGAGAGTGCATAGCAATGTGAACCCTGTGCATGTGTCAGGAGAGTGCATAGCAATGTGAACCCTGTGCATGTGTCAGGAGAGTGCATAGCAATGTGAACCCTGTGCATGTGTCAGGGAGAGTGCATAGCAATGTGAACCCTGTGCATGTGTCAGGAGAATGCAGAGCAATGTGAACCCGTGCATGTGTCAGGAGGTGCATAGCATGTGAACCCTGTGCATGTGTCAGGGAGAGTGCATAGCAATGTGAACCCTGTGCATGTGTCAGGGAGAGTGCATAGCAATGTGAACCCTGTGCATGTGTCAGGAGAGTGCATAGCAATGTGAACCCTGTGCATGTGTCAGGAGAGTGCATAGCAATGTGAACCCTGTGCATGTGTCAGGAGAATGCATAGCAATGTGAACCCTGTGCATGTGTCAGGAGAGTGCATAGCAATGTGAACCCTGTGCATGTGTCGGAGGTGCATGATGTGAACCCTGTGCATGTGTCAGGGAGATATGCAATGTGAACCCTGTGCATGTGTCAGGAGAGTGCATAGCAATGTGAACCCTGTGCATGTGTCAGGGAGAGTGCATAGCAATGTGAACCCTGTGCATGTGTCAGGAAGTGCATAGCAATGTGAACCCTGTGCATGTGTCAGGAGAGTGCATAGCAATGTGAACCCTGTGCATGTGTCAGGAGAGTGCATAGCAATGTGAACCCTGTGCATGTGTCAGGAGGTGCATAGCAATGTGAACCCTGTGCATGTGTCAGGGAGAGTGCATAGCAATGTGAACCCTGTGCATGTGTCAGGAGAGTGCATAGCAATGTGAACCCAGTGCATGTGTCAGGGAGAATGCATAGCAATGTGAACCCTGTGCATGTGTCAGGGAGAGTGCATAGCAATGTGAACCCTGTGCATGTGTCAGGGAGAGTGCATAGCAATGTAACCCTGTGCATGTGTCAGGAGAGTGCATAGCAATGTGAACCCTGTGCATGTGTCAGGGAGAGTGCATAGCAATGTGAACCCTGTGCATGTGTCAGGAGAGTGCATAGCAATGTGAACCCTGTGCATGTGTCAGGAGAGTGCATAGCAATGAACCCTGTGCATGTGTCAGGGAGAGTGCATAGCAATGTGAACCCTGTGCATGTGTCAGGGAGAGTGCATAGCAATGTGAACCCTGTGCATGTGTCAGGAGAGTGCATAGCAATGTGAACCCTGTGTATGTGTCAGGGAGAGTGCATAGCAATGTGAACCCTGTGCATGTGTCAGGAGAGTGCATAGCAATGTGAACCCTGTGCATGTGTCAGGAGAGTGCATAGCAATGTGAACCCTGTGCATGTGTCAGGGAGAGTGCATAGCAATGAGACCCTGTGTATGTGTCAGGAGAGTGCATAGCAATGTGAACCCTGTGCATGTGTCAGGAGAGTGCATAGCAATGTGAACCCTGTGCATGTGTCAGGAGAGTGCATAGCAATGTGAACCCTGTGCATGTGTCAGGGAGAGTGCATGCAATGTGAACCCTGTGCATGTGTCAGGGAGAGTGCATAGCAATGTGAACCCTGTGCATGTGTCAGGGAGAATGCATGTGAACCCTGTGCATGTGTCAGGAGAGTGCATAGCAATGTGAACCCTGTGCATGTGTCAGGGAGAGTGCATAGCAATGTGAACCCTGTGCATGTCAGGAGAGTGCATAGCAATGTGAACCCTGTGCATGTGTCAGGAGAGTGCATAGCAATGTGAACCCTGTGCATGTGTCAGGGAGAGTGCATAGCAATGTGAACCCTGTGCATGTGTCAGGAGAGTGCATAGCAATGTGAACCCTGTGCATGTGTCAGGAGAGTGCATAGCAATGTGAACCCTGTGCATGTGTCAGGAGAGTGCATAGCAATGTGAACCCTGTGCATGTGTCAGGAGAGTGCATAGCAATGTGAACCCTGTGCATGTGTCAGGGAGAGTGCATAGCAATGTGAACCCTGTGCATGTGTCAGGAGAGTGCTAGCATGTGAACCCTGTGCATGTGTCAGGAGAGTGCATAGCAATGTGAACCCTGTGCATGTGTCAGGGAGAGTGCACGCAATGTGAACCCTGTGCATGTGTCAGGGAGAGTGCATAGCAATGTGAACCCTGTGCATGTGTCAGGGAGATGCATAGCAATGTGAACCCTGTGCATGTGTCAGGGAGAGTGCATAGCAATGTGAACCCTGTGCATGTGTCAGGGAGAGTGCATAGCAATGTGAACCCTGTGCATGTGTCAGGGAGAATGCATAGCAATGCGAACCCTGTGCATGTGTCAGGGAGAGTGCATAGCAATGTGAACCCTGTGCATGTGTCAGGAGAGTGCATAGCAATGTGAACCCTGTGCATGTGTCAGGGAGAGTGCATAGCAATGTGAACCCTGTGCATGTGTCAGGGAGAGTGCATAGCAATGTGAACCCTGTGCATGTGTCAGGGAGAGTGCATAGCAATGTGAACCCTGTGCATGTGTCAGGGAGAGTGCATAGCAATGTGAACCCTGTGCATGTGTCAGGGAAGTGCATAGCAATGTGAACCCTGTGCATGTGTCAGGGAGAGTGCATAGCAATGTGAACCCTGTGCATGTGTCAGGAGAGTGCATGCAATGTGAACCCTGTGCATGTGTCAGGGAGAGTGCATAGCAATGTGAACCCTGTGCATGTGTCAGGGAGTGCATAGCAATGTGAACCCTGTGCATGTGTCAGGGAGAGTGCAAATGTGAACCCTGTGCATGTGTCAGGAGAGTGCATAGCAATGTGAACCCTGTGCATGTGTCAGGAGAGTGCATAGCAATGAGACCCTGTGCATGTGTCAGGGAGAGTGCATAAGTGTGAACCCTGTGCATGTGTCAGGAGAGTGCATAGCAATGTGAACCCTGTGCATGTTCAGGGAGGTGCATAGCAATGAACCCTGTGCATGTGTCAGGAGAATGCATAGCAATGTGAACCCTGTGCATGTGTCAGGAGAGTGCATAGCAATGTGAACCCTGTGCATGTGTCAGGGAGAGTGCATAGCAATGTGAACCCTGTGCATGTGTCAGGGAGAGTGCATAGCAATGTGAACCCTGTGTATGTGTCAGGGAGAGTGCATAGCAATGTGAACCCTGTGCATGTGTCAGGGAGAGTGCATAGCAATGTGAACCCTGTGCATGTGTCAGGGAGTGCATAGCAATGTGAACCCTGTGCATGTGTCAGGGAGAGTGCATAGCAATGTGAACCCTGTGCATGTGTCAGGAGAGTGCATAGAATGTGAACCCTGTGCATGTGTCAGGAGGTGCATAGCAATGTGAACCCTGTGCATGTGTCAGGGAGGTGCATAGCAGTGAACCCTGTGCATGTGTCAGGAGAGTGCATAGCAATGTGAACCCTGTGCATGTGTCAGGAGAGTGCATAGCAATGTGAACCCTGTGTATGTGTCAGGAGAGTGCATAGCAATGTGAACCCTGTGCATGTGTCAGGAGAGTGCATAGCAATGTGAACCCTGTGCATGTGTCAGGGAGAGTGCATAGCAATGTGAACCCTGTGCATGTGTCAGGGAGAGTGCATAGCAATGTGAACCCTGTGCATGTGTCAGGAGAGTGCATAGCAATGTGAACCCTGTGCATGTGTCAGGAGAATGCAAGCAATGTGAACCCTGTGCATGTGTCAGGAGAGTGCATAGCAATGTGAACCCTGTGCATGTGTCGGGAGAGTGCATAGCAATGTGAACCCTGTGCATGTGTCAGGGAGAGTGCATAGCAATGTGAACCCTGTGCATGTGTCAGGAAGTGCATAGCAATGTGAACCCTGTGCATGTGTCAGGAGAGTGCATAGCAATGTGAACCTGTGCATGTGTCAGGGAGAGTGCATAGCAATGTGAACCCTGTGCATGTGTCAGGGAGAGTGCATAGCAATGTGAACCCTGTGCATGTGTCAGGGAGAGTGCATAGCATGTGAACCCTGTGCATGTGTCAGGAGAGTGCATAGCAATGTGAACCCTGTGCATGTGTCAGGGAGAGTGCATAGCAATGTGAACCCTGTGCATGTGTCAGGAGGTGCATAGCAGTGTGAACCCTGTGCATGTGTCAGGGAGAGTGCATAGCAATGTGAACCCTGTGCATGTGTCAGGGAGAATGCATAGCAATGTGAACCCTGTGCATGTGTCAGGGAGGTGCATAGCAATGTGAACCCTGTGCATGTGTCAGGGAGAGTGCATAGCAATGTGAACCCTGTGCATGTGTCAGGAGATGCATAGCAATGTGAACCCTGTGCATGTGTCAGGGAGAGTGCATAGCAATGTGAACCCTGTGCATGTGTCAGGAGAGTGCATAGCAATGTGAACCCTGTGCATGTGTCAGGAGAGTGCATAGCAATGTGAACCCTGTGCATGTGTCAGGAGAGTGCATAGCAATGTGAACCCTGTGCATGTGTCAGGGAGTGCATAGCAATGTGAACCCTGTGCATGTGTCAGGAGAGTGCATAGCAGTGAACCCTGTGCATGTGTCAGGAGAGTGCATAGCAGTGTGAACCCTGTGCATGTGTCAGGGAGAGTGCATAGCAATGTGAACCCTGTGCATGTGTCAGGGAAGTGCATAGCAATGTGAACCCTGTGCATGTGTCAGGGAGAGTGCATAGCAATGTGAACCCTGTGCATGTGTCAGGGAGAGTGCATAGCAGTGTGAACCCTGTGCATGTGTCAGGGAGAGTGCATAGCAATGTGAACCCTGTGCATGTGTCAGGGAGAGTGCATAGCATATGAACCCTGTGCATGTGTCAGGAGAATGCATAGCAATGCGAACCCTGTGCATGTGTCAGGGAGAGTGCATAGCAATGTGAACCCTGTGCATGTGTCAGGGAGAGTGCATAGCAATGTGAACCCTGTATGTGTCAGGAGAGTGCATAGCAATGTGAACCCTGTGCATGTGTCAGGGAGAGTGCATAGCAATGTGAACCCTGTGCATGTGTCAGGGAGAGTGCATAGCAATGTGAACCCTGTGCATGTGTCAGGAGAGTGCATAGCAATGTGAACCCTGTGCATGTGTCAGGGAGAGTGCATAGCAATGTGAACCCTGTGCATGTGTCAGGGAGAGTGCATAGCAATGTGAACCCTGTGCATGTGTCAGGGAGAGTGCATAGCAATGTGAACCCTGTGCATGTGTCAGGGAGAGTGCATAGCAATGTGAACCCTGTGCATGTGTCAGGGAGAGTGCATAGCAATGTGAACCCTGTGCATGTGTCAGGGAGAGTGCATAGCAATGTGAACCCTGTGCATGTGTCAGGGAGAATGCATAGCAGTGTGAACCCTGTGCATGTGTCAGGGAGAGTGCATAGCAATGTGAACCCTGTGCATGTGTCAGGAGAGTGCATAGCAATGTGAACCCTGTGCATGTGTCAGGAGAGTGCATAGCAATGTGAACCCTGTGCATGTGTCAGGGAGAGTGCATAGCAATGTGAACCCTGTGCATGTGTCAGGGAGAGTGCATAGCAATGTGAACCCTGTGCATGTGTCAGGGAGAGTGCATAGCAATGTGAACCCTGTGCATGTGTCAGGGAGAGTGCATAGCAATGTGAACCCTGTGCATGTGTCAGGGAGAGTGCATAGCAGTGTGAACCCTGTGCATGTGTCAGGGAGAGTGCATAGCAATGTGAACCCTGTGCATGTGTCAGGAGTGCATAGCAATGTGAACCCTGTGCATGTGTCAGGAGTGCATAGCAATGTGAACCCTGTGCATGTGTCAGGGAGAGTGCATAGCAATGTGAACCCTGTGCATGTGTCAGGAGAGTGCATAGCAATAGTGAACCCTGTGCATGTGTCAGGGAAGTGCATAGCAGTGTGAACCCTGTGCATGTGTCAGGGAGAGTGCATAGCAATGTGAACCCTGTGCATGTGTCAGGGAGAGTGCATAGCAATGTGAACCCTGTGCATGTGTCAGGGAGAGTGCATAGCAATGTGAACCCTGTGCATGTGTCAGGAGAGTGCATAGCAATGTGAACCCTGTGCATGTGTCAGGAGAGTGCATAGCAGTGTGAACCCTGTGCATGTGTCAGGGAGGTGCATAGCAATGTGAACCCTGTGCATGTGTCAGGAGAGTGCATAGCAATGTGAACCCTGTGCATGTGTCAGGGAGAGTGCAGCAATAGAACCTGTGCATGTGTCAGGAGAGTGCATAGCATGTGAACCCTGTGCATGTGTCAGGAGAGTGCATAGCAATGTGAACCCTGTGCATGTGTCAGGGAGAGTGCAGTATCACGAACCCTGTGCATGTGTCAGGAGAGTGCATAGCAATGTGAACCCTGTGCATGTGTCAGGAGAGTGCATAGCAATGTGAACCCTGTGCATGTGTCAGGGAGAGTGCATAGCATCTGAACCCTGTGCATGTGTCAGGAGAGTGCATAGCAATGTGAACCCTGTGCATGTGTCAGGAGGTGCATAGCAATGTGAACCTGTGCATGTGTCAGGAGAGTGCATAGCAATGTGAACCCTGTGCATGTGTCAGGGAGAGTGCATAGCAATGTGAACCCTGTGCATGTGTCAGGAGAGTGCATAGCAATGTGAACCCTGTGCATGTGTCAGGAGAGTGCATAGCAATGTGAACCCTGTGCATGTGTCAGGAGGAGTGCATAGCAATGTGAACCCTGTGCATGTGTCAGGGAGAGTGCATAGCAATGTGAACCCTGTGCATGTGTCAGGAGAGTGCATAGAATGTGAACCCTGTGCATGTGTCAGGGAGAGTGCATAGCAATGTGAACCCTGTGCATGTGTCAGGGAGAGTGCATAGCAATGTGAACCCTGTGCATGTGTCAGGAGAGTGCATAGCAATGTGAACCCTGTGCATGTGTCAGGGAGGTGCATAGCAATGTGAACCCTGTGCATGTGTCAGGAGAGTGCATAGCAATGTGAACCCTGTGCATGTGTCAGGGAGAGTGCATAGCAATGTGAACCCTGTGCATGTGTCAGGAGAGTGCATAGCAATGTGAACCCTGTGCATGTGTCAGGGAGAGTGCATGCAATGTGAACCCTGTGCATGTGTCAGGAGAGTGCATAGCAATGTGAACCCTGTGCATGTGTCAGGAGAGTGCATAGCAATGTGAACCCTGTGCATGTGTCAGGGAGAGTGCATAGCAATGTGAACCCTGTGCATGTGTCAGGGAGGATAGCAATGAGAACCCTGTGCATGTGTCAGGGAGAGTGCATAGCAATGTGAACCCTGTGCATGTGTCAGGAGAGTGCATAGCAATGTGAACCCTGTGCATGTGTCAGGGAGAGTGCATAGCAATGTGAACCCTGTGCATGTGTCAGGGAGAGTGCATAGCAATGTGAACCCTGTGCATGTGTCAGGGAGAGTGCATAGCAATGTGAACCCTGTGCATGTGTCAGGGAGAGTGCATAGCAATGTGAACCCTGTGCATGTGTCAGGGAGAGTGCATAGCAATGTGAACCCTGTGCATGTGTCAGGAGAGTGCATAGCAATGTGAACCCTGTGCATGTGTCAGGGAGGTGCATAGTGAACCCTGTGCATGTGTCAGGGAGTGCATAGCAATGTGAACCCTGTGCATGTGTCAGGGAGAGTGCATAGCAATGTGAACCCTGTGCATGTGTCAGGGAGAGTGCATAGCAGTGTGAACCCTGTGCATGTGTCAGGGAGAGTGCATAGCAATGTGAACCCTGTGCATGTGTCAGGGAGAGTGCATAGCAATGTGAACCCTGTGCATGTGTCAGGGAGAGTGCATAGCAATGCGAACCCTGTGCATGTGTCAGGGAGAGTGCATAGCAATACGAACCCTGTGCATGTGTCAGGGAGAGTGCATAGCAATGTGAACCCTGTGTATGTGTCAGGGAGAGTGCATAGCAGTGTGAACCCTGTGCATGTGTCAGGGAGAGTGCATAGCAATGTGAACCCTGTGCATGTGTCAGGGAGAGTGCATAGCAGTGTGAACCCTGTGCATGTGTCAGGGAGAGTGCATAGCAATGCGAACCCTGTGCATGTGTCAGGGAGAATGCAGATCTGAGACGGAGTACCAGAGAAGGAAAGACAGCAAAAGAGAGAGAGAGAGAGTTGGGCAGCGGTGCCAGGATCATGTGCAATTGGGATTACAGTTTCAGAAGTTCATTTTGTCAGTCTCACTCAGTCTGGTCTCCCACACTAGCACGCTGCAGGTTAGAAGTGAGGAAGAGGCCCAAACTCACTGGCAGCAGGGGGTGCAGTTTTTTTCTTATTCCCTGACAGGTTTGCTTGGGTACTGAACCCATCAGGTTGTTGAGGGGAGAGGATAGATTTTTTTTTTATTTCCTGGCAGGTGGGGGTTGGGCACCAGATCTGTCAGGTTATTGGGGGGGTCCAAATTTTTTTTAATCTCTGATGGTTCAGGTTGAACACTGAACCTGTCATGTTGTTGAAGGGTATAGGTTTTTTTATTCCCTGACAGGTCAGGTTGGGCACTGGACCTCTCAGGCAGTTTGTGGGAGGTGGACAGATTTTTTCTGTTCCTTGATAGGTCACACAGGGCACTGGATCTGTCAGGTTGTTGGGGGGAGGAACATATTTATTAATTTCTTGACCGGTTGCGTTGCATACCAGACCCATATTTGTTTTCCTTGATAAGCCACATTGGGCACTGGATCTGTCCAGTTCTTACAGGAGGGAGACTTTTTTTAAATCCATGACAGGCTAGGTTGCATACCAGACCCATCAGGTAGTTTGAGAGAGTGAGAGAGAGAGGGTCATGTTTTTTTTAATTCCCTGATGGACCAGGCTTGGTACTGGACCAGTCAGGTAGTTGGACGGAGGAGAGGGCCAGGTTTGTTTTTTATTCCCTAATGGGTTAGGTTGGGCACTGGATCTGTCAGGTCATTGAGGGAGCAGGCAGTATGTGTTTTATTGCCTTAAAAGCTGTGTTGGGCATTAGACCTGTCAGGTAGTTGGGGAAGGTGGACAGATTTTTTTAAATTCCCTGATGGGCCGGGCTGGTCACTGGACCATCAGATAGTTATGATAGGGGTCAGATTTCATTCTTTATTCTTTATTGGGTTAGGTTGGGCACCAGAAATTATTTTTTTATTCTACATGTGTTCATACAGTGTGGAATTCCTGTGTCTTGTAAAATACTTTGGGATACGGTGTGTATGAAAGTCATTATCTAAAACCTAATTCTGTAATATTCTACAGTCCCTGTGCTACCAGAATCTAACTCCTGTGCTTTGTAAATCACTGGATCTGTCATAGTTGGGGGAAGAAGGACAGACTGGTTTTCCCTGACAAGCTGGGTTGGGCCCTAAATCTATCAGATAGTTGGGAGTAGGGGGGGGACAGATTTGTGTATTCTCTGTGAGGTAGAGTGGTTACTGGACCATTCAAGCAGTTGGGTGAGAGGTCCAAATTTTATTCTTTTTAGTCCCCATCAGGCCAGGTTGGGCACCAGAAATTCTGTTCTATTCTACAGTCCCTGCACTACCAGTATGGAATTCCTTTGCCTTGTTAAAAAGAAAACTTTGGGATACAGTGTGTAGAATCTAACTCCTGTGCTTTGTAAAGCACCGGACCTGTCATTGTTGGGGGGGTACAGATTTTTTTCCCCCTTGATGGGCTGGGCTGCGCACTGCATCCATTAAGTAGTTGGGGGGGCAGATTTTTCTTTATTCCCTGAGAGGGAAGAATTGATGGTGCACAATGGTGTTGGCCCAGGGCAGCTACTCCACCACTCAGCATGCTGAGTAGGAACATGTGTGGCAACGTGAACCCTGTGTATGTGTCAGGGAAAGCGCAGAGCTGAGACTGAGTAATAGAGAAGGAAAGAGAACGAGAGAGGAGAATCGGGTGGGAGACGGGTCACGATGTAATTGGGATTACAGTTTCAAAGTGAGTACTGTCAGTCTCCCTCCGTCTGGTCTCCCACTCTAGTGCGCTGCAGACTGGAAGTGAAAGAGAGGCCCAAACTCACTGGCAGCAGCAGCATGGCTACAAAGGGGTGCATTATTTTATTCGTTGACAGTTTGGGTTGGATACTAGACCTGTCAGGTTGTCGGGGGTGGGGGTGGGGGACAGATTTTTTTAATTCCCTGATGAGCTAGGTTGGTCCCTGAACTCATCAGGTAGTAGGGGAAAGAGGGAGAACGGATACTTTATTCTCTGACAGACTGGGTTGGGCACCAGGCCTATCAGATAGTTGGGGGAAGGAGTCAGATTTTCTTTTATTCCCTGTTGGACCAGGTTGGGCGTCAGCACTTTTAGTCTATTCACCATCCCCTGTGCTGTCAGTATGTGAGTCCTATACCTAGTAAAACACTTTAGGATACAGTGCTTATGAAAGTCATACTTTCAAACTAAACGCGTGTATTCTGCAGCATGTATCCGTGCTCAACCAGAATCTGACTCTTCTGCTTCATAAAGTCCAGACCTGTCAGGCAGTTTAGGGGGAGAAGGCCAGATTTTATTTATTCCCTGATGGGCTGTGCTGGGCACCAGATCATTTTGCACTGGTAGTTTTCCATGTAATAGTCATCTGAGCATGCGTGGGATTTGATAGACTGGAAATATTATTTCCTTGTAAGGAAGCATGGTGAAAAGATTAAAACTGTTTTTAGGTTGGCTTAATGACTGTTTACGCAGTTGCTTTTGCACCAGAGCAGCCCAGGTGCTCGGGTTGTTCGAGCGCAAAAGCAGCTGTGTGGACACTTACCCAACTGGAGTGAGTCCTTCACTGTGCTGCTTCAGGAGCCACTACAATCCCAGGAACATGGGTCAGAGCCAGTGGTATAAGCAGCCATGAAGACAGTCTGCACCGCTCACTCTGACATAGCTCCTGTGCCTTCCAGCATCCTCCTCTAAGGATAGCCGATAACCCCCAACTCATGGCCCCTCTCCAGCACGTCTTGGGTCGGAGTTGAGAGTAGCTGTGTAAATGCAAATGGAAGTGGCCTCTGCAGGTCAGGACAGTGCCGATACTGACTGCAGTGGAACCAAAAGCAGGTGTGTAGAGATGGCTAAAGCATTGTTTTTCAAATTGCCTCTCCCTGGCCCCCTCTTAATCCAGCAACTGATCCCTTCCACCCCTTGTTTTCCCAGTCCCTGGCCAGACTACTTGGAGTGACTAAAAACACAGCCGTTTTTTATTATACCAAGAGGCTGGAAGAGATAATTCCTAGTTTCTGTAAGCATCAAATGGTGCCACAGATCTATTATTTTGTACTTTTCCATTGCAATAATTAAATAAGTGATTTCATGTTTTCCTTTTTCAGAAAATCAAGGTTAACTTTCCATTCACAATGCTGTGCAGATTGAGTTAATTAGTACTCCTCTCCAAGCTCATTCATTGTCATTGTTATCATCACATCTGTGTGTGTGTGTGTGTGTGGGGGGGGGTGGCTGGCTAAACAACCCAAGGACTTCCTGGATGTACTACCTACTGTTTATCAGCAGCACGTGAACGAGACAGTCATCACTTGCTCAACAGGCTCTCGTGCACTCTCCTCTTCCTCTGCAGCCAACAGTATGATAGCAAAGTGTTACAGACAGCAGCAAGGAGCAGTAGCAAGGTACAACTCACTCACTGACAGCTGTAAAAAGCTGTACCCCACTCCCCCAGTGCATTCTAATAGGGCGGCTACAAAAGTCTTCCTGACTTTGATTCCAATAGAAACTGGTCTGCTAAGTAGACCAGCCCTAAAAAATGAATTTAGCCCTGAGATTTTCAGTTAAACAAGAATATTTCTATATGCTAAAAATATCAAACCGTAGCAGTGATGATAAAAACTAATAATTTTAAAATTATCAAAGAAATCGGGGGATATCTAAATATATTTAGTTTTATTCACTTGTGTTCAGATTTTCCTGATTGCTGATATTTAAAAGCACTAAGGAAAGTCACAAGTAAGCAGGTGTTTCTGAAGGCAGATGTGAGTGTTGTCAGTCATGTAAACTACCAGTATGGGTGAATGAGGTATACTCCGTGTGACTTCACCAGCAACGGTGGAAAGTTACACAGAGGGGCTTAGGCACTGTATGCAAAATTGAGGTGGTAGAGTTATAAAATGCTGTATTAATGCTGGTAGAAAGCTTGCCAAAACAACTTGAGCAGCAGACAATGAAGGCTCTTAAACTATTCAAAAGGAGCCAGATCAAATACGGATGCACAGCTTTTACTTAAAATTCGAAGCCCTCTGTTGCCATCTCAAAGGATGAGTGAAATGTGTTGTAGCTCTGTTCTCTCCAACACCGAGTTCAGACTGTGCTCCGCACTAGCTTGTCTTATATACTGCTGCTTAGAGACACCCATAGTCTGTTTCATCACTCCTTTTATGGGAGACACCGAAAAATAAGCACAAGGAGTTCTCATCAAAAATCAAACATTACGGTAAACAAAAACTAAAAAGTGTGAAAATATAGCTACATAAAGTGTTGAAAGTGCCTGATTACTTTGAGTAAATCCAAATATAAATATATCTTGAAGAACTGCAATTTAGAATTTTGTTTGAGGGGGTGGCAATTATCAGTTTCTGAAATCAATGTTTATGTGTGACTTAATTATTCAGCTTTTGTTCACCAGGTAAGTGCAGTAGGCAATTGAATGCCTATTTTCAGGTGCAATCTGGGAGGTTATAACTAAATTACGGACAGTAGAGATACACCGTGTTACAAAAATACAGTAGTTTATGAGCAATCTATCTATGGCGGTTGTCTGAGACAGACGCACTTAATTTTTCAATCCAGTAGATAAAACCCAATGAGAGATTACCAGTCTGAAATACCAGCCCAGAAACAATTCTGGGACTCCCGTCGGGCTAAACTCCAGCAAATCTTTAAACTATGCACTGTGAATCTATCAAAAGGGCTGTTCCAAAAAATTAACAACTAATGCAGCTGAAACAAAAACAAATATTTAAAAGTAAAATGCAATAAATTAAAAAAAAAGTATCTAAAACACAGAAGAAATATAACTTTAAAGCTTTATCTTTAATGTTGTATCAGTTATATACTGATATTAAAAGATAAAAAAGATATCGCTCTACTCTGCCAGGCACTTTTTCTTTTTCTCCCAAGAGGGTGGTGTGTGTATATATATATATATATATATATATATATGAAACGGCCTTCCAGTGGAGACAATGGACATTAATACAGTATAGGCCTTACTAACTAGCCTGGAGAAATTTCTACTTACCAAGGGAATCACCAGGTACCCTGGGCAGTAGAGGTGGTAGGGAATCCCGATAAAGTGGTATGTGTTTGCACACCATCCTTAGTTTATTATTGTGTATGAAGTGAAGGGGCATGATGGACCTAGAGTCCTTTCTGACCTTAAATTACTAAGTTACTATCTGCTACTTCAATAAGAGATTAATGGAACTGTGGAATAAACTTCCAGATAACATAATGTCAGCTGAAACAGTCCAGGTATTTAACCTAGGCCTGTATAATCCAACACTTGGGCTGGCTTTGTGGTGGGGGGGGGCAGGTGTGTTACAGAGATGAGGTGCTCAGATCCAAGGGATGGAGGGTGAGGGGTTCTTTGGTATTTGCTATCCACCACTGGAGCCAAGTAACCAAGTTGCAGCATTAATGCCAGATGTGAAGGCAGCTGCTTGCCTGCCCTCCTGCCTGGAGGAAGGGGCGTTCATGGCAACCCTGAGCTTCAGTTTAAGGGATGGGGGAATCATGAGGGTCAAGAAAAAGAATACTAAAAGAAACAAAGACAAGACAGATACCTCTAAGAGATGGAATTGAATGAACATGCTCAGTAACCTCGTGAAGATGGAACTCAGTGTCCCATTGGTCTCCTCTCCTTGCTTTTAAATGTTTGAATTTTCATACCCCCCTCATCCCCCCATACAGTCTTAGAGCTGGGTGTGGCACTTGATGTTGGTCACAATGGGTGCAGGTGGGGGTCTCCTCTGAGACCTCCCTCCCCCAATTCACATGTATTCCTCAGCCACAGGAAGTGCTATACTGTAATGCACCCACTACTCCAGCGGGCCATATGAACCAAAGATCCAAAGTCCCATCCCAAACCTGGGTCTCCTGAGTGGCACTGTGGTGCACTGGGTCACCCTCCAGCAGTATGCTGTTATAAGCATGGGTGACTGCTATAACGGTATTCTCAAAGCAACTCGGATAGGTATTCTGACAGTAGTGCTGTGAACTCTGCAGAGCTCAACCTTCTCCTTGAAACTGAAACACTAGTGTGCTTAACTTCTGGAGTAAGGCAAGCACAGAAGAAGTGGTGAAGTCTCATGGGGAAATGACTCCTAACTTTGTAGAAGTTCCAGTCAGACAGAGCTGTGGTGTGTTCCAGTGATACAGAAGTGAGAAGGTGGTCACAAACCATGTCTTGAATCAGCTGGGTCCCACAGTGAGTTCCATGCCTTTAAATTCCCATAATGAGTCACTTATAGAAACACAGAAAGGTAAGGGCAGAAAAAGACTTTGGTCTGTATTTTCGAAGAGTTGCAACAGACTCAACAGCAAGTTGCGTCACTTTTGCAATGTCAAATCGCAGTTGCATCTATGTCAGAATGTTGTGCTACCATCAGAAGATGATTATGCCACAATCTGCTATGCCTGTGTTTGTGTCCAGATTAGTGATGCAAAAATTACACAGCTATGACACAGTCCACGTTTGTGCCCCAAATATGCCTCAGTTATGAATCAAGTTTATTGTGTGCCATGATATGTTGCTTTTGACGCAGCTATGAAAATATGGCACAATTAGTTGTCACGTCTGTGTGATGCAGATTTTACAGTTTGATGCAACTTTGCCATTTTTGAGTACTTTATGTGAGTGAGGTGTCCATTTCTGCTGTAAACCTAGCCCTGGGCAAGTATTCATAACTGGTTAAGGACAGCCCATTTCAGTGCTACGGGGTCCTCAGTTTTGAGGTGAAGTGCTGGGGTATCACAGCAGCACTTTGATGTTTTTACATAGCTTTGCGATTACATATCTGAAATATTCCCTTGAATTAAGCTTGCTTGAAACTTTTTTTGTTTCTACTCAATGAGCCAAGAGTGTGTTCTTTGCATGCTTCTTTGAGTTGTCTGGGGGGGTATACCCTCCTTTTTGGATGGCACCCAGCCGACCACTTCCATCATGAGTGGCAGCCTGTGGTTCCTCCTCTGTTCTTTGTAAAATCTGGCCCCTACTGCCTAGCCTGGGGCCAGGAAGACGCTTATTTTCATGTGCTCTCTCATCATTCATTATCATTTCAGGGCCACAGAGAGAAACCAGAAGTGGATCCATTCTCTCCCTGCATCACTGCTACCACACATGCATGGAATTTGGTGACGATGCTCCGGTGTTCCTATGCCAGTCCCCATAGCAACAGTTCAGTTATTGGAGACCTAAGGGTAAAGAGAGGATCCAAGATCAGCTGTGGGCTGTAACAAAGGCCAGTGGGTCCATCCAGGTAGGCCCCAGGTTTGGAGGGGGGCTTACAAGAGCAAGGATCGAGCATCCAAGAGGACCCTGATCTCTGGAAGGGTTGGTAATGTAGTAACATTTTTTTTAATCAGTACTTTTTCCTTCTTGGACCTTCTTCCATCAGCACTTGGCAATCACCCACCCCATCAACCACAAATTCTATCCTCTTTTTTAACCTCAAACTTGCCCAACTGATGCAGAAAAAAATTCTAAACAGGTGGTACTGTAGTCCCTCGGTTTTACACAAAATGAGCTTAAAGAGCAGCTGACACCTTTAGGAGAACTTTACCAAAACATAATATTTAGACACAGTCCAGCTTGTATTTCACATTAGTTATGTATTCCACCTCCCCATTATTTATTACTGAGGTCATCTGCATAAAAACAGGGTCTTTACTACTGAAAAGTTCATCTATTCCTGTGGCTATCTCCCTACATGAGGTC
This sequence comes from Neoceratodus forsteri, assembly GCA_016271365.2. Lineage (NCBI taxonomy): Eukaryota > Metazoa > Chordata > Ceratodontiformes > Ceratodontidae > Neoceratodus > Neoceratodus forsteri. The sequence goes on along the minus strand of JADMNL010000022.1, from coordinate 6,916,668 downwards.
ATAATGCTCTGCTTGTGACATCACAGTTACTCCCATGGCAACAGACTGTGATGTCACAACAGAGGATTATGACTTCAAGTAGGGAGTCAGCTATAGAGGCAGATGAACTCTGAGGTATACAGATCATGTATTCACTCAAATGTTCTTAGTAATAAATACTGGGGAGGAGGAATCTTTAGAACATATATGGAATGCAGACTGAGTTGTACCTAATTATTGTGTTTTTCAGCGTTTTGTTTAGGTGTCAGCAGCTCTTTAATTAGCTCAGACAAATGCTGGAGGCACGACTCAGCAGAAGACACCCTGGAGCACATCCTATTGTATTGTCCTTGCCTTATGAGCTTCTAGTCACAAGTTCAAGATTTTTGTGGAAGTGTCCTCAACTCTCCCTTGCCAGAAAACCCTGTTTTATGGATGCTAGGAGAATTCTCTGGAATTTCCAGATTGAATGAACATGCCAAACTCTGGCTAACATTCAGAGTTATGGAGTCCTAGAGACAAATCCTTCTTAAATGGCATTCAACCGCAATGTTTACTTCTGCCCTTTTTAAACTAGTGGGTTTGAGCACCTTTACCACACTACCATGCAGAATCTCCACAGGTTCGGTAAAATATGGGACCCCTTTATTTCCCATATTATTCCTCCCACTGCACCTTTCCCCACCTCAGCACCAAACTCCTGGCTCTTCCCCCCATGAGTCTTCATCTCTCCCCTTTCTGGGAGGCACACCAAACATTCCCTTTTTACCAACTCATTCTATCCCACTGGCCACTTGGAACGCTTTGTGAACACTGCATCAACAACTTTACTGGAGGGCATCCCCTTGTTCCCCCCCCCCCAGAGGCTTGCTGGCCCAGGGGGATGGAGAGTGGTAGGACAAGAGGGAAACAAGAAGTTAAAGAAGGAGAATGGGATCCAGACTCATCAGGCAGAAATATCGACCACAAATTGCTTTGCAGCCTTCGAGAATCTACAGGACAAAATTGCTAAGGGCACAGACAATGTGGCAAACACTGACCCCCAAGAGACAAGACAGATTGGAGCAATGACAACACAGGGGCACAAAGGGAGGAGAAGCAAATGAACCAGAAGAAGACTCTTGTACTGGTGGACTCTATGATTAGAGGAGTGGTGTCCCAGTTAAATGGATCTAAGGTAAGGGTCCGATGCCTCCTGGACACCTCGGCCAAGAGAGAGAGCCACTTTGCATATTGAGAGGCTCATAGAATAGGCTGAAGAGGGAAGCAACGTATTAATCTATATCGGCACAAACGGCCTGGCAAACCAGACTGTAGAAGAGATCAAGTTAAACTTAAAGAAGCTGGGGGAACAACTGGAAGCAAAGATGGCCTTGTTGACATTCTCTGAAATTCTGCCTGTATGGGAAAAAGGAGACTGCTCAAACAAGATCAGAGAGAAGGAAATAGTGGAATTCAACAGTTGGTTATGGCAGTGGTGTGAGGAAAGAGGTTACCAGACCACAGGAGGCTGGGGGTGCTTCTGGGAAAGAGGATTCTTTAAGCATGATGGACATCACCTGAACGAATAAGGAGTGAGTGCATCGGGTCAGAAGTTCAACGTTCACCTCGAGCGTTTAAACTAGGGAAGGGGGAGGACGGTGCTAGGAAACTTATCAGCGATAGTATAGAAGATGGAAACTTAGTCAACACCCCCCCACAACCTAGTTATAAAAGATCACAAATAACTGCAATCAAAAGAAGAAAAAAAAGGCTAAACGGGAGCAGAAAGGAATCCAAGAAAATAAGCAATTCTGGGATATACCAGCAAGCAGAAGCAAAAAAATCAGCTTAAGGTTCTTGGACAGGGATATGCATTAATGCCAGAAGTCTAGGAAACAAGATCAGTGAACTTCAGGCATGGATGGCAGAGTCCTGCCTGGATCTTGTGGCCATCACAGAAACAAGGGAATCTGACAACAATGATTGGGTTCTCTCAGCCCCCAGGGTACATGCTGTTTAGGAGGGATAGAAAGGATGTTGCGGGGGAGGGTTGTGCTTTATGTTTAAAAGGGGACAGAGGCCAGAGCATGTGATGTTAGCAGTAAGGAAGGGGTGGAATCACTGTGGGTACAAATCAGTTCATCCTCGGGGAAAAAGATACATATCAGGGTGATATATAGACCTCAAAATCAATCAGAGAATAAGGACAGAGAGCTATTGGAGGAGATTAAAATAAATTATAACATGGGTTTCTAAAATACTGTCTTCTGATTGGTCTGAATGGGTCACCTGACCGTGGATTAATGTCTGATATACCCACAGTTGCATGGTCACATGGCTTTATTTCACTGTTTTTTAAGGTAAAACTCAAACAAAACATTGTTGCCCACATTATAGAGGATTAACCACTCAGGAAAGGTTGCAGCATTAATCGCCTTGGAGACGAAATCACTCGGCTTCACCTCGTGATTCCAGCCCCCCCCAGTCATGGATTAATGCTCAGTAAACCCATACCCTGTCATGGGTTAATCCCTCCTTCACTGAGAGGGGGAACTACTGTAGTGGTGGTAGGGGACCTAAACATGCCAGATGTAGATTGGGGCAGTCAAGTGGCAAGATCAGCTAGAAACCAACCAGTGGTAGAAGTCTTACAGGATTGTTTTCTCAAGTAATTGGTCTCCAACCCAACTAGACAAAACAATCTCTTGGATGTGGTCCTCACCAACTCGGAAAAAGTTAGGGAAGTCAGGATTAGAGAACCGCTGGTCAACAGCGACCACAATTCTGTTTGGTTTGAAATATTCCTGAGGGATGTTAAATCTCGGTCCAAGGAGGAAATCCTGATTTTTAGAGGAGCTGACTTCTATAAAATGAGGGACCTAGCAAGAAATAAACTATCTAAGATACACAAACAGTTAGAGGGAGAAGTTCATTTGAGGAGAAATCAAACAAACCATTCTAGAGGCCACCAAGACATGTGCAAAGACATTGACTAAGAGGGACAGACATAAAAGACCCATTTGGTTTATGAGTCAAGTAAAGGAAGCCATCGGGGCAACAGAGGCCTACCACAACTTCAAAAGGGAGCCAGAGGACAATCTATGGGATGAACATGTAATGAAGAGCAAGGAGTCGAAGTCGGCAGTGAAGCAGGCAAAAGCAGCAGAAGTAAAGATAGCAAATGAAGTCAAGGAGGAGAACAAACAATTTTTCAGGTATTACAAGAAAAGAGAAAGAAGGGGAAGGGGGAGTTAGACTCAAGGACAAGGACAGGACAGTGGAAGATGACAAGCAGAAGGCCACCGTTCGGAATAAATGCTTCTGTTCAATGTTCACCAAGGAGCACAGCGGCCCAGCGCTGAACAGTGGCATCTCAGCACAGGGCAGAGGGGTCCCACAAATGGGAACACCAATAATTACTGCAAGCAGGGTCAGGGAGGTGCTTGAGAGTTTAAAACAGGACAAATCTCCTGGACCTGATGGAATACATCCTAGGATACTCAAGGAGTTGGCAGGTGAGTTGGCTGAGCCCTTAGCGCACCTGTTTAGCAGTCACTTCAATCAGAAGTGGTGCCAAGGGACTGGAGAAGAGCTGACGTGGTGCCACTGCATAAGAGCAGAAGTAAGGAGGAAGCCGGGAATTACAGACCAGTTAGCCTCACATCAGTCGTAGGAAAGCAAACGGAGGCCCTGATTAAACAAGACATAACAGAATACTTGGGCAGGTATGGCCTTCAGGATGAAAAGCAGCATGATTTTGTGTCAGGCAGGTCCTGTCAGACAAACCTGATTACATTCTTTGATTGGGTGATAGAGGCCATCCAGCGGATCTCCTCTATTTCGACTTCGGCAAAGTCTTCTATTCAGTGCTGCACAACCACTTACTGAAGAAACTGGAGGATCTGGGCATTGCAAGCTGCATTGTGAAATGGGTGGGAAATTGGTTAGATGACAGGAGGCAGAGAGTGGTAGTCAATTGGGAGAGGTCAGAGGAGGGAAAGGTGATGAGTGGGGTCCTCTTGGGCTCGGTCATAGGACCAGTTCTATTCAATGCATTCATCAGTGACATAGGAGTAGGTATCCAGGGCAAGATAGCATTGTTTGCAGATGACACCAAGCTAGGGGGTAGGGTGGACTGCGAGGAAGCAGTTGAGAACCTATAAAATGATCTCAAAAGGTTAGAAAGATGGTCTAGTATCTGGCAGCTGAAATTCAATGGCAAGAAATGTAAAGTGATGCATATAGGCAGAAACAACTCAAGGTCATCCTGTTGGCTCAATGGGGTTAAACTCAATGCCCTCACATGAAGAAAGGAATCTAGGAGTTATTATAAGTGACACCCTAAAACAAGCTAACCAATGCAATGCTGCATACAGCAGGGCCAACAACATGCTGGGATGCATAGGGAAAGGATTTGATAGTAGACAGAGGGAGGGAATACTGCCACTGTATAGATTCATGGTGAGACCCCATCTGGAGTACTGTGTACAGTTTTGGAGACCACACCTGAGAAAGGGCAAGGACAGGACTGAATCATCTAGAGGCATTAAACATGTACTCACTGGAAACAAAGAGGGGAAAGGGGGGATATGATTGAGACCTTCAAATACATGCGAGGATTAAGTGCAGTGCTCTACTCTGAAATATTTGCCAGGGCTCCGAGCTCCAATACGAGGGGCCATGGATCGAAGCTGAGGGGTGGGAATTTCAAGAGGGATCTCAGGAAACATTATTTCTCAGAGAAAGTGGTTGAGCCATGGAACAGACTGCCAGAGGATGTAGTAGGGGCCAGAACCGTATCTGCATTCAAAAGCAGGTGGGACAGAGAATATGCTAGAACTAAAACTGCTAGGAATAGTATCATTTTGCCCCCGGAATCAACTAGGATCTTGGGATCTCATGGGCAGACTTGATGGACCTTTGGTATCCTTCTGCCATCACCTTTCTATGTTTCTCTGTTTGTATGTGCTAAGAGGTGGACTTCGTGATGGCTTGCCGCCTGCTCTACAAGTGGTGGTAGCCTCAAATCTCCAGTCTGTCTACTGGTGTCCCCAAACGTCTTAGGCATCACACTATGTAACCCGTTGGTTGGTATTATGGATCCATTGCAAACTACTACGGTATACAAAATTAGGAAAATGAGATTAAGTCTTTATGATGGCTCTTTCCAATATTCTGTCCAATTGTCAATGTTGCTCTAAGTCTGTAATGTACTTCTGGATCTGTATACTGTTGTACCTTTCTGAATGTTGATTTACTGTTATGTATTTGAATCGTCAATAACATTTTCTTTAAATTAATAAATAAAAAAAACCAGGTTGCTCCTCAAGGTGGGACTGAAAGGACAGATCCCGCCCCCCCCCCAGAGACCTATCAGGTAGAGAGGGAGAGAGTTGCATGGGATAGACATAAAAGAATTCTGGAGGTCAGGGGTAAGGGGCGACAGAGTTCTAGGAAAACATAAACTGAAGTTACAAACGCAAATGGGCAGACTAGGTGGGCCATAGGCCCTTATCTGCCAACACTGTCTATATATCTATGTAGTTGGCTGCATGAAGCCTGAAGGTACTGGGCTCCATTCTGCAGGGCAGGGTGTTAATTTTCTCCCTCCTAAGGGTGCTTGCACACGTGGACTCCAGTGCACATGTGTGCATGCAGTTGCATGACACCCCACTGAGTCAGCAAGCCATCATCCTTCCCAAGCAGCTTTTGCTTGCTTTGTGGTCACCCAGGTGGCAGTATTTTTTTTTTGTAGCATTTTTTCTGTCCCTGACCTGGTCAGCCCTCTCTGCCCTAGCCTGCTCCAAACTGGCAAACAGCCAGCCCCCCCTGGTACTCACCACCCCACTCCCTCCAGCCGTGCCCCCGTGTAGGGGAGGGTCACCCTCCCCAAGCACAGTCCAGTCGGGTTGGGAGAACTGGGCAGCAGAATGGGTTGGGAACAAGCCAGACATCATCCACCAGCTCTGTCTTCCCTGTTTCCTCTCAGCCAGCAGCATGCAATGAGGCAGTTTCACATGCATGTAGCAGCACAGACGCACCGTACATCATGCCACCGACCATCCCACATTGCTGGTGCACCTGCTGCCCTGCCACCATGCCTCCACATGGATAGTGGTGTGGCCAGTCCCCCCCTCTCAGGGAGAGGAGAGCAGTCTGTCAGCCTTCAATACCCCCCCACCCCAAGCAGCCCATATCCATTCCTGAACCCAGGCTACCGGTGTTGTCAGAGGTCTGACATCCAGTGGCTCAGCCCTCCATGCTACTCCATGCTACTGGGGCCACAGCGTGGCAAAATTTTAATGGGAGTTGATGTCAGCCCTCCTCAGAGAAGGAGAGCCCCCCCCCCAAGATGTTAATCCTTCTCCCTCCTCACTGACCGTCTAATGCTCAGAGCTCATTCCTGAACCCAGGTCACAAGCCCTGTGAGCGGAAGCCCTGTCATTGAGACAATGGGTTGGTTCGATAACATAGTAAAATAGTAATTTATGCTCGGTAGGGACATAGAAACATAGACAATGATGGCAGAAAAAGACAAAGGGTCCATCTAGCCTGCCTGTAGTTCTCTATCCTTCCCTAGGCCCGGCATGTTTGTTTTCCCTGTCTGTATCCCTCACTTCATAAGCAGGAATTAAAATAGTGATTCTGTGCAAACATGCACTAATTCATATATGGAGTCCCTGCAGTGAATTGCATTGCAATGCTGCCATCTGGCTAACCCTGGAAGGCAGTGCAGCCAGAAGAGCTAACAGGGAGCGAGGGTCGCATACAAACTGAATGCCATTGTATCCCTGTGAATGGGGACTTAGGGGAGAAAACTGGGGAAATAGGTGTTCAGTATAAATGGAGATATAAAGTGTATATTGCACAACCTAGGTTCAAATACATGTTTTATTACATAGAAACAGAATCTGTCAGCAGGTCAGGACCTCTTGACCCATCCAGTCTATCATTTTGCCCCTGCCTCTGCTACCACTGCAGACCCAACCTGATCTCTGGCTACCCCTCCCTTTCCAACAAGATTCATTTGTGCCTATCCAGTGCATGTTTGAAGATCACCACTGTTTTCGCTCTCACCACCTGTGCTGGAAGACTGTACCAGGTTTTCACCACTCTTTCAGTGAAGAAATACTTCCTCACATCCCTCCTAAATCTCCTCCCTTCCAGCGTCATTGCATGCCCCCTTGTGCACCTTCTCATCTGAAAAATACTCCCCTCCTATACCTAATTCACTCTGTGAGGTACTTACAGGTCTCTATCATGTCTCCCCTCCCCCTTCTCTCTTCCAGGGTACATATATTGAGATCCCTCGGTCTCTCCTCATTGGGCTTATGATGCAGCCCCTGCACCATTTTAGTTGCCTTCCTTGGTACAACCTCTACCATGTCTGTGTTCTTCCTGAGATGTGGTCTCCAGAATGGAACATCAAATCAAATCAAATTCATTTATATACTGGAGGGTATGTGCTCAAAAATTCTCGTTTTCACAAACGTCCAGTTTAAAAGAAAAAACACAAAGTTTACAGAGGCAGAAAGTAACAAGTCTGAATGTACAAGGCCGTGCAATTGAGTATAGAAACAAACATTAAGGAGCATTCAGGTACAGTACATAATTACAGTGAATACGACGGCAACAGTGGAGTGACCAGAAAACCACAGAAAAGCTGTTAATATACATGGCAATAAATGCTGGTCAGTTAGGAGGCGAGATACTCAGTGAAAACAAAAGCAACAGTGGGAACATAGTACTCCAGGTGGGGTCTCACCAGTGATCGATACAGTGGTAATACCATCTCTCTCCTTCTACTGGTGATTCCCCTCTCTATACACCTCAGCAGCATCCCGCTAGCCCTGCCTGTTTCCTTGTCACACTGCCTGGCCATCTTGAGGTAATCAGATATGATAACCTCAAGGTACCTTTCCTGTTTAATGACCGTCAGTACCTCGTCCCTGATTTTATATACCTCCCCTTGGTCTCTGTGCCCTTGGTGCATGATTTTGCACTTTTTTGCATTGAAACCCAGCTGCCATACTCTCAACCACTCCTTGAGTTTTCTGAGGTCTCTACTCATTCTCTCCACCCCTATGGAGTATCTATCCTATTGCAGATTTCTGTGTCATCTGCAAAGAGGTATACCTTCCCTTCCAGCTCCTCTGCAATGTGGCTTATGAAGACATTGAAGAGGACTGGTCCCAGTACTGAGCCCTGCGGCACCCCGCTGGTCACTCTCCCATCATTAGAGTGAGTGGCATTTACCACCACTCTCTGTCACCTATCCATCAACTAGTTCCGTACCCAGTTTACCACCTTGGGTCCAACCCTCAAACTGCTCAGTCTTATTTCATTTGATTTGTATACGGGTTAGCACACTGGGATACAATCCCTTTTACAGGTATGACCCGTAGTCAATAAAAATATTTTACATACAAAATACACACAAAATAAACAGTTTTACAAACAATACAACATATAAATAGGAAAATGAATTCCACGTTATAATATAAGAACAATTCTTAAAAATAATCACACATAGACATTCTGTGGTTTCCTGATAAGCCTCCTAAACAAACTGGAGGAATGGTCAAAGGTATGGTAGCTGGGGTTTAATGCTAAAAAATATAAGGTTATGCACATAGGGCATGAGAACCCAGGGGCAACTTACCAACTAGGAGGGGAAGGAATGGCAACTAACCAGGAAAGGGACCCAGGAGTCATCATAACAGAGGACCTCAAGGTGTCTGGTCAGTGTGGTAAAGCAGTGGGTAAGCAAGCAGGCTGCTGGGATGCATTGGGAGAGCAATATCCAGTAGAAAGGGGAAAGTAATTTAGCCCCTATATAGGTCACTGGTGAGGCGACATCTCGAGTACTGTGTCCAGTTCTGGAGACCCCATCTCAGAAAAGATGTCAACCAGGTGGAGGCGGTGCAGAGAAGAGCTACCAAAATGGTCCAGGGCAGGCATCAAAAAAATTATGAGGAAAGGCTCAGGTAGTTAAATATGTGCTTGCTGGAGGTAAGAAGGGATGGGGGACAAGACAGATACATTCAGGTATGCCAGAGGAATAAATAAGGTAGGGGAGATCAGCTATCTGCAGAAAAGAATGAGCACTAGGACTAAGGGTCACAATATGCAACTAGAAGGGGGGAGACTCAGAGGCAATGTGAGGAAGTACTTCTTCTCAGAGAGGGCAGTTGAACCCTGGAACAGGCTACCGGAGGAAGTGGTGGGGGCAGAATCCATGGGGGCATTCAAGCATGCATGGGATAGATACAGGGGACTAGTGAGACTAGGACAGAAGGGAAGAATGGAAACAGGTCTAGCAGGATCTGATGGAAGGAAGCAAGACATTTCTTAAAGCTAAACCAGGGCAGACTGGATGGACCTGGAGGTCCTTTTCTGCCGACAACTACTATGTAACTATATGTGGTAGGGTGTTAAAGGCCTTGCTGAAATCTAAGTAGGCTACATCCACCACCACACTCTGATGTATTTCCCTGGTCTCCCAGTTGAAGAAATCAAGTCAGGTTTACCTAACATGAAGCCCCCTTCCCCCCATGAATCCATGCTGCCTCGGGTCTTATACTAACATACTAACATACTAAAATGCCAGCAGAATAGGTCTAACGGTCTTTCGTGTCTGCTCGTTTGGTCAGCCCCCACCCTGGGTGCTGATCTTGGTGTCCACCTCGCCTTCTCTGGCTTCTCCCTTCCCAGTTCCGGATATTCTTGCTGCATTGGATTTTGCTTCCAGAACCCTTCCCCTGTACCTGTCCCACCCCCTCTTGAACCCCTCCACTGTCTCTGCCTCCACCAGCCCCCTAGGTAGTGCATTCCATGGCTCCACCACCCTCTCAGTGAAGTAGCACCTCCTCCTTTCTCCCCTGAATCTTCCCCTCCAGCTTCCACCCATGCCTCTAGTGGCCCCTTCCTCCTTCCTTGAAGCACCCTGACTGTTCCCTCCCTATTTACCCTCTTCATGTACCTGAAGACCTCTATCATGTCCCCTGGTCCCTTCTCTCTTCCAATGTGTACATATTTAGCTCTTGAACCTCTCTTCATAGGTCCTGTCCCCAAGCCCCAAATCATTTTGGTTGCCCTCCTCTGGACCCTCTCCAGGAGGTTAATGTCCCTCTTTAAGTGTGGCCTCCAAAACTGCATGCAGTACTCAGGTGTGGCCTCACCAAGCAGTTATACAGAGGGAGTATCACTTCCCTCCTTCTGGAGGTGATCCCCCTAGCGATGCATCCCAGCATCCTGTTGGCCTTGGCTGCTGCCCTCCTACAAGTCTCAGAGTTGTTCATCTTGACATCCACCACCACCCCCAGGTCCCTCTCAGCCATTGAGACTTGTAGTATTCCCCAGGGTGTACACTTAGCCTGGGTTTCTGGCCCCCAGGTGGAGTACCTTGCATTTCCCTGCATTGAACCTCAGCTTCCACTTTCTAGACCATCTTTCCAGAGCCTCCAGGTCCCCTCAGGGCCACCTCCCTCCTCCCCATCCACCACCGCCCCAGTTTTGAGTCATCTGCAAAGAGACTCATCTCACTCCTGATTCCTGTCCTTATGTCAGATATGTAGGCGTTGAACAGAAGGGGCCCAAGGACTGATCCTGTGGGACCCACTAATGACCTCCTTGGGGATGAGACTATCCCACCAACTCGACCCTCTGGTCCGGTCCTGGAGCCAATTGCCTATCCATCTGATCATCTGGTTTCCCACCATTTCTCTAGCTTATCCAACAGGCCCACGTGAGGAACAGAGTCAAATGCCTTGCTGAAGTCTAGAAAGAGGACATCCACTGGTCTACCCAGGTCCAAGGCACTTGTCACCCAGTCATAGAACTCCACCAGGGTTGTCTGACACGATTTCCCCAGGATGAATCCATGCTGTCTATCGTCCAGGCACCCTGACTTATCCAGGTCCCCCCCTAGCCTCTCCTTGACAATGCCCTCCATCACCTTGCCCACCACCGATGTCAGGCTGACAGGCCTGTAGTTCCCTGCCACCTCCCTTGATCCCCCCTTGTGGATAGGCACTACATGCGCCACCTTCCAGTCTTGGGGCACCCACCCTGTCCTCAGAGAGATGGTGAAAGCTCTGCCAGGGGTTTCGCGGACATCTGCAAGTTCCTTCAGCACTCTAGGATGTACTTTATCCGGCCCCGTGCTTTCTCCGTCTTAAGGGAGCTGAGGGCTTCCTCACTCTCTCTGCTGTGATTTCCACTTCTGGTACCTCTTCTCCCTGCTTAGCCTCCCCACCTGCCAGTGATGCCTCCCCTCTCCCCAGACCTGCCGATCGGTGAGGTCCCCTCCTCATTACCTCTGTCTCCTCCCATGTGATGCAGCACCCCCATTTTCCTAGTGAAAACTGAGGTGAGTACTCATTTAGTACCTCAGCCTGCTCCCCGGGTCTTGTGCCCATCTCTCCCCTGATTTAATCCTGCTAATCTGCCCCTTCACCTTCATCTTTCCCCAATGTATCTAAAAAACCTTTTCCCTCTCCTAATTTCCCTGGCCAGGTTCTGCTCCTTCCTTGCCTTAGCTGCCCTCACCACTCTAGTGGCCCTTCTAGCCATCAGCTCGTGCTCCCTCAGTCCTTTCACTCCTTGAGCACTTGAATTTCTTATAGGCTGCTTTCTTCCCACCACCTCCTGGACCTCCCTGGTCACCAACAGGAGTTTTGGGCCCTACCGCATTTCGTCTTACTCTTGCACAGGTGCTGGTAGCATCCTGCACCCCTCTCCTGATGATTTCCCACCTACTATCAGCGTCCATGTCTGACCCAATCCCATCAAATGCTCATAAGGATCCTTCCATTTCCTTAAAATCCGCCCCCTGAAGTCGGTTACTTCCGTCTTTGTGCAGCCTTCTACCCCTCCTATGTCCAGGCAGAACCAGACCATGGCATGGTCACTCCCTCCAATGGGTCCCTTACATCCAGGCCCCAATCTGGTCACTGTCTGGGACCACATCCAGTACCCGTGCCTCCCTGGTCGGTTCCCTCACCTGCTGAGTTAGGGACGTGTCTTGAAAGACATCCAACAACCTCTGTTCCCTGGTCACAGAGGATGTCATAGTCTCCCAGTCTGTTCCTGGCATGTTTAAGTCCCCTAACACCACCACCGTTCCTCTGCCCAGTCTGCAGTGTTTCCTAACATCTGCCACCAGACTGTCCTCCAGCTCCTCCGCCAGGGCAGGGGGTCTATACACCACTCCTATTTTTGCTCTCTTGCCCCCCCTTGTTATCAAGGTGACCCAAATCGCCTCCACGGTTCCCTCCGCCTCCTCTACTCCCCCTATGCCAATGCAGTTTTTGACTATCATTGCTACCCCTCCTCCCCTTCCCTCCCCCCTGTCCTTCCTGAACATAGTGTAACCCTCCAGGTTCAGGTCCCAGTCATGTCTTGCAGTGGCCCAAGTCTCAGTGACCGCTGCCACATCCACTGCTCCCTCACCTTATCACCTGTTGGATTCAAGATACTTCACTAGCCTTTATTTTAATAGTGTCTCCAGTAACTTGCCCACCACTAACAAACCCATAGTTGCCATCCTCCTCCTCCTCCTCGCTGCTGCTTTTATGAAGCGGGGCTACATCTTCCCCCCTCCAGTCCACTGGAACCATTCATGTTTCCAGTGAGCTGTCAGAGGTGCAGCCAGAACCTCCCTGAGGTTCCTCAGCATCCTTTGGTGTACCCCTTCCTGGACCCATAACCTTATCCACTTTCAGATTCACAAGTCTCCTTAGGACACTTTTCTCTGGGAGTGGACTTGTGTACACCTCCCTTTCCCTAGTATTTCCACTACTTCAGTGTGGTCCGTCCCCCTCTTCCCCACTGTGAAGACTGAGCAGAAGTATCTATTCAGGATATCTACTTTTTCCTGATCTTACTCTGCACAGTCTCCTCCTGCCCTTCTTAACCTCATAGTCCCTCGCCTTGCCTTCCTCTCTTCGACTATGTATCTGAAAAAGGCCTTGCCCTCTTTAGCTACCTCTTTGGCTAGGCTTTCCTCTGTTTGCACCTTTGCACCCTTCACCATCTTCCCTGCATCTGTCTCTGTTTTTCCTGGTACACCTCCTTGTCTGCTTCCCTCTGCATCTCCTTGTATCTCCTGAATGCTACCCCTTTAGCCTTTACCTTCACAACCACGTGTCTTGAGAACCATACTGGTCTTCTTTTCCTCCTGTTTTTTGCTCACTTTTTTCATGCAGAAGTTTTTTGCCTTTACTGTGCTTTCCCTTACTATGACCCACTGTTCCTCCACCCACCCAAGCAATCCCTCCCTGCTAGGTCATCTTTGAGGCATTCATCCATTTCTGTTTCTAAATCTGCCCTCCTGAAGCCCAGGATCCTTGCACTTGTGTGGTTTGTCTCTGTCACCATCCTTATGTTAAACAACACCGTACAGTGACCATTGGTTCCCAGGTGGCATCCCACCATGTCTGCAATATTGTCCCTGTTTGTGAGTGCGGCATTGCCCCATCTTGAGTGGGCTCTCTGATTAGCTGCCTGAGAAATACCCCCTGCAGGGAGTCTAGGATATAAATGGTGTTTCAGAATACATTGAAATTTATACTCTGCTTTCAATCTGGTGGATACAAGAAGCTTTCAAGTATTTCAAATATACAATCAAACAAATGTCAAAAATACCATCATTATTAGTAGTTCCTACTGCATGTCCTTTTTTTCTTTATTATTTTAAGCAGATACCGTATTTCACCATTTCATACTGCCCTCATTTAGAAGTCACCCTCAATTTATAACCACAGCTAAAATTAGAGATCCTTACAGAAGCCACCATCGATAGGTAGCTACCACCATTTTTCAGCTGTAAAAGCAAAAGCAGTGCACAAATGATACTAAACAGTTGATGTGGTTATCTTTTTCTGAACTTTTGGGAATTCTCTCATCTCACACTACCCCAGCCACCTGGCGGTGAATGATGTGGAGACCTAAAGGGTCCCAACTGCAGTTCACTGGTTTCTTCAAGCCAAATAAGACGTCCATTGGTGCCTTTAAAATGGCCCCCCCATGAACCAATCAGTCATTAACAAATGCTAGAAATTAAAAATTCAGTCCAGACTATGTGCAAAGCAATGCCAAGGCTTGTACATATTTTGATAACTTTATAGTCAGAGTGGCTGGAGTAGAGCAGTCAGCAGTCAGCTTAGGCTTAGCCACTGACGTGGATACTGTGACATGCCATGTGGGAAAGGCCATGGCTGCCTCAACAAAACTAACGGCAGTAAAACAGCAGCTCCATCTATGACTTGAACACATGGACAATGCACTTGAGTTGCACAATGTGAGACTGATCAAACTACCAGATGACTTTGCGACTGCGGCTCTTCTTACCTTCTCTGAAAGCTGGCTGCACCAAATTGTTAAATGGGACAACCCTACACTACCGGGCTACTTGGGCTATACTTGCTATGTGAACCCATGGAAGGGCTCAACGTGTCCCTGCACACCCAGGATGACAAGACAGTAACATACATAACGTAGCCCTGACGCCATTATACCAAGGGCTACTGCCCCCACCCACTTCTGATTGCAGGTTAAGAGGCCTGGGTTTGGAACTAAGGGGTACTGTGGCTTTCCTACCAACAGTCCAATTATAAATATGGTGTCTTCACCCAGAGTAACACTTATGTGGGTAACTAACCAAACTAGTACAGCCCTCTCGGAAGCTATAACACCCACAATCCCACCTAGTGGCCTTGTACACCCATTCTCACCAGTACAACATTTAACATTTGGAGCACAGTTTTTTTTTTTGAAATTTAGCATCTTTATTGAATTATATAAAAACTAACAACACATAAAATAGAGACTATGCAACATACTATGCTTGGGACAAATAATAGACAGATGGTGAAATAACAGTCCCCGAAGAGATACAGAGTAACAACGAGCTCCCTAGTTAAGAAAATCCATATCAAACTAAAATTAACACCCACTTACCCCCCCCAAAGAGTGCCTTAACAAAGAAAAAACAACAAAGAGAGAGAAGGGTGTCGGAGAGACAACCCTAAATAACGAAGTCCAACCAGGAGAGGCAAATTAGACATTGGCTGTCAGAGGCCCACATTGTATTGGGCTTACTTCAGATATAATGCACATAATCTGCCCCACTTCTGATTAAAAGAGGCCAAACGGTTTCGGGAGCTGGCTATTAGCTTCTCTGTATTAAAACAGGAGGACATTTCTTTGAGCCATTCCGAGTACATGATGGAGTCTTCATCCATCCAATGCCTAAGGACCAGCTTTTTGACGACTATGGAGATTAAAGCCATATGGTACCTACGTTCCTTCACCTCGATATTAGAGTAAATCCCTAATATACATATTTCTTTGGTGAAGAGATCCTTTAACCCTAGAAGTGGATCTAGGTTACTTCGAATTGTGTTCCATAGAGGTGTCACCTTATCACAGTACCAAAGGATATGCAGCAGGTTCCCTTCAGCCACTCCACACCGAGTACAGATGGATGACTGGAGTTTACCAAATTTAGCCAATTTAATTGGCGTGTAATAGGGATGTTCAGAATATGGTACTGGGTCAATCTGTGGTTGTCCTAGAGAGGTATTTGTATGTGTCCTTCAAATCAGACTCCAGGGAAGGGGAGATTCCGGAATAAGAGGTGCCCAAATTTTAGAACCCTCCAAGGTGTTGGGAAATAAGACATCCAGCAGATAGGCATAAATTCTGGCAATACCATGGGGTTTAACTGCATTCTTGGATCTTTTCCAGGAAGGGCCTTGTTTTTGGAAGGATAAATACAGATCCAAATAGCTTAGCGTATTAGGTGTCTCAATTGGAAAACCTTGAAAATGTGCCTCTGGGAATGTTAAGGAAGGTTAGAATATCGTCAGAGGATAGAAGTGAGCCTTGAGAATATAGGGACTCCACTAAGGAGTCCTGAATTTTGGGGAGCCGCTCCGAGGTTAGCCGGTTACCCCCTATTTTGATGTTGGGATTTAGTATGAGGGGTTGTGCCAGATCTTTGGTATATGGTATGTTGAAGAAACTCCAACATTGGGCTAAAATTTTAATAAAAGTACCTATAACCGACTCTTGTATGGTTTTGGGTAATGCGGAAAAGGAGTAGCAGAAGATTTGCAGGAGGTAGAGGTTAAATTGACCCAAGTTTAAGCTCAATTGAAGCCAGGTGGTTGGGGTGGTTAGGTTGGGGAGTTGACTATTTCCTATTTTATGTAGTTGACTAGCCTACAGTAATAAGAAGTTAGGGAGACGTAAGGCCCTTTGTCCCTAGTTACATTAAGTTTAAGAAAGGCCCTTCTAGGTTGCTTTCCTTTCCAGATGAAGTTGGATAGCGCAGAGTGTATCAGCTTGAAATACGATCTGGGGAGCCATATATTTAACAAATTTAGGGGTTAAAAAATCCGGGGCAGTACATTCATTTTAACAATATTGATGCGCCCCCATAGGGATAATGGTAAACGTTGCCACCTGCCTGGAGCACAGTTTTGTATAAACATTAGTGATATGCTATTACACCACACACTTACCACCACGGTCTGGATGTCTGGTAAGTACCCTGCCCCCCCTGTAAAAGACAATTCCAAATACAACCATGCACTCTTAAGATGCTTTGCAAACAGTTTAGCAACTTTAGACCGGCAATAATATGCTCAGGGCCCAGGTTAACCTTAAAACAGTAAATCAGGTTTACTAAGAGGATGAGAACAAGGGAGGGGAAAGAATTTAGATTAATTATTTCTGTATGTAGGCAAACCAATTCAAATTACTGATGATCAATTTAGTCTCTGAAGTAATCCATCTGTGCAACTGCTGGGTACCCAGAGTGGAAAACAGGCATGCATAAATTGGTGTCAAGGGGTGGCCAGCATTGCAGCTAGTTGGGGCCCTTGATGGAAAGAAAGGTGATTAGAGATGAAGAACACAATGGTGAACCATAAAACCATTGTAATTCCTGACTGTTTGGCCCAGTCACTGTTAAACCCGTTAACTTGAAAAAGAGAATTAGGTGGTACCAATATTTATTGTGATTGTTGCAGGGAGCTACCCTGGTTATACTCACTGCATCCAGACAGATAGACAAGACGGCTGGCGATATTGAAGACCTGTTGCTCCTTCCAGATGCTGGTGGGGACCAGGGCCAGCACGACTCACCTCCACTTCATGGCCTTTCCCTATAGGGGGCCACAACCTGTGATCTGGTTCTCCACAGGGGCTGACTCCCCCAAGGCTGGTCTCTCGCCAGGATGGTGTTGACACTGGGGCAGGAACAGTCTTTGCACACCGTGAAAGGCACAGGTCCAACTGGAAACAGCATTTAAGTAGTTGATTACTTTGCTTAGGCAACAGTAAGCTGATCTTACCCAGGGCAGAAGAAACCCACAATGGTCTCCCCCTATTAAAGCAGGAGTCCCTGGAGCACTCTTCACACTGCAGCTTGTTTCACCTTGAGGTGACTGGACGAGTAAACTTTTCCTCATGGTTTAGGCTGGTTTCCCAATTCTAGCTCTAGGCTACAGAAACCGCAACATCTGCTTCTTTGTCTGCTTAAAGCAGTTCTGGATTCAATTGATCCATTTTTGGAACCAAGCGGGATCCACAGGAGGCAAGTATAGGCCTCTTTCTGCAGAAAATTTGCAGCTACCCTGTGACTGGCCTTCTCGGTGGCTTGAGCAGACTTCCCACAGACTTACTCGAGTTCAAACAGTCCCTCTTAAACAAAGGGCAAAGGTCCTTATATTTGGTTGGCTGCCCAAACTGTAATTCACAGTCCCAGTCTCTTAATCGGTTTACATTTAGGTGCCAAGAATTGTACCTCCTTTCCCCAAAAAAGTTTCTGGCAAAGTCCCATAAGTCTCCGGCTGAAATCCAGGCTCCTGATTGACTGCAGGGCTGTAAAGATGGCTGTTGGAATATAGTTTTTAAGCAGTACATACAGTCCCCCAAAGTTTAAAGTTCTGGTGCAGCCAGTATATTTATTCTTTATTTACAAAACCCCCATAGTTCAGTAACCCCAACTGTGCCCTTTCAAACATGCCCACACTTAAACATTTATTTGCAGCATTTTCCCTGTCACTGCCGCCACAAGACAGTCCCCCTAGGTGGCAGGTAGCACCTCATTAATATTCATAAGGGGCTATTAATATTTATGAGCCCTTGCTATGTCCTCACTCAAACTTCATTTTTAAATATTCAAAAGGCCTCTCACTGGCCTTGTTGAGGACACCAGTTCCCAAATAGGTGAGAAGGGGTACCGGGTCCACTGAAATGCTCTCTGATCAGCCTCAAGAACAGCTGTTGGCACATTAAAGTGCTTTACGTGCATGCACGAGCGCCGCATCGCACCATAGTGCAACAGAAAGCAGCAGCGGTCGCAATTCAACTTTTAAGCCCAAAATGGGCTGACATAATGAACAGGGCAGTTCGGGGAACCTGGGGCACACTGAAGGACTTGGGATGTGGCGCTGAACAATTCAGGGATTTGAGGGACGCCAGGAGGCATACCGGGAGAAACTGAGGCAATTCAGGTAAGCCCTGCAAAGGGGGGGGGGACGGTTATAATAATAACACAGTGATGTAAGGTCAGAAGGGACTCTAGGTCCATCAGGTCTGCCCCTCCCCCACCTGATAGGCAAAGACCAACAGGTATGCTATGCAAACATGTACTAATTTGTAGGGATTTCCCCACACACCGTGCTACCCAGGGTATCCATTGATTCTGTTGGTAAGCAGAAGCTTGTCCAGGCTTACCTTGAAAGCACGTAATGTCTCCATGTCTGCTGCCTCCACAGTCCGGCTGTTCCATTGGTTTGAGACACAGGGGATGGTGCACTCAAAATGCAGGTGAAACAAAGCAAACTGTCAAACAAAGGGCAGCTCAGAACTGAAAAATATATTGCCATAGAACACAAAGAGTGCAGAATTGGTATCCCAGCCCTTCGTATCTCAACAGTGTCACTTTATTCCACGTTTTGAGTGCACTGTCCCATGTCTCGTCTGTTCTGCAGTATCTTTGGCAGCACCCACTCTGCTCCTGTGTGCATGAGGTCCTATATGTTTTTCCCTTCTGTCCCATAGGTTCACCTCCCTCTGGGAGAAGTGCCTCCTAACATTACTCCTAAATGTATCACCTTTTGAGCTTCAGGGGAAGATTTTGAAGTCCTGATGGAGTACACCAGGTCAAAAGTCTTTGTTACCTTGTAAATACCCTGGTATCTGGAAGCCAGAGACCATGTCCTCCCCCCCAGCCTCATTTTCTCCAGCGTGAGCATGGCAAGGGCCTCAAACCTCCTATAGCATTTGTCCTCCATAGCCATGATCATTTTGGTGACCCTGCATTGCACCTTCTTGACTGCCTTAGTGTCCTTCTTGTACTGGGGAGCCCAGCGCTGCACGCAGTCCTCTAGGTGGGACTTGACCAGGGCCTTGAAAAGTGTCAGGAATACTTTCCCTGCTGTGCTTGTCACTTCCCTTCTGATGCATCCTAGCATTCTGACGCCTTTTTAACTGCAGTCATACACTTGCTTATTGTGCTTTAACCCTCTATAATGTATGGTAGAATGCTGTTAAGCATAAAAATCCATACCAGGTAAAACATTGTTATGTTGCAGTAGCTTGTATGTTGCACCAGGTACGTAGCTACTGCAGCATAACAGCTTAGAACCTTGCTTGCATTCCAAAAGCGTGAGCCGCGTTGTCAAACTTTACCTCAGAACAACATTTGCCATTTACCCGAGCGGTAAATTCAAAGTGGGAGCCCAGCTATAAAAAATACAGTGTTGGGTGGCGCTAGAGGGTGGGCTGGGGGGACGGTCGCCCCTCCTGGCTGCCCCAGTGTGGGTAGTGGTGCTCCACCACCATCTTTATTCACTGTTTAGTGCCCATTGTGGAGCCCATGATTGACTGACTGGCCCCCCCCCGCCTCCCAAATGCTCCCAAACCTGACTCTGCCACTGAGTTTCAGCTTCTGTTTTCTGTAGGGAGCTTACTAACAGATAAAGATTTATTCAAATGGGACTTTTTGCTGAACTTATGCCCTATGTAATGTTTTTCAACTGCCTCCAATTTTCTGACAGATGGCAACTTCATGATCTGTGAGTAAAAATCTCAATTCTACATGAATCACAGTAGTTGCTTGGTGTTCAGAGTCGGATTTGTCACGTTTTGTGTCTTTTGGTACCACAATTAGCTGAAAAGGGTCCATACACTATAAAAGATAATGTAGAGGACCCTATCTGTAACAAGTTTGAAAACTCTTCTGGAGGTCGTCATGGCAACGAAACCTCTCAAGCTACGCTCTCAAGGTTCCAATCATCACCATGACGACCGCTCGAAGAGTTTACAAACTTGTTACAGATAGGGTCCTATACAGTAGCCTGTATATTATAACCCCCCCCCAAGATCCTTTTCCTCTGGCCATACGTCTGTGTTTCCTCTTGATGTGCAGCAACCTGCAGATTCAAAAAGGACATTAGAGGCTGCCCGGTGACATGGAGGGCTGAGGCACCAAGCCTCACCTGCTGCCACACCAGCAACTTGGGGTTGGGAGTGACCTCGGTGCATCGGGGTCAGCCAGAGAGAGGAGGACTGAGTGCCCGGAGGACAGCGCTCCTTCTCTGGGGGGGTCACCGGCCCTGGTATTCCCCTGACCACTAGTGGTGGCTGGGGATACAGGCAGCCGGGATTGCAATGTGGGCAATGGAGGCGTGGCAGCTGATGATGTCCTACACATGGTAGCATGCATAGGCATGTCTGGATGGCACTGCATGTCCACTCCTCTGATGGGAGGGAAAAAAGCGGAAAAATGACTGGCAGCAGGGCAGGATGAAACTGACCACTCACAGGCTCTGCACCCAGGGTACAGGGCCCTCTCCTGGAAACCAGATCTGGTCTGTCGGCAGGCAGGAAATAGGGGGGCAAGCCATGTGGGAAAGACCAGGACTGAGGTAAGTCCCTGGGATGCTGGATGACGGGGCTGAGGGGGTCGGAGTAAGGAGCAGCCTGCCCCAGCAGGGGAGAAAAAGAAAAACAAAGGAAAAAAATGACATTAGTAAGTGTTTTTTCAGAGTGGGTGGTGGACAGGGAGAATAGTCTGCCCTGCAATGTGGTCAATGCTGCGACTATAGCTGGGTTAGAAACTCACTGGGACATCATTATAGAGCCTTATTCAGAACAAGAGGGGGTAGGAAACAGAGAAGACTGAGGGGAAGACTAATTTAGAGTAAGAAATTGTAGGGCAACCAGGCAGACCTGATGGACCTATACTGTAGCCTTTTTTGTTCTTATTCTTTTATGTCTCTGTATTTTTTATTTGGCTAAATTGAACCTAAGACTCCAGGGGCCATATATTTAAAACTTTGGGGACAGTTGCGGGTGCTTGTGGGTACGCTGGGAGGGATTTGCAAACTTAAAATGCCGGCGGGGAGGGTGCAGGATCAACCAGATAGAATTTTAAATTAAATCATGAGCAGTAAGTACTAAAAATATGTGTATTTATGAAACTGCTAATCGGACCCCACTTCATATGAAGGTGGGGCCCAATGGGACGTGGACATTTCCCTTTAAGTTTTTGAGTAAATAGTTCCCCCTACTTACTCTTAAGGGTGGGGGAAGGAGGGTTTATATGAGTAGTATGAAATAATACATCTTTCCTTTAGTATGCAATTTTTTGTGTTATGTTATTTTATAGTAGAATATGAATTACTGTTTCTAGTAGGAGAAGTATGCATCAATACATATTTGTTTTAATATTTTGCTTTTTGTTATACTTGTGATGTGTTCTGATTTCTTTGAAGTTTTGAATAAAACAATTCCCCTACTCTTTTCGAGAAGTGCCATGGGATCTTTAACATCCATGTGAACTACCACCAGAACAGACAGATGGGAACCTCAGTTTAACATCTCATCTGAAAGACAGCACCTCAGGAGTGCAGCACTCCCCTCGTGCTGCACTACAGTGTCAGTACTGGAATTTAACCCAAGTGCCTGGTGCGGGGATAGAACCCACAGTCTTCTGATCTTCCGGCCTCAGAGGTAAGTGTGCAGTCTGCTGAGCCACTGACACTGCAGGCTGTGCCCTTGTGACTGAACCATGCCAACCGTGGGTAAATCCCAGCCCAGCTGAGAGTTTGAGATTCACCGGGGTCTTCTAAAATTTTGGTGCTGCTTTATCTGGCATTTTGTTTTCATGAGCTCTCATTTTTGTATTCAGTGCAGGCAGTGCAGCCTGTTTGCTCTCTTCCCCAGCCCAACCCATACCCCATCGTGGATTATTCCTTAAAGAGCCACCGATGCCCCAAGAAGAACTTTGAAAAACATAATATTTTCTCATCAGCTCTGCATTTTTTATCACCAGTATTTATTATTGAGATAATATGCATAAAACAGGATAGTTGTTCCTTGTGGGTTCATCAGCTCATGTTGCTGCTTCCAAACCTGATGTTATAATACTCTGCTTGTGACATCACAATTATTCCCATGGAAACAGACTGTGATGTCACAGCAGAGCTTTATAATTTCAAGTAGGGAATATGCTATAGATTTAAGTGAATGAACTGTAAGGAAAGGAGATGCTGTTTTTGTGAAAATTTCTTCATTAATAATGGAGGGGAGAAATCTATACCAGATATATGAAATACAAGCTCAATTGTGTCTGTTATGTTTTCCAAAGTTTTCCCAATGGCGTCAGCAGTTTAGAGCGTTGGGGCAGGATTCACAAAGGAGATGCACTTGGTGCATCTTGACTGCTCCAGTGCAGTGGAGATGCACTGAGTGCATACTGCGAGGTGCATCCCCTCTGTGAATACCACAGTTGCGCCCCGCCCAGGCTGCACCGGCGCATCCCCCATGATGGGCTGGGAAACCAATGGGGCAGTGCATCTCACGATGCACTGCACCTCAAACTGCTTTTTAGAGCCAACAATATGCAAATGGAGCCATTAGACAGGGGTTCAGCTGGGTGTCCGGTATGAACGGGGATACAGGCATGGGGGACACTAGACTATCAGAGTGGTGTGGGGCACTGTACGATAGGTGCGGGACTGCGGGCTGGGGGGTCCACTGGACTACAAGGGATGCTTGGGTGCATTGTATCTCTATGGGGATACAGGCGGGGGACACTGAACTGCCAGGGTGTACAGGCTGTCTGGAGTATGGCAGCCTGCCTGTGGGTAGCCACCCACTTAAGCCTAGTATTTCTGGACTTATCTTTCCATGGCGCATCCCCAGACATAGACTTTGACGGCAGATAGGGACCGCTTGGCCCACCTAGTCTGCCCATTTCTCTACCTGATGGATAAGCTGCAGATCCTATTTAACCAACGGCCTATTTCTTTCTACCCTCCACAAAAATTGCCTTATGTCTGTCCCATGCATTCTTGAATTCTCCCACAGTTTTAGACCCCACAACCTCCTCAGGAAGGCTGTTCCATGCGTCCACCACCCTCTCAGTGAAAAAATAATTCCTCACTTTGCCCCTGAGCCCCGGGGCTGCGCGGCCGAATTGGGCTGCGTCTGGTATGAATGGGCACTCTCCCTTTACAACCCCTCCAGATGCCCCGCATATCATTACTGGCATTGTGTGGCACATTGGACCCTTACCTCTCAAACTTTTGTCACTGAAATGAGGCATGTTGACATTTTTGGACACTGAAAATGAGGGACAATGAGGGGCACAGACCCTCAGAATGAGGGACCCATCCTCAAACATGGAGTTACAGGCTCAAAACACTGTGAAAACCATGGTTTGTACTTGTACAATGTTAATGTTTGATTTAATATTTTAGAATATTAAGAATTTTGTTTTAAAGTCTGAATTTACAGCACATTCTCTGTGTGGGCAGCACCTTTTCCATGAGGGACACAGACATTTTAAGGGGTAACATGAGGGATGTCCCACTTGAGAGGTATGATCGCACCCTTTCGACGGATCTCGGGGATGAGCGCATCCCTTTTGTGAATCCTGCCCTTGGAGTGTAAATCCTGCAGCAGTCGGTCTGTACAGGTGCATGCTGTCCTCCGAGGCGCTAGATGGCGCTGTGCTAAGCGCCGCTCCTGAGGATAGATTCAGATGCGTTGCTGAAGCCGAGCGGGGGCTGGACTGCCGAAGCCGGCCATCCCCAGCTGTGCGCTGTCTCCGTGTTGGGATTCCTGTCAGCAGGCAGGCGCCCGCGGTTCGAAACGCTGAGCTGGAGCTGGGCAGCAGCAGGTGGTTAGAGACAAACAGAAAACATCGAATCATGCAGTAAAACCCGACGGTGTCGAAATAAAAAACCACACACAAGAAGGCTGATTTACAGCAGAAACCAAGGTACCGTAATCCGATAAGAAGTGTTCCGACCGCCCGATGTTTGTAAATGTTGGAGTGTTTTATTGTGTGAAACAATGACTACCTCGCTGTCTGGCAGAACACATTGAATGGGTTGGTTGGGGAGGGGGCGGGGGTTGCTGGTTCGAGTAGCGGGATGCGTAGTAGACCTTTTATTTATTGTTCGGCCTGAGGGGGGGGCTGCGTACTTTGTCTGCGCGGCCGGCTCGTGCTTGTCCGTCTGTTTGTTTGCTGCCCGGTAATCCTGGCGCGAGTAACGCTTTTCTGTCTCGTGTGTAGGTTCGTGCTGTGCCGGGAAGGAAGCCAACATGTTCAACCCG
Source organism: Neoceratodus forsteri (assembly GCA_016271365.2). NCBI lineage: Eukaryota > Metazoa > Chordata > Ceratodontiformes > Ceratodontidae > Neoceratodus > Neoceratodus forsteri. Next base: position 6,892,062 of record JADMNL010000022.1, on the reverse strand, counting down.
CAGCAGCAGCTCCAGCAGCAACTGCTGCAACTCCAGCACCTCATCCAGCAGCACCAGCAGCAACAACAGCGGCAGCCGCCCCAGCAGCAACCGCCGCCGCAGCAACAGCAGCAGCAGCCGGCGCAGCAGCAGCAAGGAGGCCGGTAAGCTGGTCAATCGAACCCGGGGATTCGGGGCCTAGGCTAACTTTTTTTAAAGGGCATGGTATTGTGAATGTCCAGTTATGGAAAAAGTTATTTCCATGATGAGACTGGAGGGAGGAAGGTTCAGGAGGGAGATGAGGAGACACTTTTTTACAGAGAGGGTGGTGGCTGGGTGGAATGCGTTACCTGCAGAAGTGGTGTCCAGTAGAACAGTGGACTGCTTCAAAAGGGGATGGGAAGGGTGGAAGGAAGGGGCTGCTGTAGAATAAGGGGTGCTAGCTGCACATTCAAGCAGGCTTGATAGACCTCTAGGCCTTTATCTGCTGGCAAATTTCGTATATTCCTATGATATTCACACACCTTAAAGGTACCATGGAGGAACCCACACATTTGGGAAATCTACAAACTTTTTTTATGTTTCAGTTTTTGATACTTTGTTTCCATATGTCAAACAAGAGATTAAAGGGCATTTGGTTACAAAAAGTCAGCAGACCGCTGTTTCGAAGGAATTTGAAAAGTAAAGTGTAGGTGTGTGTGTGTGTGTGTGTGTGTGTATATATATATATATATATATTTTTTTATTTGCCCTGGTACAGCTGTCTTTCCGTGGCCCCACATGCAACCATATTTACTAAGCATTTCCCATGTTTACATGTACCTCAACTCTGTCACATGGCAGTCGGTGTCGCCTTTCAGGTTGTAATCAGAGTCTATATGAACTGCAGAACTCTGTTATAGAAGGATCAAATGCTCAGTAATGGAGTTACCTGTGGCTTGTGCACTGGACAGAATGCTAAAGAGAAATGTGCAAACTAAAATGTTGCCATTCCGCATGTGTGAAGGATAGATGCATTGCATCAGTCTCATGTAGAGAATGGCTTTGACATTCCTGATCTCGGATTGGCTAAGACCCTTGGGGGCAAGGGGTACATTTATGTGCCAGCACACTGGGAAATAACTAGTGCCGGCTGAGTGTGTCTCGCGACAGTAAAAATCACTGTGCCCCAGTCGAATTTGAAAAAGCTAAATTGCAGCCATTGTTTTCCCCCTGCTCTCTTAGTGAGTCCTCCCTTTCGAACACAGAGGCACTGACAGTGCTAGATCACCGCTTCCCATCTGCCTTAGCCATGACTTCCCCTGCTACTTAAATGGAGGGGACACACTAAACCTTGGAGTAAAAACATTAAGTAAAACGAACAAAAAAAAGTTCGTCAAAGCAAAACATGCTGACTGTACAAAGACATTTCTGTAGCCACATGCTGCTTACATTAGCACTGTGCACTCTGGCTGCATTTCTAACCGGCAGCACACTTTTTTCCTCCGTGACTCACACTTAACACAAAAGCACAGCACACTGGAATCCTGAAGTAGGCTCAGAAAAAAGAGCCTTTCTAAGTGTTAATTTTCAGTACAGCAGTACAGTGTTATTGTGCTGATATTTACAAATCTTGTCAGAACCTTGTCATTGATTGGGCTTGAATTGCACTCCCTGTACTAACCACGTTGAGGTGCAGGAGGTTTCAACACCAGTTTCTGTAATGGTTTCAAAGCTCTGTTTAACCCTGTCCACACTACACAAGTAAAATCCTGTAACATTTTAAATGGTAGTGTGGATGCACTGTAACGTTTTCAGTCTGTAAGCGGTTTCAAAACGTTACAGATTTTCACTGCAGCGTAGACAGGGCCAACACATTACAGTGCATCCACCCTACCACTGATAACATCACAGGATTTTACTTATGTAGTGTAGACAGGCCCAAAATATCAGTTTTCAACAACAGTTTTGAAAATGCTTTCTGACATGTTACCAGGGTAAACACAAACCATTACAGTAGCGGTTTGGACCCTCTGTAATGTTACAAAGGGATTTTCTGATGTAATGTGGACAGGGCCTTCAACCCTGACATGGAAACACAAGCTGAGTTGGGTATGGTTGCCCATGTTTTGATTTTTTTTTTTATAGCATAGTGAAAAATTCAGTTTATAAACTGCAGTAAGAGGGACCGATCTGCACCTCTCCCTCCCACCTTTCAGCCCTTATAGTCACAAAGATAAATAGAGGGTGGGTAGTGAATGACGAGGGAATAAAGGAAACACAGAGATGTGTAAAGCTGGAAGGGTGGTCAGGTCCCCCCCCCAGTTGAAATTCTACACAAAAAGTAAGAAAAATGATTCGGTGCTACCAGGTCACTGAACATGTACTCGCTGGGGACCAGAAGGGAGAGGGGGAGATGTGATAGAGACCTTCAGATTCCTACAAGGAATTAACCATGTGAACTGTTCAACTTGAATACCAGCTCCCACTCGTGAGATCATGATTGGAAGCTAACAGGAGGGAGGTTCTGGAGGGACGTGAGGAAATACTGTTATACAGAAGGGTGGTGGAGCTGTGGAACAGACTGCCAGCTGAGGTGTTGGGTGCAAAAAATGTCAGTGCTTTTAAGCATGGCTGGGGCAGAATGGAGGGTATAGTGGTTGCTCAGGGTGTCAGAAATTGGGGAGGAGAATTGGGGGGTGGATAGAGAGGACTAGGGGCTAGGACCCTGGAGGAACACAAGGCTGCAGCACTAAATGGGCAGCTTGGGCAGACTGGATGGACCTTTTGTCTGTTTCTGCCATCATTGTGTGTGTGTTTTTTTTTTTTTTTAACTTTATTTTGCAAATAGCATCATACATGGTCTCACTTTCTTTGATTTCTTTTCTAGCATGTTTTAACAGTTTCATTCATCACTTTATTTTCCAGGTTTTCCTTGTCTGTTTCATTTTCCATCTCTGACTTATTTCTAAAATGTTATATCAGTTCTCTTTGTACATTCTTTGCATCCTTTTCTATTTCTAACCACCCCTCCCTCCCTCTGACGGTGGTCCCTCAGCGTGCCTACTTCTTCCTGCCCCCCACCCTGCTCAAACAAACTGTCCTTTATTTATAATCTCTGACTGTTACTTGATTGAAGCTCGCTTATTAAGTTGCTTTCCAGTAATGTCTGTGATTCTAAAGTATGTTATGACTGTAAACCATCGTCAGCCTTTGTATGTTTGTTACCCCCCAATCCTTTGACGTGGAACCTTTGTAAATGAGCAGTACTTGCTCAAAGGTATTTGTAATCTTAGAGTTTAATAAATAAAAATAAAATACTTAATATTTCATATCCTTCTATTATTTTTTTTTATCACCCTGGAGTTCCTGCTTTAACCTGAACTTCTAACTATAACTTTTCTGCTACAATTTCTACGTCTTACTATTAAAAATACTAAACACAGACCATCTTGTCTACAGTATGGCTCATGAGAGGAGGTTCTTTGTGAGGGAGGAATGTGAGTCTGTTTTTGTGTTTCTCAATTATGTTGATGGGAGAGTGCTTAACAGAAGATAACCATACACAGTAATTTTTTGTGACCTTTGAACTGTGCACAACAACTTTTGCTCATGTACAGCAAGAATTTTGGGTGTATGGAAATCCATACACAACAACACTTAACCACATACCATAACATTTTTAACACTTTCTTCAATATACTCGCCATGTAACCCATTTTCTAAGTGCAATAATACCATCCAGGGTGGGCCGTATGGGCTCATACTGGTCCTTCCAGGGGCTACAAGGCCCTCAAAGAAAGGAAACTTACAAAGAAAACCTGTGTGCACATGCTGGATTTGTCCTGGAAAAATGTAGGTACATCTGCAGACTAGTTGTAACTGCCCTGATACCCCAGTGCTTGAGGGTGTGCTGCCTCTTGGCGGGGGGGCACATAAAGCAATCACGTCAGTGCTATGTCACAGCCTTTAAAGGGCTAACTAATGCATATGTATTAAATTCATTACTGCAGTGCATCTTATTTGATCTGTCCTTAAAAATAAGGCAGTCTCGTCCTTAGACAAAGGTAATGCTTCTCTTAGCTGATTCACATACTGGCCTCCATCTTTAACAGACAAAACTCAAAGGAATACTAATTAACACAAATACATTGCACATTTTAAAGAAATAGCACAGTCTTTGTTATCAGGACATATATACCACTGTTATGTGGCTAGCCAGACTTCCTCCAACAGTCAATTTAGGCAAATGCAGTATTTTTATATATTCTCTTCGGGGAAACTGCTGGCATCTGAGCAAAATGTCCATATTTATGGCTGGAAGTAAAATCATTTATTTTTACATAATATGTGTTATCCTTGCAAGTGTTGGACAAAACACCACCATGTAACAGTGATGTAGTCCACACAGCTCACAGTACAGTCCTTAATGATGTTTGTTTGTTTGTCTGTTTTTATTCTGTATAATCAGTGAGCAAAAATGCCCATTTTCACTGATGCCCAGTCACAACAAAACATACAAATAAAATACGTTATTTAAAACACAATGATGTAATCATAGGCTGAAGTAATTCCTGTAAGTATGTAATAGTTCCATCTCCCCAGAATAAAATCTGCGGCGTCATGCCTCATTACATTACCTGGCCCAGTACCGTCCACCCATTCTGGTAGTATTGCTTTACTTATAAGTTACCAACTATCAAAAACAAGAGGATTGGTGCACTTATAGCGATGCGCTATTGATGTGCTTCAGTTGATTGCAGTTTGGTTCCTGGATCATCAATACTGGTGTTTACATGCACTGAATACTTGATTACTGAGTAACTGAGTATTTAGTAATTGAGCTAAATCGTGTATGGAAATGGGGTAGGTTATTGCCGATGCTTCTGTGGGTGCTGTATTTATATGTGCCTGCATCGGTTGCAGCTGTCCTATAAACATGGCGGTTATGTTGTTAGTTGCCATGTTTACATGTGAAAAACAAAGAACCTCTGTGCGCAAGCACTGAGGCAATGGTTACCCCGAAGAGCATTTGGGCAGGAAGCCAAGTTTCAAAGAAATACAAAATCACACATGCTCCCACAATGCAAAGCATCATGGGCTGCATATGCAAATCACCACAGAATATTATGCTGGTTCAACTTTAAGCAAAAATGCATGGTGCCGAAAGGCGCCTCACACAGTTTGCAAAGGGTGCCAACATAAGACATAGACACTTGTTTCGTCCTACCAGGACTCATCAGTATGCCTCATGTGTTTGAGACCCCAGTGGAATGAACCAGCTACACTAAGATGGTCTGTCTGGGTTATGTTGTGAACCCAGTTAAAATAAAAAACAACTTAAAAAACAGAGAACCTCTGTGCACAAGCACTGAGGCAATAGTTACCCCAAAGGGCATTTGGCCGGGAAGCCAAGTTTCAAAGAAATACAGAATCACACATGCCCCCACAATGCAAAGCATCACGGGCTGCATATGCAAATCACCACAGAATATTATGCTGGTTCAGCTTTAAGCAAAAATGCATGGTGCCGAAAGGCCTCTCACACAGTGTGCAAAGTGTGCCAACAGAAGTCATAGACATGTGTTTTGTCCTACCAGGACTAATTTTACATGTGGTCTACTGCATATTCCATCCGTTATGTGGATGTATTGCATGAGAACTACATAACATTCAGTTCAGTTACCTGTAAATTGGAACAGATGCCAAAATAATGCAAATGAGTCTATGAACTGATATGCGCGCGCACACAGACACACAGCAAATGTATCTGTGTTTGCACTCCATTCTGTGGCAGACAAGCCCAGTAGCTCTGGAAATAAGGATGTAGCCAAATGCAGCATGTCGCATTGCTGACGTGCTGGTTTGCCGAGGGGGGGGGTCTCCAACTATGTGGCATGCCACTTACTGGCATCCTGAAATGCCAGTGTTCTTGAAAAGGCGGGGTGCTGCTACTGAAATGCCATTGTGCCCTGTGGTTATGCCTCTGTATCATTATAAAGTTAATTGCTGTTGCTGCTAGAAAGATAGGTTTTTGGAGCCTACCATTAAATTTCAGTTTAATGGAAAGCAAGTTGAGTGCAGGTCTCATTTACAGTTGCATCCAGTAGAGTTGAGAAAATTACAGCTAGTAATCGGTGATTACAAATCACAATAGGTAAATCAATAAATAGGGTAATGGAGATATGCCATGACAAGGTAGGCATTTGAAACATTTGCAAAGATTAAACCTGGTATTGTGGATAAAAGAACCAACAGTGTTTGTAGCTTCAGGGATCTGTTTAGTGAAGACCTTGAATGAGGTGCAGTCAGCTTTAGGAAGGAAATTGGGTTCACTAAGCAACTCCAAAGTGGCAGAACCAAGTCGGTGTTGACTGTGATTAACTACAGTGAACTGAATTAGGAAGGGGGAGCATTGCCTGTGATGACTTGAAACTAAAGATATACCAGTGGCGGAATCTTCTGCTTGCTAGGAGTGACCAGTACTCAGGGTTATAGAGAGTACGGCGATGAGTGTGAAAGGAGTCCAGTGGTGAAGCAGAGGGCACTGTAATACAGAGGATCGAGTAGGGGGAGTAAGGTTTTAGAGGTGGAGTGATGTGACATCACCAAAGTCAAGTTTGGAAAGAAAGAGCTTACCAAAAACGTTTCCTTTTTAGGTTGCAGCAAGGAAGTTAATATAATGCTGAAATGTAAAATGCTCTCTAGGTAGATACATGGCATTTATAGTGTGGGACGTATTCAAGGTGAACATCCTTGTTGTTGATGGGATGAGTGGGAGAGCCACTGGCACAATGTTCACGTTTGGAAAATTAAGAGTGAACATTAATTTAGTTGGAGTATACGAAGCAATAACCGGCTTCTGTGGCTGGTTAAATGCGCAGTACCTAACTTTGAAAAGTAAAGCTGTGACTCTGGGCACGCACATTAGCACCATTGCTAATGTACGTGCTGAGAGTCATGGCTTTACTATTCAAAGCTGGATTTCACCCTGTTACACCACTTGTATTCGTTTCTAAATTAGGTAGGAAAAACTCAGAACACAGGGTAGTGTTTGAAAGTAGATTTCTTATCCCAGGAGTCCTTTAGAATCAGTAACTTTTTGCACTTAGTTGGCTAGGTGCAGTTGCCCCGGAGGTGTGCCTTTAAGAGAGTGTTTTTTAATGAGCGTAGGGCTGGCCAGTCAAAAGACAGGAGGGGGTGAGTACTGAGTGAGAGCTGTTGACTACTACAGAAATTTTTTCTCTGCTGGACTGAGCAATATTGCCTCTGAGGTGTCTCCCAACTTTCCTTCTTGACAGCCTCCTAGTGCTTATCTGGGTAAAGTTTTCCTCGTAAATCATTTCCTTTAATGTGCCGAGTGCCAACTTTTACTTTTTCATTAGCGCTGCACAAATTTATTTTTAGCATGATGGCGCTATTTAGACTTTATTTTTATTGCGACTCTTAAAATTGGGCTTTAAACTAATCGTGGGTGTTTATTTTAGATGGTTTCCTTCATTTTTGACTAATTTCTTGTGGGAACCGTCAAATTGGGGACAGTGGCAATTACGAGGAAACCTTTTTTGTTATATTACTGGACCTTGGTATCATCTGTGTCAGGACTGTCCGTAAGGGTCCAGCAGCCACCTGTGCGCAGTTGAGTATTACTGGTTTTCTGTTAAGACTGGCACTGGTATAGATCCCAGTTCTACAACCAAAAAAAAAAAAAAGGCACTGATAATAGTTTATTAACTGGAGCAGGACTGTCTGGTGGCATTTTCACATAAACCTGCAGTCAGTTCATAGGTCCAGAACTGGTTTGCTTTGCTTAAATTGGCGAACATAGCAGACAAACCTTTGATAATTATGGCTCAGGATAAATCAAAGGTTTCCGACGAAGGGCCGTTCAAAAATACTAATACCAAAAGCAGAGGTGCTGAGGAACCCTCCAGATCCCAGTCAAAAAATAAAGCTTTCAAAGATGAAGTTCCTCACAAATTGAAAAATAAGAGTGACGAAAAAAGGAAGCTTGATCAAGCCTCTGATGAAGTGGCTAAAAAGAAACTCTTGTCAAGATAGATATGCTCCCGTTGCTCCTGGGGAAGCCAGTAGTGAGACAACAGGCAGCTTAAAGCATTCAGAAAAAAACAAAGCACTTACAAACTGCGCAGGTTCTTCGTCAGTGCAGGATATGGAAAAAGCATGGCAACTGTTTCAGACCCTTCAGAAGATGGGTCCTCAATTTACTGGGGCTGGCAAGCACTCTTCCACAGTTCTCTGTTCTGTAGACTGTGAGGGTGACACAGATGAAGATCAATTTTGTGATGCCTCTGACATGGATTTTGAGGGCCTTGAGCCCAAGGAGTCCCCGGACTCTCACATTGGGGATCCCCTGGGCGACCACGAGGATCCTCCCTCTGTGTTTTCATTTATACAAAATATGCTGGATACCCTGGATCTCCCTAAACAGGAGCCCAACCAGGATGTCGATGAAGACTATAGGGAGATGAAGGGTCTTTGAGGATGAAAGACCCTTATCTATATTGCATTTAGAAAAACTACCATGAAGGTGCTTCAACACCCCACTTCAGTACTAGGGGTTGATAAGCGGCTGGAGAGAAAATATAAATTATCTAAAAATGGTACCGAGTTCCTGTCAGCACACCCTAGCCACGAGAGTATAGTGGAGCAGGCAGCTTGTGAGAAAGCTGGAGTCTCCTTGTTGCCCTCTCCCCCTGACAAGGATTCCAAGAAAGTTGACTTTATAGCAAAGAAAATGTATGCCACAGCTTCCCTGGCTTTCTTCTTACATGGCATTCACTGCCAACTATCAGAAAGCCCTTTGGAAATCTGTCCAGACGATTGCCCACTATGGATCAGATTCTATGGTACAGGAGCTGGTGGATATGTCAGAAACTGCCTTGGAAGCTACTGTGTACCAATTCACATGGCAGATGACAATAATGATGCAGCCTCTAGGGCGATGGCCCATGCCATATCTCTGAGATGCTTCGCTTGGCTTAGAATAACCAGTCTGACCACAGACACTCAGAACAAGGCCATGGATTTTCCCTGTGATCAAAATATGTTGTTTGATTACAGAACCACTGACTACGTGAAAAAAGTCGATGAGTACTAGGGCTCCTGGCAGAGCCATTCTTCCAAGCCTAAACCTGCCACTCTTCAGAGATCCCGTCCCGGGGCGGTAGGGGCAGAAGTTTTTTTTCCCCAGGCCTTACAGTCCCTATCTCCAGTCTGACTTTAGCCAGTACAGGGGTCTTTCAGAGGCAGGGGCGGAAGGGGCCAAAGAAGAGCCACCTCTACCCAGCCACCTGCCTCTCAGTCTAAGTCCTGATGTGAGTGTCCAGGTCGCCTCCCTGTTTCCAGTTGGAGGCAGACTCTCTCACTGTCTTCAGCACTGGCCCCTCGTCACGTCGGACAAGTGGGTGCTGGAGATAGTGGAGAAGGGTCTGTCATTACAGTTCAAGCAGCTGCCAGACCTCAAGCATACCCAGGTGTCAAGACCTCTGTCACCATCACAAATACTGCTGCTGGAAATGGAGGTACAAAACCTTCTGGCTTTACAAGCAGTGGAGAGGTTCCCCACCCACGAGAAGGGCAAAGGCCTCTACTCCAGGTATTTTCTGACACAAAAGAAAACTGGGGAGTGGCGACCTATCTTAGATCTCAGATATTTAAACAAACATCCGAAAAAAACCAAATTCAAAATGGTAACACTGTCACTGGTCATACAGTCATTACAGCAGGGTGACTGGCTAGCCTCCCTCGACTTAAAGGAGAACGGTAGCAAACTATTAGCTCCTTACCCCGTAAAGCTTACCCTACAGTTTAGCTTTAGCCCACAAAAGTGGCATTTATCGGGGGGGGCGCTGTGGAGCCCGAGCAATATGGAGGCAGATCTATAATACTCTCCACACTTGCTACGATAAAATAAATAAAACTCATTTTCTGGGCAGAGAAATTGCGATTAAAAAAACAGAAATTGAAACCAGGACACTTGGACCTCAACATGGGAAACCCTCGAAAGGAAAGGCTGCAATCTCAGGGGGACAGGAGCAAAACAGTTTCGGACCCACCGAACATGAGGTTTGCTCCCAACCAGACGGCTTCTACATCATCAACTGAGAACGAGGAAACCCTGCAAACCCTCGGCCTAAAATCAATAGGCTAATCCAGGCAGTTTCAGGACTGGATGGGAAATTGACTCCTTACACAAAGAGTAAGCAGCCTAGAAATGGAGCTGGAAACTGAAAAACAGAGACTTTCGAGTCGAGAAAAAAGTTGAGCGGCACGAGGGGCTGCAGCTTCTCTGATAAAAGAGAATACCCATTTAAAGAACACGCCTTGAGTCGCTGGAAAACCAAGCTAGATCTTCTAATGTCCGAATAATTGGGTTACGGAGCAGTGGAGGTGACCATTTAGCCCTGTTTGTTAGAGACTGGCTGATTTTACAATTGGGAATATACTCTCTGAGAACAGTACACATCCAGAAGGCCTACCACGTGGTGGCCCGTGGAAGACCTTTGAATCGGATGCACTCGAGCAGTAGTTATAGTGCTTGATGGGGTAGGCTCAAGAGACTTAGTACTGAAACTAGCCAGACAGAAGAGAACCCTTCTATGTGATGGGCAACAAGTACAACTCTACCTGGATTTGAGTTACTTGACGCGGATGAAGAAGAAGAAATTTGACGGAGTCAGAGCGATCCTGAGAGAGGCTGATATAACCCATGGCATGCTGTTCCCAGCCCGCATTTGAATCGTCCATCAAGGGAAAATCTTTATTTTTTTCGGATCCGGTTGAAGCTTTGAAATGGGCACAGAGAAATGCCCTTGCGAGATCTCGAAGAGCTGAAGTATCCGATTCTGAAGTGGAGGACATTGAGGACTCTTGAGGGGCTTTATGGACGTTAGAACAGGTTGGCAATAACCCATAGGATTTAAAATCGGAATAAACAGCGTTGCTGTTCCCTTGAGTGATGCTACCTAAAAGGGATTATTATTAAACCTAATTCTATACAAAGGTTCATGACTGGTTTAAAGAGGTACTAAGTCTGAAATTCCCAAAGTTTTTACCTACTACCAAAATGAGATGGTTAAGGGCAGAACTGTCCCAAGTTATGAGTTAAATTACATAGAAGGCTATCCTAGTGTGGATTTATAGGGATTCTTAAGGATTATTATTTCTTTTTTCTTGCCCTTCGGGCAAATAAAATTTGTTTAGTGCATGCCTAACTCTCAATACCCTGTAAAGGGTATAAGGGACACTACTGATATTATTTAAGGTATTTACAGATAATGTATATTGCATGCAGCTCATGGTCTCTGTAACAGTGACTCATTTATTGTATTTTATTGAAGTGACAGATTTTCTTATTTGTATCCCCCATATGACGTATCTTATCGACTCTGCATGCTTGTTTTAACCTGCGTGTATTAAGAGGAGTGGCGACCTCAACCTACTATTATAAATTCTAATGTGTACTGTCAGAATAATTTCTGTATGAAATATTGAGAAATCAATAAAAAAGAAAGTAAAAAAAAAAAAAAAAAAGTGGCATTTATCTTGCACCACAAAGGGAGTTCAGTTTATTTTGTAAAGTCCGTGAACCGGAGTATGGCTGGCACTGGGGCTCCATTAAGTGTAATAGTGCGGCGCTGCTCCGCTCACTTGTATTGAAGCGAGTGGAGCAGCGCCGCACTATTACACTTAATGGAGCCTCCAGCGCCGGCCATACTTCCGGTTCACGGACTTTTACAAAATAAACTGAACTCCCTTGTGGCGCAAGAAAAATGCTGCTTTTGTGGGCTAAAGCTAAACCGGAGGATAAGCTTTACGGGGTAAGGAGATAATCATTTGCTAAAGTTCTCCTTTAAAGGACGCCTACTTCCACATACCCATAAAGAGATCTCACAGGAAGTTTCTCAACTTCAAGCTTCCTTCGGGTCACTGTAAGTTCACTGCAATGCCTTGCAGTCTGTCCTCGGCCCCATGCTGGATGTCGCTTTCCACCCCTATTTGGACCACTGGCTCATAGTAGTAAAGTTTTCTTTCCAAGTCAAGGAATCTCTTTCCCTCACAGAACACACTCTGGAGTCTCTGGGTTTCCTGGTAAATCTCAAGAAGTCTCACCCGGAACCCACCCAGCTGCTCACCTTCGTAGGGGCCCAGCTGGGCACTCGAAAGGGATATGCTTTCCTCCTGCAGGAAAGAATTCAGAGTTTCCTTTTAGTGGCAGATTCTTTCGCTCAGGGACAGCCAAGACCAGCCAGACATTTCCTCAAACTTCTGGACATATGGCCTCTATGACTGCAGTAGTCCCAGGGGTCAGGTACAGGAAGAGACTCCTGCAGGCCTACCGCAGAGCTCGCTGGTCTCAGAGAAGCAAAGAATTTTTAAGTTAATACCGGTGTCTGAGCAGTTCCTCCAAAATTTGCTGGCAGGGGTTCCCTTTCAATCTCCTCTTTCCACAAAGGTGATCACCACAGATGCCTCCCTGTTGGGCTGGGGAGCTTATCTAGACTGTGCTTCAGTAAGCAGCAACTGGACTCCCGAAGAGTCACAGTTGCACATAAATCTTTTGGAACTCAGAGCAGTCTTACTAGCACTCAAAGCTTTCGCTCCTAGCATAGAAGGGCAGGCGGTTCAAATTCGAGCAGACCGCACCACTGCAGTGTTCTACATAAACAAGCAGGGTGGTACCAGATCAGGAATACAGTTTGGAAGCTCTGAAACTCTGGTCTCTAGCATTCTCCCTGGGAGTCTGCCTCTCAGCTGTTCACCTCCCAGGCAAACTCAATACTCTGGTGGATGCTCTAAGTCGCATCAGTCAAGGTCAGAGCGAATGGACACTGAACAAGCAAGTACTAGCCACAGTATTCAGGCAGTGGGGCACACCAGCTGTGGATCTGTTTTCCTCGCCTCTCAATTTTCAGCTTCTTCAGTACTGCTGCAGGCCCCCAGTTCCGGGAACACTTCCTCTGGATGCCCTGATTCTGGACTGGTCTGGGAGGTTCCTATACGCATTTCCTCCCTTTCCCCTGATATTCAGGGTTTTGCTGAAACTCTGGCAGCAGCCTGCATCCATGATCCTAGTGGCTCCGGACTGGCCCAGGCAAGCCTGGTACCCTCTCCTTCTCTGTGTCCTGCAACAGGCCCACTCGCCTGCCTCCGACTCACTCCCTGCTGACCCTTCCTCAGACGGGAGTGCAGTACCCAGACGTACACTCCCTTCACCTCAAAGCCTGGTTCTTGAGGAGTTAGAGTTTCCATTCTCACAGTACTCTGAACAGGTCCTTAAGATACTGAGGATGGCTAAAAAACTGAACAGTAAGAAGACTTATGCAGCCAAATGGAAAAGGTTTTCCCACTGGTGCAGAAGCGAAAAGGTCGAACCCCTATCAGCTTCAGACCCTCAGCTGCTAGACTACCTGGTACACCTGCAGACATTGGGCTTGAAACCATCTTCACTCAGGCTGCACCTGGTGGCAATTTCAGCCTACCTTTCTGTGGGAAAGAAGAAATCATTTTTTTCCTCACAACATTTTTAAACAGTTTTTCAAAGGCCTCTCGCACCTCCAACCAGGGAGCCTGTTCCTCCGTGGAGCCTGAACCGTTGCATAGATGGGCTCATGAATCCACCTTTCGAGCCTGTGTCCATGGCTCACATCAAGTTTGTAACTTGGAAGACCGTCTTCCTGGTAGCCATTACGTCTGCCAGGAGGATTTCAGAGCTATGCACTGAGCCAAATTACATAATCCCTCACAACGATAAAGCTGAGCTCAGGACAAATAGGAACTTTCTGCCAAAGGTGGTTTCAGAGTTTCCCTTGAACCAGTCCATTACTCTGCATATCTTCTTTACTGAGCCATCCACTCCTGGCGAGCAAAAGCTCCACAGCTTGGATGTCAAAAGAGCCATCTTTCACTACCTAGAGCATACTAGATAGTCCAGAGGCTCTTCCACTCAGTTGTTTCTCACCTACAGGGATGTAGGCATATTAAGACCAGCTACCTAGAGAACTATTTCTCGTTGGTTGGTCTTTTATATTAGATTCTGCTATGAGAAAGCTGGTCAACAACCTCCAGTGGGGTTCTGGGCCCATTCCACCAGGGGCACTGCAGCCTCGCTTGCGGCAGTAAGAGACATTCCCCTACTGGATGTCTGCAAAGCAGCTACCTGGAAATCTGTGCACACCTTTGTGAAACACTACAGTTTGGATGTGCAGACCAGATCTGATGCCAAATTTGGCAGGGCAGGTCTGCAGAGCCTCTCTCCTAAGTAGGTTCTCTGCCCGCCTCCCACTTGGTACTCTGTAAAAAGTTACTGATGCTAAAGAACTCCTGGGGTAAGAAGAAAAAATTACTCACCGCAGTAATCTTCTTTCTTCCATGGAGTCCTTTAGCATCAGTAAGCTCCCACTCTTCCTCCCCGATTCACCTGTCGGAGAAGGCCTCTTGCGTCACCTTTTACCAAATTTGGCGTTTGTTATTGATGAGTTTTTTACCTCATGTTGCTGTTTCTATTTCCACTTTTGGACATCTGCATGTTTTTTGAATCCTGTTAATTCTTTTTCGGGGCATTTGCCCTCCTTTTTCCTTGAAAAAATTCTGAAGCAGTCAGCAGCTCTCACTCGGTTCTCACCCCCTCCTGTCTTTTGGATTGGCTGGCCCTATGTTCATTAAAAAATCTCTTAAAGACACACCTCCAGGGCAATTGCACCTAGCCAGCTAAGTGCAAAAAGCTACTGATGCTAAAGGACCTCATGGAAGAAAGATTACTGCAGTGAGTAATTTTTTTTCTTAGCTGGCAGCAGTTTGAAAATGAGAAACTCATGAGTGAGTTTTTTTGTCACCTGTGTCTTGCATACTGTGGGTAACTGAAATATGGATAACCAACTGTGGGCAAGTGTAAAATGTGAATAACTTACTGTAGGCATGTATAAAATGTGGTTCTGATAGTGTGTGGGATAATATATAGAGAATTTCTGCATTCTGGTTGGCTGAGAATAGATTCCTGTGGTGTAGTAATACTTTGTGTGTGTTGTGTGTTTTAGCATTGAGTAAATCCAGAAGATCACTCTCTGTTCCATAGAATTTTATTTGAAGGTGGGAGGTGGCAGTTGTGACTGATTTGGAGGAGGAGTAGAGATGTGTCATCAGAGTAGAGCAGAATAGTGGAGTAAAGGACAGATCTGGGGAGGTCATGTGGAGTGAGAACAAGAGAACCCAGCACCAAACTCTGTGTGACACTTTTAGTAATGGTTGAGAAATTTGATATGTGGGTAGAAGGGTGAACACATTGGGACTTTTCCTGAGATACGACTTCTGAACCACAGAAGCGCTTGGATATTCAGACCAACGTGTGCTTAATCTATTTGATCAGGATATCATGTTCAACGATGTCAGATGCTTCTGTGAGGTCGAAGAATACAGCTGGGTGTATGTCTCCCTTATTTTCAAATGAGAAAAGAATGTTATTGAAGACTGTAGTCGTAGTCAGAAAAGTTATGCTCAGAATGAGTGCTCCATTATAAATCAGCGCTTACAAATTTCATCCAGCACTCTGAGCATGCGCAGTAGCGTCAATGATGCTGTGTGTGCTCGGAATCCTGGGTTGAGTTTTCAGCTGCTGATTTATAAGATGGCTCGTTTTGAAAGGAGCATAACTTTTTTTTGAGCACTGTCAAGCTTTATGAAACGGCGTGTTTTATTTCATAATGCCTCAAAAAAATCCAAACACAGTTTGAAGGCATGCACCCAGCAGCTCTGGTGCCATATTGCTTCGTGGACGCATGGTAGCATTGGCACTAGGCATTTAGGTCGGACCAACACAAATGTATTTTTGCCATAAATAAAGGTTACTTGTTAGTTAAAAGCAGATCTGTTGGCAGTTTTACATTTTGAAGGAAGAATAGTTTGCAACGAGAGCAGAGGTGACCTATGCTGAGGATACACTAGAAATCTTAAAAGCTGACAGTGTCCCTTTATGGATAAGAACATTACAGGCAGATTAGAGAAACGCATGCAGCAATTTTATGTGTAATGAGGGCTCAGTAGATAAAATGACTGTCCAAGACATCCGTGTGTGCCATGAGAGGGGAGTGCATTTAGACTAACTATAAGAAATAAATGAACCAAAAAGCAGAGGACCTATTAAAACAAATGAGGTAAATAGTGAAGGAATTGAAATTGAGCGCCCCTGAGCAAACCTGGTAATTGACCCGTAACTCTGCTAGGGCTAAATATACCGAAATAATGAGTGAGAAAGTGGAATTGGCAATTTTTAGGGCAAACGAGAGATATGTGGAGCAAGGGAAAAGAGTGGGATCATTTCTTGCCCTTACAATTAAAGCAGCAGGAAGCTCTTAAGGGGGGCCTACGAGTCGGGAACAACCCCATCCTAGTCATGAAACCCAGAGAAGTTGTAGTGGTCTTCAAACAGTTTTATGAAAAGCTATACGGTAATCACCAGGAGAGAGGAAGGTTGCCATATAGAATAGAGGACTCTGCACAAAGTTCTGGTACCTCGGCTCCCAGAGGCCCAGCATGCCACTCTGCAAGGGATGATACTAGCAGAATGGGAAGTCTCAGCTGCAGTCAAGCAGCTAAGTTTATATAAATCCCGAGAGTTGGACGGCTTTCTGTCTAACTGCTATAAGAAATCTAGTGCAGAACTGGCCCCCTTCCTGATAAGAATGTTTTAATTTCCTCTACTTGAAGAGTTTAATAGGTATTTCCTTATGGAAGCATACATAATGCTAATACCCAACCCAGAAGCAGGTAGTTACTAAACCTGGACTTTAAAATTCTCGCCAAAATACTTGCTTTTAGGGTAAAGTGTGGGATGGTCTGATTGGTCTGGAGCAGGTGGACTTTCTGAATGGCCTGTCTCTAGTGATAACTTGTGGAAGCTGTGCCACCTGAGTTCTGCGTCGTTGGAGGCAAGGCCCTAGTGGCCTTGTTCTCCCTGGAGGCAGAAAAATCTTCTGATCTGATTTCTTAGCCGTATCTTTTTGGAGTTCTTGAGATATAGCATTCCAGAATATGTGAGCTGTGTCAGGATTCTATTTTAGACTTGGTGCCCAAATTTATTACTGTGGGGGTGCTGAAAAGGTGAGATTGAAGTGGTGGATGAGGCAGGGGTGCCCCTTATCACCATAAGCTGTTCCTTGCTGTGCATATTAGTTTTTATAAGCTCTGATCTTCTGTTTGCTGGTCTCACTGACCTTTCAGGGCTAAGTACAGTCCCAGAGGAGTGTACTTAGCCCTGGGAAAGCAGTGGGACGGGCAAACGTCTGAGTGGAGCCTATAAAAAGTTTAACATGCACTGCAGGTTATTGAATCTACCACTGCTGTAGCCTTCCTCTGCTGTCAGCTGCAGGGAATTCTGGGATTTATAGTAACAGAACATGCCAGTTTGTAAGTAAAATCAGTCCGATACAAGCTATTGTACTGCAGTAAACATGATACAGTCTGTTATACAATGGGGTCTCAAATATAAGATTTCTGATTAGTCGGATGACACTTTATGTTGTGGGGTAATTTTTGAATAACCACTGCATAAAGTGCCAGTCTACCACACATCACAGAACGTGCTAAAATCCATCCACTGAGTAGCCGTAATAATAAGACCAGAGCTGTCAAACCTGACGCGTGGGTAGAAATTCAGTCCGCTAGAGTGTAACTTTCTGAAAACATATCTGAAATGAGCTGCAGCTTTGGTCTGGCTGACAGCCAGGAACTACAGTCTTTCATCTGTTATACAAAATCTGTTTCTTCATATATTTACAACTACCTATTCCTTCAGTTTGGTTTCTTGTCTCTTTACAGTTTCTGTCCTGATGTCATTTCATTTGGAACTGTCTAATGAAGCA
This sequence comes from Neoceratodus forsteri, assembly GCA_016271365.2. Taxonomy (NCBI): domain Eukaryota; kingdom Metazoa; phylum Chordata; order Ceratodontiformes; family Ceratodontidae; genus Neoceratodus; species Neoceratodus forsteri. The sequence continues at coordinate 6,874,225 of JADMNL010000022.1, read as the reverse complement.
CATTGACATTTCTGTATTCCAAGCTTCAAAACATTAATAAAAGACCTAACTGTTTAACTTTCCCCCCTCCCCGCCTCTCTTTAACCATTGTATAATTAGAATAATAACTGATCGGGTGTGGGTTGGGTTGGAATTTACCCACTGCTGGCATAGTTGGTCACTCGGGCTGTACCCTCGTGAGCGAACCACTCCAGCCATGGGTAAATCACACCGATCAGTGATTATTCCTTAACTGTACCGCAGTAAACGCTAACTTAAAATACATTTACAAGCATTACGCAGATTGTGACCAGCCCCACCCTTGGGTGTGGGGCTCTTAGTGCTGACTGTTTAAGCAATAATCCACATCAGGGTGTGGGTTATGCTGGGATTTACCCAACCACACCAGAAGTGGGTAAATCCCAGCATAACCCACACCCTGGAGTGGTGTATTGCGATTATGCCATGGCCCCCTTTATTTTTGGTATTAAAAAAAAAAAAATTTTTTTAACTTTATTGCTGCACAACAAAAAAATAGTCCTGGGTTGCTACCTACCGTGAGCTCATAATGAATGCAGGTATTCAGCAGAGTAAAATGCTGTTTTTAAAGAGCGAGCCTGGGAGTGGTGATTATTTTTATTTTTTTTATTTTAATGAAGAGATGGTCCGCGGCTAAGAGTTTTGACGCAACTACACACACACACACGCGCACTCTAAAATGTTGCCCAGGTCCTAATGGAGATCCACACACACAGTAAAGTACAGTAATGTTTGTTTTTTTATAGAGAGTGCGAGGAGTCTTGAATTTTTTTTTTTCTGAATTTCGGGGGGGGGGGTATGGTTTTCGGTCTGGTAAGACGGATGCTGGAAACGTGTGATTTGCAATGTCCTTCTACAACATCTTTTTTTTTTTTTTTTGTTGGTATTTTTTGAAACGAGACAAGTCTCTTGTAATAGAAGTGATGGAGGGAGGGTGAATGGTTTCAGCAACTGTAATGCTTCCTGTACCAAGCGGTTGCATAGGACTGGCATGAGTAGTGTCGATGTGGACCGAGGTATATGTTTCTGATTTTGTTGCCCACTGTAACTTTTTTCTAGACGATCAGCAGTACTTGAGCTGAGTATTGATTCAGGCTCTTGGGAATAGAAGTGGGTTGCAATCTGGCGATTGCGGCTTAGCTGGGATTCAAAATGGTGGTTTTCCACTTTCTTGATCAAGTGCTCGAATGGACTTTATAGAGATGTGGCTGACTGGCACCTTTGCTGTGGGTAATACCAGGATTTACCATGGCTGGAGGGTGCCAGTCAGCCAATCAGTAGCACTGATTCTAGGATGCCATGGTATAACCTTCTTTAAAGCACATCCTCTTGTGGTTTATTGCTTACAGGGCTAGAAATAAGTTATTGTGGCTGGCTGGCCAAGGGACAGGTGCAGTATTCCACAGATTTTGTAAATGTCCTGCAGATTTTCGTTTACTAATTTTACATTTGTGTCTGAATACAAGCTTAATAAAATCTAGTGTGCTCCCTGGCTGGTACACTGCCCTGAAAAGAGCTTAACTGATGGTGCTCATTGTAGGGTGCCCTAAAAAGGGGTTAGTACCTGTTACCCACTAGTTGATACACTGCCCTGAACAGGACTTAACAACTGTGCCTCCAGTTCACTGCCTTGATACAGACTTTTGCTTGACTTCACCCTCCTGCTAAGTAGAAGCCCTGTTAAGGGCCCTTAACTCCATTCATTTCTTTGCTGATAGGCCAGTTACAGTCCTCTGCTGCTGTGTATAGCTTGAACACTACAGATCTCCCCCTACTTAGTAACCCTAACAAAGGCTTTTAACCAGCCTCCCCATCTTCTGTCTCTAGAGCCCCCTTGACCCGATAGGGTTTAAAGGGGGTTGTCTCAACCCTTTTTGTTCCTCTCCTAAATACAGTCTCATTCTCTTTTTGACTTGTTGCCCTGAAAACTGCTTTGTAATACGGTTTTCTGTCCCTTAAAGTGACTTTTAATTAGACCTATAAAATGTATTGGGGAAAATCGTGTGTTCTGATTTGTCAAAACAGGTCAGCTGACCATGGATTTATTCTCAGTCAATCCACAGTTGTGTTGCCAGACTACAAAATCTGACAACACTGTAGAGAGACCTAGCCAGATCACTCCACCAGAGAGGAATGTAAGAAACTACAAAAGCATTTTCATTAGGACAAATCCACCTAGTGGAGAACTACAACTATTGCATCCTCAGTAGCACAAATTAGGCGGAAGAGCTATTTCATTACAAATGTATGTAGACAGTGTTTTTTTTTTTTTTTTTTTTTTTTTAAGTTATTTAGGTAAACCTCTAAAATAAAATTGCCCATTTTATAAGCGAATGAACCCACTACAGGGAATGGGTTTACTTGAGAATTAATCCACACCTAGGTGGTTGAAGGACCCCCCCCCACCCCCAGGCATGGATTCTCAAGTACACCCATGCCCCGTCATGGGTTAATCCTTACTTACCTAGGCCCCTTTTAGTTAGATAGCCCTGGAAAGCGATTTTAATTTGCAACCCCAAAATTCTGCTGCCTGTTAACAAGAGCTAGTCTTGAGCTGCCATTGCAAGTATATCACACAGAGAAATGAGGTGTGCAGTGCAGGAAGCTACAAGGAAGACAGGCAGCTGCACATGCACGATGACTGGGAATGCATGCACAGTCTGGTCCTACTGTGGCACTATTTCCATTTATGCTGGTGCTTGACAAAACTGCCAACTGCGCAGAGGAGCCCATCACTGGATGTTGGGTTGAATGGACATCTCTAAATATGTGACACCATGATGTTCCTCAGTTCTCTTTCCCTCCAGTCATGGCCCCGGGGTCCTCTCTCAGGCATCCAATCCTTTTTCCTGCCGCCTGAGGCTCCCCGAACTGTGCCTCTTGTCTCTCTCCCCTCCGATTCCAGCATCCTCGGCTAACCCTATCTGGAGCGGGTCGCCCTCCAGCTACCTGGGCACCTCTCATCAAGTCAGACTCCGGCATGGGACGGGGAGCGGCCTGAGGAAATGGGAGGCCAGTCTAGGAGAGCCCAACGTTGGGCATGGGGGACTGGTGCCGTCTCCTGATCCTCTGCGCTGGGTTTTTCCTTGTTCTGGTACCCCCGACATAAGGCGTGCAATGCCAGCAGCCCGTGACGTAGGTGCTCCCACCCACGTCCGGAGTCTGCTGCCCGACGTCCCCGCTTGTACACGCCTGAGTGCATAGCAGTGCCACCGGTCTCAACCGGGGGCCACTGTTGCACCGGGCTGCCCTGGATCCCACCCCCGAGAGAGGAGAGCAGTCCATTGGACGCTCAATCCTTTCTCTCCCCTGCCGACTCACGGCGGTCCAGGCTCATTCCCGAACCCGGGTCGCTGGCGTGGCACGAGGTGTGGCGTCCAGTGCCTCAACTCTCAGCGCCACCGGCCCAGACACCATGATGCTGAGATGTCCATAACCCCACCATACAGGTGGCAGCATCTCCTGGGTCCTACTGCCTGCTAAGCGGTTTCACTTGGTGTCTGTCCCAGGGGCAGGCACAGGAATGAAACCAGCTGTCCCTGGGGAAAAGAGTGTTTGGGACAGGCAGAGAAGTGGTTATTTTGACCCCTGATTGCTTATTTATATATACAGTACATGTAAATGGGATGTGTGCCCATCCTATGGGTGTGGTTTAGACCCCTATTCAGGGGCTGAAGTCAATACGAAAAGTGCAAACTTATGCATTTAGGCACAGAAACCCGGGGGCAGAGTACAGAATGGGTGAAGAGTACTGACGAATTCCAAGCAGGAAAGAGACCTGGGGGTAATCATACCGGATGACCTAGAGGTGGGCAGGCTGTGCGACAAGGCATTTGGGAGGGCTAGTGGGATGCTGGAGTGCATGGGGAGGAGTATCACCTGCAGAATGAGGGAGGTAGTGTTTCTGTATGGATCGCTGGTAAGATCTCCCCTAGAGTACTGTGTCCAGTTTTGGGGACCACCTCTCTGGAAGGACATTCAGAGTGGAGGTGTTCCAGAGAAGGCAACTAAATTGGTGCAGGGTCTGCATCAAAAGAAGATAATCGAGGCATAAATTAGTGTCAGAAACTTGATTAGCAGCCTTCGCTAATCAAAGTAAAAAATGCTTAGCAATTGACCGGAGTTGATTAGCAATTACCAAAAATTTGTTTGCTCAAACCCTCATAAAATCTACGTATCTTGTTCTATAGTGATAAAATACAAATTGTACACAAGTTTCCGAGATTGTTACTGTTTTATTTAGCCATTAGAGTCTGAATACAACAATTGTGCAGCAGCACAAATACATTTTAAGAGCCGTGAGAAGGATAGTCTGCCAAAGCAGACTGAATTTGTGACGTGATTGTGAGTCGTGACAATTAAAAAGAACCCCTGTCCCATAAAAACTACTCCACCTGGGTGCTTGACCATAAACTTCCAACAAGGACTGTTGCTGCTGTTCTCCACCAGGCATGTAGCCAGTTATTCTGGCCTGTTTTTTTTTGGGGGAGAACCCGGGGGTGGTCCACCATCCACAGTTGCCAAATCACCTGGATGTCTTGGTTTAGCATTAAAAAATGTCTACAGCCCTGTCTGGGTTGAATTAATCTGGAGACGGCCCTGCTTTTCAATACGGTACGAATCAATGTTTCTACAGTATCTTCTGCCAGACTTGCTCTCCAGTCAGTTTTTACCTTGTTCATAGTTGAAAAACACCTTTTTACTATTGCATTAGACACAGGAAATACTCTCAACACATTGACAAACTTCTACAGATTTGGATAAGAATTTTGGAAATCACATGCCAGCTTTGACCAGGTAGCAGAGGCAGACATATTATTGATGAAATTGGTTTGAGCAGAAATCTTAAACTCTTGCCATTCTGCAAGCTTTTATTGGTGTCGCAGTCAGACTGCAAAAGAGCTGAAAAATGGTCAGCTACTTCAGTGATGTCACTGTTACCATACAGCTCCAATTCCTTTCGGTTTGGTGGCCAAAGTCTGTCATCTAGCACTCTTGCATGGTTATGGATAGTACTTTCATCATTCAAACCAAATTTGTGTTCACAAGAATTCTCAGTATTTGTAATTTATTTCTTACATTGCTCTTTAAAAGTTTTAATAGATTGAGCACTTAGATGTGTTAATTTTACACCCTTGTAAGTGATTTCAGGACATGCTCCTGAAAGAACGTCCGACCCATTTTTTAAGAGACTGTCAAGTTCACTGCCACCTATGGGGCCACTATGCTTAGCATGGTCAAGAGTGTTTCTTAAAGTTTCAACAGAGATAAGTAGCTCTGACATTTCAGCAACTTCTTTTTGAAGTGCCAGTGAGAACTTACCAAATGGATGAAGCAACTGTTGAAAACACAAAAGGTATGCAACCATTTGGAATTTAGTCAAAATTTGCAACACTGTCTTGGCTTTGGCCTGATTACGAGTTGGGTCTGTGGCCGTAGATTCTAAATAGGCAGTGATTTGGTAACAGCCCAGGTGGCAAGAAATTTATGCTGCACCCAATGAGTGCCATGGGCCTTCTTGGGCTTTTCAACCGACGTCTCCATGGCCTGGGCAAGGGACCACAACTCTCTAAGGTGCTTAGGACTTTTCTGATGGAGATAAAACAGCTGAGTCAGAAAGTCTGAAACTTCACTGAAATGGGTATTATCCAAAGCATCTGTCATGGCCAGTTATAATCTGTGTGAGAAACAATGAACAGCAACCAACCACTGTAGGTCTTCCCCTAAAGTGGAGCAGACCATGTCTAACACCCATGTTGACAGCTGTCCCATCAGCCCCAAACCCAACCTTTTTTTTTTTTGTTTTTTTTTTTTAACATTAAGGTCACTCTCCGCAAGAATGTCTGTGGAGATTTTTGAGTCCCTCACTTCTGCCATCTAATACTACTTTAATTCATTAAAATGTTGTCTCCATGTGACCATTGCTGGGATTAACATAAATTATGTAAACCAGTTCCCTTTCAATTACACCAGTATCAGTACTACCATTCATAAGAACTGAAAAATAATTAGCATTTTTTTTACAGTTGCCAGCAGGTTTTCCTCTAGGTTCTTGCCAATACACATCGTCAGTTCTTTCCCACTAACAGCGTTAATGTATTTATTGCCCAAATAAACTCCATGGCGCTTCTCTTGTTCTGCTATTGCTTCAGACTTTTTAATAGGGATGTCCTCTTTGGCCATCATATACAGGATCTCCATCAGCCTGCCTAGAACTGTTCTATGCTTTTCTCTGCATTACTGAAGGCTCTTCCTGCAAATAAATTAAAAGCATTTAGCTCTGGGTCCTATTCCCCCCCCCCCCCCGATACTTTAAACTTACCAGTTGTGGTATGGTGATATATTTCAAGTGGTGACTGTTTTACCAAATTTCAAAATGTTAAGAGCTTTCTTGTGCTGCACTGTCTGAAGATGTTTCTGGATGGTGTCAACCTTTAGCTGGGGGCCTGTTATCCTTGCAATTAATGCCTCACTTGAGTTTCTCAACCCACGTAGCTCATCTTTATACTGACAGCACGATTTGCAACTAGCATACACTCCCTTACTGCTTATCTGTAGCCAGTTTTTGTCTGGATCATATTTTTTGCGCCATCCTTCTGCAGTTGCTAATTTTACTCCGCCAGCCATGTTGGACTGCAACTATTAAAAAGTTTGAAGTTAGCAAAACAAGACTCTGTCAGACTGAGCACTTAAAAAAAAATTAAAACATCAAGTTACTGTAATCAGGCTAACGCTCTGTACGGGGGAACAAAAAGATAATGGCAGCTGTAGATTTGCTTGTGACCCCCCCCCCCATTTAAATTGTTTACTTGTCCCCATCGCTGCCATAGGCAGGGCACACACTTAAAGTTTCAGAGTTGTGAACAGAACACTCCCCTGAAGTTCACTGCTGCAGCAAAGCTGGCAGCAGGGCATTAGTCTTGTTAACTTGTCCCCAATATCTGCCATAGGCAGGGCACACACTTGAAAGTTTGAGTTGTGAACAGAACAAAGTTCCCCAAAGTTCACTGCTGCAGCAAAGCTCTAGCTGGCATCAGCACTAGTGTTTTAATTTGTAATGTCCCGTCGGGTCTCATGGGCAGGGCACACAAGAGTTACAACTTCCCCAGTGCAACAGAGCAAGCAGGTGTATTTTTGTTTTTGTCCCCATCGTCCCTGCCAAAGCAGGGCACAGATAGAATTTTTTTACTTTTTTGTTTCCTCTCCCCTGAGAACTCTGGAAAAACCAGGGCACAATTCTCATCACTGCTGCAAAAAAGGGCTGGCTGGGCACAAAATAAAGCCGGCAGGGCGGGGCGGTCATGACCACTCATTGTCCCCTTCATCTCTGCCAAAAGCAGGGTACTTTTACTTAAATGTCACAGAAGGTTTTATTTTGTTTCCTCTTTTTCATAGAACTCTCTGGTGTAAACCAGGGCACAATTCTTAGTCTGTTCTGTTCTATTCCCAAAAATGTTCTGCTTTTTGCAAGTCAATACAGTTTGTTTGCTTAATCCCCCATCCTCACTGCTGCAGTAAGGGCTGGGCACATTTTAAAGCGGGTGGGCATGACTGTTTAACCACTGTTGTCCCTTTGTGCCAAAAGAAGGGCACATTTAGTCACACACAAGTTACTTTTCCCTTTTTGTTTCCTCTCCCCTCAGAAAACTCTGGAAAAACCAGGGCACGGTTCTTACTTTTCTGTTCCCAAACAGTTTGCAAGAGCACAGTACAGTTTGATATTGTTCCCCTATCAGATCAGTCACTGGCATGCGATTGGGCTGGGCACAGACCACTCTGCTCATCTCTGCCGAGGGTAATAGTTCACATGTACTTACTTGTTTCCTCTCCCTGATTCCTCTTCATTTTGCCCACAGTTCAGGCCCATCCCACGAGGTGCCCGCCTTGCCGTGACCGCCCCCGTCATGCCACTGCCCTGCTGCGTGCCCTTCCATTGAGTTCACTCCTCCAGGCTACCCGGACAATAAATTGGAAAGTTGTTTGTACTTTTTTGTTTTTGTAGAGTCTCCCCCGATTGTTTAGCTGCATGCTGCTCCTCCGTGAGTTGCTTGGTAGAATCTGAGTCACGCTGCCTGCTCGCCCCACCACGATGCTTCGCGTGGATTTCCTCTGGTCCCGGTCCTCTCTTGCGCTTTCTTGGCCTCCTCTGCTCCCTTGTTCCTCAGTGCGGCTCCTCCCTGCAAACACAGCAAGAAATTCATTGCCAGACACCATCAACGAGCTAAAAAAATACAGTTTATATTAAAAAAAAAAAAAAAAAAAACCTGGAACTTTCTTTAAATTTTGCTCCGAATTGAGCTTTTGGTCCTGTTTGCTCTTCTCCTGGGGTCACGCTGCAAGAGGACGTAACGTTTCTCCCATGCAGAGACTGGATGGGGGGGTCGCTGGCCATTTAGGAGGGGTGCGGGGGAGGAGGACAGAAAAGGACCCAGGGCCAGTTCAATGACTGCTAATCATTCCAAAAGTTGACTTGCTTTTCTCCGATCTTGGGTCGCAGATTGCGATGCGAACCTGCTTATTTTATGCCTTGATACTAAAAGACCTCAATATGTACACCCTGGAAGAGAGGCGGGAGGGGGGATATGATAGAGACCTTTAAATACCTCGTGGAGGTAAATAAGGTACAGGAGGGAAGTATTTTTCAGAAGAAAAGGTGCTCTGGAATGAGGGGACATGCTATGAAGCTGGAGGGGGCTAGATTCAGGAGAGATGTGAGGAAGTACTCATTCACAGAAAGAGTGGTATGCCTGGAACAGCCTTCCAGCAGTGGAGGGGTTCAAGAATGCATGGGATAGGCACAAGGGAAGCATAGAGGAATGGAAGGGGGCAGGAGAAAGAGCTGTAGGTCAAGTACAGTCTACAGTAATAATGTAGGTAGGGAAAAGTGGGCTGACTGGGTGGGCCAAGTGGTGCTTATCTGCTGTCAAATTCTGTGTGCTTCTGTGGTTGAGATGCAGTATCTCATTTACAGTGGGGTTCTGCTTCCAGTGTTGCAGCTGGGATGACTGAAGCACTGGAAGGTCGAGTGGCTTGCTGAAGGTTACATGGCAAAGTACTGCCGGTGGGATTTGAAACGGGGTCTCCAGAGTCTCAAGACTGTTCTTGTGAAGGTCTAGAACGCACGGACTTTAAAAGCTTGATTGGGATTTCTGGTGGAGAGTTCCATGGACTTTTGCAGTAAAACCAAACGATTCAGACTGGAGGTTTACATACCCCACTGCTCCAGGGTTACCAGAGGATCTGCATTATTGCCTTGTGTTTTGTGGTAAATCCCCCTCTGCTAATAGCTCTAATAACCTGCTGCTGTCAGATAATCCACACACACTCACTCTGCTTTTAATCCTGTCACATCACCATGTCTGGCCTCTCCTCTGAGAATCTTGTACATAGTCCTATAGCGCTTAAGGAGGACAGGAAATGATTTCTAATTGGCAACTCTGTGTAATGTTCTTGGGTTCAAACATGATATTCTTGCCCACAAATAATCCCTATTTAACTTTGAATAAACAAATGGTTATGTGAAAAAATGTATTTTGTGGTGTTTAGTTTTTATGGGCAACATTCTGTGCAGGTCCTTTCAGGGAACAAGTAATTTGGAGTTTTGACCTGGAGTACAGTGTACAGTGTACAGTTCTGGAGACCATACCTACGTAAGGACATAGACAGGGTAGAGAAGGTTCAGAGGAGGGCAACAAAGATGGTGCATGGATTACATCACAAGTCCTATGAAGACAGGTTGAAGGAACTGAACATGTACTCCCTGGAGGAGAGGAGGGAGAGAGGGGATATGATAGAGACATACAAGTATCTTACAGGGAGGAACAGGGTGCAGGAAAACACTATTTTTAAGCGAAAAGATGTTCCAGGACTAGAGGGCATGGGATGAAGTTGGAGGGAGGACGATTCAGAGGAAACATGGAGAGAATTTCTTCACAGAACGGGTGGTGGACAAGTGAAACACCCTGCCAGAGGAAGTGGTGGGGGCTGAAACAATCACGGGATTTAAGAATGCATGGGATAGACATAAAGGAATTCTGGAGGTCAGGGGTAAGGGGCAACAGACTTCTAGGAAAACAAACTGAACTTACAAGCTCAAATGGGCAGACTGGGTGGGCCATAGGCCCTTATCTGTCGACACTGTCTATGTATCTATGACTATGTCACGGTTTGTGTACAAAATTCTGAACTCTGTTCGGGTAGGTCAGCAGCTTCTGCTCAGCATTCTGTACACAAACCGTAACATAGTCAAAACTCCAAATTTCTAGTTCTATGAAGGGAACTGAATAGAATGTTGTCAACAAAAATAAAACAATACAAAACACGTTTTTTCACATAAATGATTATTCAGCTATAGTTACGTATGGAATAGTGGGTGGGGTGTGAATTTCACCTCTGTATATGAGAACATTGTAAACAGTTGCAAAGCAGAACAAATTTCCTGTGCCCTTTAAATGAATGCGGAGTTGAAACATCGAGAAGAATAGATTTAAAAGGGTTATGTAAGTATGTACCTTTTTATCCTGTACGTGTACATTTATTGTATTTAATGTATCTGTTTTTGTTTAAATTAAAAGCTTCTGTTTTCACCGGCCCGGTGGCGCTGAGGGTTGAGGCACTGGACGCCACACCTCGCATCACGCTGGTGACCCGGGTTCGTGAAGCCCGGGGCGTCTGGGGTCAGCAGGGGGGAGAGAGAGGATTGAGCGTCTGTGGACGGCTCTCCCCTCTCTGGAAGGGGATCCAGGGAATGCCCGGTGCAATAGCATCACCTGGTGGAGACCGGTGGATGTGTGCACGTATGGCATTGAGTAGAGGGAGCGGAGTTGCGGCGGACGTAGTGATGTCATTGTACCACTGAACTCTGGGGGGTGGGGACGAGGGAAGGTAAACAGGAACCCCCCCCAAGCTTGTGGATAGGCGACGGCACCTGCATCCACCCAACCACACTCCAGTTGCCGGTTGCACTCCTTACCTGGGCGAGCCCAGCCCGGCCCGAATTTTCAGACAGAGCGCCCTGGGTGGATAGGGGCGGCCCCACCTCGGGGGGCTCAGAACCGGGGGGATAGCCAGGCTGGTGCCAGGATTCAGGAGGCCTCTCGGGCACGGAGGTAGAGTCAGGGGCACTGCAGGATGCCAGAGAGAGTTCCACAAGCTGGGGAGGGAGCTTCGTTTTCAGTGGCTTAACTTGCAGACTGGAGAAAAATATATGTGTGCAAGAGTTTATGTAAACGTATGACCTTGCGTTCTAATTGGGGAAGGGGTGCAAAAGAAATGCAATATTTTCAAACCTTGTAGCATATTGGTAATAACATAAGGGTGGATTCACTAACCTCAACAAAAACCTGTCTAGTGGAGTAAGTAGTCTGCCTTCAAACGGGCACTTTATTTACTTGATAATCTTATTACTGCCTTGTATATTGAATCCACTGTCATGTTGTCACTTAAAGAGCTGCTGTCACCTCTGAGAACCTTTTGGAAACTCTAATATTCAGACCTAATTCAGTCTGTATTTACTTATTACTGAGAACATTTGCACAAAAACAGGATTATCCGTGAAGAGTTGCCCCGTGCCAACAGCTTCTTCCTCATTTGATGTCAGAATCCTCTACTGTGATGTCAGTCTGTTGGCCATGGGAAAAAATTGTGATGTCACAAGCAGAGTATTCTGACAGTTGGGGAATAAAAAATAGAATCTGAACTCTGAAGAAATGGAGATCCTTTTCATATGTGTGAACTCATTGATGAATAATAAGGAAAGGAAATACGGAACTGATGTGAATTATAAGCTGAATTGTGTCAAAATATTAAGTTTTTTCAAAGTTCTCTTGGAGGCATTGGCTGCTTTTTAAATAACTGCAGAGTCATGTGACTGGATTCCATCATTCACATTGCAGGGTTTCTCGTGCCCATTTTAGAAGGTATATAGTTTGAGTTGGGTGTGCTGTAAGAAAATAATGCACGGCCTTGCAGTGTCTTGTGACCAGTGAGGTTACAGGATTTTTAAAGCCCATTTCATAAGATAAGTAATAAAATGGGAAGGGAAAATTCTGAGTCCTGATTAGTCATTAGCTGTGCATTAGAAGTGTATGATGTACGGCTAAAAACGGTCTACAGTAAATCAGTCTGCACCCGAGCCCAGAACACAACCCACCGGCCCTAAGGGAAACAAGGAGCCAGGGTTAAAGAAATGCTGCATCTGCCAGGAAGTGAGGAACCTGTCGTATGACTGCCCTAAAAAATATGGACAAAGGCGGGGGGAGGGGGTGATCGAGGCAGTGTGCCAGCATGGGGGAGGCCATTAAACAAATCCTTGTGCCACTCATTAGAATGTTTAAAGTTGCTGGCCTGTCAGCGCAGTGGTAATGCTACTCCTCACAGTGCCGGTTGGGAACAAACTTAGGCCGGCTGGGGGGAGGAGTATTGAGTGCCTCTTCCGGGAGGGTGAGCAGCCAACTCTGCTGCTGTACTGCCACCTGGTGACCACAGGTGGCAGTGCAGTCGGGAGTGGTTTGGTGGTGGGAGGACATGTGCTGGTACTGCACCACGCATGCTTGCATGCCTCCATGTGTGCTTGTGCATCCTTGTCGCTGCTGTCCTAGGAGGCAACAGGAAGAAACACGAAAACACCCTGACCAGCTGGATGATGATGGTCACCCGCAGGCCCCGCGCTGGGCTACTCAGGCACTGCTGCCCATGCACTGGATCCGTGCTGTGGTAGAGATTTGGGAAGTCTGTACCACCCCGCCAGAGGCTGTTAAATTCTAGGGGGGACAACGGAGGTGAAGGTAACACCTGGAGGATGCTATGGTGTTAGTATGGTTGCTGACTGGAGACTAGAGCACCGGAATGGCATTAACCCCACCCCCTGGGGGAAAAAAATGTTTAAAAGTTGGCTGACCTATTTCCCGCCTTGTGCCATACTATAGCTGTTTTTTTTTTTTTCTGTATGTGAAAACACAGTACGTTGAAAACATAAAATGAAAGTCAGATACGGGTTTCTGCACTTTTATTTCCTGTCTGTTTAGTTATTTTTTTTTTTTTAATCTTTCATGGTCTATTAAGGCCGCCAGCCTGCCTATCGGCCACACACTGCTAGCCTCCCTTGACTCCCTTGCACAAATTTCCAAACACTTAAGGATCAGATGAGTAGCAGAACTCCCACTGATCACAGTTCTGTTGTTTTCTCTCCTTGTTGCTGTCCGCTGCAACTGAGATCTGTCCCCTGCCCAAGCACCTGGCACTCTCTTCCACCTACCACTCTTTCTCATGTTGACTAACGTGCCATCTCCTGGAACTTGCTTTGTCTCCTGCGTTGCTTCTGTGGCTTGAGCCTCCTGGCAGGACCCTCAGGCTGCCTCTAGACCTTTAGGCAACTTCATCCAGTTGCCAGGGGAGAGCCAGGGTCATTGTGGTGCAGGGTCTGCAAACGCTGCAGGGCTGTCATCCAACCAAGGTTCCTCTTTTCTGTTTTTTTCTCCCACCCCCATGGAGATGCAAGGCTAAGAGCGTGTGTAAGGATTGTGTGTATTGGCCCTGCTCCAACCAGTCAGCACCCCCTACTTTTCCTTGTCTGCACTCCGCCCACACCGCCACTGTGATGCAAATTTGACTGTCAATATAATATATTTTTATAACAGCTGGCTCTCGTTTTTTTCCCATAGGGAAACTGGGTTGTAATTTTATCGTTATAACCAGCTGGTTATCACGACAAACACGTGCCCGTTTTCCCTAGCACTTCTTTTGCTTTGTGCGTCCTCTGCCATACCGCTCCTCAACGCTCTGCAGTTAGCCGACAGTAGGAGTCTGTAGTAAGTTTCCTTTTTCTTTAAACAAATATATGACTGGGCACAGAATTTTTTTTTTTTTTTTTTTTTCAGTCGGAAAGAAAAAAAAAAAAAAAAGTAAATGCTTTACATTATGACCTGGGGCACTACGGACAGTGCTGAAACCCCAGTGGTCTGCGGCTCGGCTCCATAGAGATATACATTTATTTTGTATAATTGCTGTGGCAAAAGATCCCCAGCAGTTATACAAAATAAAGTATGGGTAGGTTTTACACACACCTCGAGGTGGGATGCCTTAAGAAAGCCCTCAAGCTTCACTCTCTGGGTTTATGTGGCATCCCACCCCTCGGGGGGGGGGGGTGTAAAATCCTCATTAAAACCACCATCCATCATTCTCCATGTTATTGTAAATATTTTCTGCTTATTCTCATACAAGTCTTTCTATGTTTGGCATGGTATAGAACAAGTAAAGTGGAGTCCAGGTCCTAGGTCCCAGCAGCTATCCTGGGGAATCTTACAAGGGAAAATAGCTTGCCAATTGTGAGGGTACTGTTTTTCCCACGGATACCTCTGAGCAAGTAGGATGTAGACAGGGTCATAAAGCTGTGGGTAAGGATGTTGCAAAGTGAGAAGGCGGCAGTTTAGCCTGGCAGATGTAAATACACATACGCGTGCGTATGTGTGGGGAATGCTGAAGAGGGCTGTCACCCTGGAAGAGGTTGCTTCCTACTGCCTTGAGCACATAAATAGAAGTGTTGAACCCCAACTCTTTCTCTTTGACATCTGGGGCTGTTTTGGTGAGTGCCTGGGGGAGAGGGCTGATTTCTTAGCTAGCTTATCTTTATGAGGAAAGGACAGTCTTGAGTGAATGTTTCTTTCAGGTTAGTTAGCAGATAAATATTGTGAGCTTAGTCTATCAGTACAGTCTGTTACTTTATTTTCCTGTAAACCTGTATATCTTTTTGGTTGCTGTACATCCCTGTTTGTGTTATTTTGTGGCATTATGGTAGTAAAGATTCTATTTTATAGAACCGGTGGCTGTGCATCCTTATTGCAGAGGTACATTTAATATTTCTGCTGGCAAGGTGAGCCTTTTCTATGTGAGGTCCACCATCTGAAGTGCATGGTACCAAATACTACTGTGTTTGACTTACCAAATCACTGAGCAGGACAGAGATAACCAGGTGGTGACAGTGGAGAGGTAAAGTAGACCAAACTACCCTAGAAGCAGGTACAGCCCAAATGGTAAGTTTGTCACAGATTGGTGGCAGAGCAGTTGGGGTCAGTGCACAAATTTAAAAAAAGAATTTGTGGGCAGTGTGCTTTCCTGGTGGAACTAGGAGCTGAGAGAGACAGACAGAGAGAGAGAGAGAGAGACATAAATGTTTTACCTGGCACACAGAGGAACAGAGACTGTCCGTAGAAGTTTAACAGTCACAAAACAGGATATACAAAAAGATTACATGTTTTGCTACTGTTCATTTTATTTCTAGAAACACAGATTAGTGCAGTGTAGTTAAGCAAGTATGAGCTCCTCAACATATGGTAGATTTCGTGTGCATCAGCTCCATGAGCTGTGTAAAGGGAGAGGGATTGTCTCTGAAGGCCTGAAAAAAAATGGGCTCTGAAGCCCTGGAGGAGCAGGACCAAATGCACGGGAGGTAGGCAGTCCCTGAGGAGTATGATAAAATGCTGGTGGTGCAGGCGGTCGCTGATGAAGATGACCAGAGTAGCGAGGCTCTGAGGTCATAGAGGTCGAGCCGGGGTTAGACCACGAGTCATGAACTGGGGACGCAATGCAGCCCAAGCCTGAGCCAAGAACTGGTGCGGCAGAGTCTCAAAATCTGCTTGAACTCATGCAAATAGAGCTTACACTGAAAGAGGCAGAATTGCAGGGGGCAAGGCTTGAGGCCGAGAGGGAGAGATTAAGGCTGGAGGCTGAGGGAAGAGAGAAGGCACACTAGGATGAAATCTTGATGCAGCAGAAGAGGGAGCAGCAGCGTCAGCATGAGGTTATCCTACGAGAAGCAAGAGCGAAGGAAAGGAAGCAGGAACACCAGCGCAAGATCTGAAAACAGAAAAGAAAAAAGGAACGCCAGCATGAGAAGAAGATGGTGGAACTGTGTGAGAAAGCACTGCAGCAAACTGTAACTAATGACCCATGAAGCCACAATTCTAGAAAAATATTTTCTCAGTACCAGGAGGGGATGTTCTTGATTTGTGTTTTAAATAATTTGAGAGGGTATGTGTGCAGTTTAAATTGGACTGGGCTTCGTGGATAATCCACCTTACACCATTGCTTTCTGGCTGGGCTCTGCACGCATTTACTAGAATGGATAAGGACTGTATAGACAGTGATAAAGTCAATCGTGTGTTAATTGAAATGTTTCAAGTTCTCTTCTAAGGCTTATAGGCGAAAATTCAGAGACTTAAGAAAGGGCACAGGAGACCGCTATGTAAAATTGGATGTTCAAATGTGTGCCTACTGCATCTAGCCCACTGGGTGGATGGGGCTAAAGCTAGAACTGTGGTGCAAATAGACTTGTCTGCAAGGGAACAACTTCTTAAAATTGCACCTTCGGATCTGCACGTGTGGTTGCTGGACCAGGTGTGCAGCTCCGCGAAGGAAGCAGCAGAAAGTGCTGATCTGTATGTGGCCAGCAGACCACACACTGCGTAAGAAGGGGGGGGGCAGCGCATGGTTTTAAGGGGACCCAGGGAGGGCAGCCTACAGTAAATCAGTCTGCACCTGAGCCCAGAACACAACCCACCGGCCCTAAGGGAAACAAGGAGCCAGGGTTAAAGAAATACTGCATCTGCCAGGAAGTGAGGAACTTGTCATATGACTGCCCTAAAAAATATGGACAAAGGCAGGGGGGAGGGGGTGATCGAGGCAGTGTCCAGCAGATAGTATCCTGCTCACAGACTGCAGTACCACCTAACTCTTCCATACGTATGCACCCTGTCCTATGAATGGGACTGTAACACCGGGATTGAGGGACACTGGCACCTCCATCTCCATGGTGAAGCAGGGTCTAATCACGGTAGAGCAGATTCTGCCGGGTCATTTTTCCAAGATTTGGGGGATCATGGGTCCAGCGGTCCAAGTACCAATGACTTGGGTTTTCCTAAGCTGGGGAGGTGGTTATGGGGTACAGGAAGAGGGAGTTGTATCTAATCTGTCTGTAGATGTGATGATAGGGAATGATTCTGACCACAGGAAAACTCTGGTGTGTGTTACTACCCGCAGTCAGGTAAATGGGCAAGCTTCTGAGGGTGAGGAGGGGGTGACGCAGCCTGTGCTGACCCCTCCCTCAGTAGCTTAGGAAGCAGCTAGTGTGGCTGAGGAGCAAGCTAGGAGTAGCATCCCCGAGATCCAGCTGCAGACTGAGGAGATCTAAGCCATGGGCAGATCCCCTTTGGAAGGGGAGTTGGGGAGGGTCTTACGGGAGGAGCTGGGCAGAGCTCAGCTGGCAGATCCTACAGAAACTGAGTGAGAAAACTGTTAGTGCTGATGACTCTCTGGGGAATAAACAGCTAGTTTACTGGGAGAATGGGCTGTTGTACAGGGAGTGTACACCACCGACTGGCTAGAGGGGAGTTACTCTGGCAGCTGGTAGTCCCTTGGGCTTACTGCAAGCAGCTTTTGGCCCTGACCCGTGACATCCCTTTTTTCAGGCCACTTTGGAATGATGCGCACCAAAAGGCTCACCAACAATTTCTTTTGGTTTAGAATGTACACACGTGGCAAATTACTTTCTGACTTGTCCACAGTGCCAGAGGGTGGGAAAGGTGGGGGACAGGGCTAAGGCAGCTTTGATACCCCTGGCTATTATTGATGAACCCTGTAAGAGGGTAGCTGTTGACATAGTGGGGCCCCTGAGCACCCTGAGTTGCACTGGCAAAAAGTACATACTGGCTGTCGTGGACTAGGCAGCCAGGTACCCCAGGGTGGTGGCTGTGTCCTCCATTGAGGAGGAGAAAGTGGCTGATGAACTCCTGGGAATCTTCAGCCAAGTGGGATTTCCCCAGGAGATTTTATCAGACCAGGGGACGAATTTCATGTCTTCACTCGTGACTAGGGGAGAAGTGTGGGGTGAAACAGCTTTGGAACAGAGGAGGGAGAGGGGGAACATGATCGAGACCTTCACGTACCTTTGGGGTATAAACAGGGTGCCAGGAGGGAGCATCTTCAAGATGAAGGGAAACCAGAGGATGAGGGGGCATGGCCTGCAGGTGGAGGGGGGGCAGTTCAAGGGCAACATTAGGAAATACTATTTCACAGAGAGAGTGGTGGAAAAGTGAAACACATTCCCAGAGGCAGTTGTTGGAGAGGAAACTGTGGAGGGATTCAGAAGGGCATGGGACAACCACAGGGGGGTGTGGCGTGGGGGGGGCACGGGTCCAAGCAGCTAGCTGGACAAATGGGCAGACTTGGTGGGCCTTGTTTCCATCCTTTTCTGCCGTCCCACTTCTATGAATCTATAATGCCAGAGTGTGAATAGCATAGGCACTAGAACTGAATGAGTGTCTAAAGTCACTTTTTCCTAAGGCTGTTGGACAGATGAAATCCATATGTAGGGGATTCAAGCTCTGTAATCACAAGAGTAAGTGAATTGACAGTGGAACAAAAATAATTTTGGCCAGCCTAGACATAATCTGTATATGAACATCCCACGCATTGGAGGGATCAGGACAAAAGGCAACTAAGAACAAGACCTGAGAATGTATATTCAGCAAATTAATTTTGTTTGCTAAGACTAGTAGAATTCACTTTCTTGTTTAAATTATTTTCTCTTCAAAGAATGCATACTTTCAGCAGCACAAACAGCAAGCAATGGGGATGACCTTTGCCCCCAGTTTGGCTAATATCTATGTGGCAGCATGGGAAGAGAGATTCATCTACCATGAAATAAAAAGATTGGGTCCACTGTATAGATGACATGCTCGTCATGTAGCATCTTTTGGTGACTTTTTGAAATACGATGGAAGAGACAAAAATTTTTAATTTACAGCGAATACAAGTAGTGAGTTAGTGGAGTATCTGGACCTGGGAATTTATTAAAGTTGGAGACAACTGTTCAAAAACAAAACAAAAAAGAAACACTGACAGAAATACCCTGTTTCACAATATGAAAAATCACTCGAGAGGTATGAATGAGTACACCTTTTGCAGATGGTCTACAAGCCATGGACAATTCTAAAAGTGAAAGAAAGACTAAAAAAAGTGAAGATTTGTTGCAGGAGAGAACAAGAAACACAAATGCAGGAACAGTGAGTGAGTGAGCACAGAATTTTCAGCATTGAATATTGCAGTTCCAGCGGGGAAGTGGTTGATATTATGAACAAATTTTGGGACGTTCACAAAACAGAGGAGGCTCTGAACAATGCAGTTACAAAAAAATCACTAATGAGCTGTAGATAGTGGGGGGAAAAGGGGTGAAGGCCTGTTACTTTCAAAATGACTGTGTGGGTGTTTAGTGCTAGTGGACTGCATCTGTTGATGTAACTATGCTAAATGAATTTTCCTTGCCACAGTGCAGCACCAGTTTAAAAAGTCTTGTTCAGGCACAAATGCCTGAGAGCTGAATAATCACCATATCATTAATGCAAGCACCTCATGTGACCATATTTCGACCAATCAGGAAGCAGAATTTGTGTCACCTCTATTTATCTGTGTATTCATCTATGTGTGTGAAACGCCCTGTATGAAATCAGTTGTTTTCCTTCCTTGTGGGGGTTGTCTGTTCATAGCACTCTTCTACAGGAGTATAATTCGCTTCCTGTTTCCATTGTGGTGACATCATAGTACCGTAAAACTAGTTAATTTCATGCAAAGTAATTTCAGTGCAAACACAGATGCAACCATAAATGTGTAATTTAGCGCAAAGTCATTAGTACCACATTTACTTGAATGGAAAAGTGCTAATAGCACTAATTAGGGCAAATTTATTTTCACGCATATTAGTGCTTCAGTGAAAATAGACAGTGGCAGTTTCAAGTTCTGTAGTACTTATGATGTCATCACTGGGTGAAGAAGACTCTGAGAACAACAGTATGATGTATATCAGTACTGCCGTGGAGACCACCCTTAAGCTTGTAAGAGTGGTCTTGCACACATTCTCTTAGGGGTATGAGACCCATGAACCAAAGGTGAGTGGTTCTGATGCCCTGAGAATGTTAAGTGAGACCACTCTTTTATAAGCGTAAGAGTGGTCTCCCTGGTGGTATTAATATATTATTGATTGAGAGAGATCAATAATATAGTGTATAAAAAAAAAAAAAAAAAGCAAGCCCTGGAACGTGCCTGTTTCTAGGGCATCTGCGTATGAAATGCACGTCACACAATGAGTGTGTCACGTCCAGAGAAAAGGATTGCTTTGATTGGTCGGGAGTGCTCCCTCGATCGATAATGGAGTAATGTTTATAGCTGAGTCACCACAGTGGAATACAGAACAGAAAATGTAGAAGTTCTTTCTTTGAAAAGCTGTTGAAAATGAATATGGAATTTGTGGAAAGGGGACCCATGCAAGCAAACAGTTGATGAAGAGGATGTAAAGTTGTAGAAGAAACTGCTCTGAATGTCAACCTGTGCTGATGCAATATGTTTGTTAAACTAAAGTGTTAAAGAAAAATATTTCAGTGTCGGTTGTCTAGTTGGTATCACATTTGCCTCTGGGGCCGGAAAATTGAATGTTCTGTCCTTAAACCAAGTACTTGTGGTAATACCCAATACTGACAAATTAAAGATCCCATGGCACTTACCGACAAAGAGTATGGGAGTTTCCTGGGTGTTGTGCTAACATTTTATTGTCTATAAAATGGGTCTGACATGTAACCCCACCTTCCAAGATGTGCCTGGAGATGGGCTATCCCAGCAGTGTGATGGCTTATTTTCAGCACTGTGGGTCTCTCCTGGTCAAAAATAGCAAACTGTTTACTATGTGACAGTGCTTTGATTTTTACCAGTTCTTTGCCATTGGATAGTTTGATAAAGGGTGTCCAACAACCCAAGGACTTAGTGACAGATAAAATTTCAAGCACAGACAGGACTTGCATTGGACAGGTAACTTCTTAATCAGTTCTTGAAACTGCAGATGACCCTGACAACATCGAAGTTTCACTGTGTTTAAGTGTACTGTCTGACCTGAAGGCTCTAAGCAAGAGTCCATGTTCTGTTCCGTATTCAGGTTTTTAAAATACGTTTACCTTCTGAATTGGTTTGCAGGGCTCTGCAGCAACAGCAGTTACTGAATCTTCGACCGACCAATCAGACAACTATTCTCGGTGCAAACCCCATGCTGCAGCGGGCCTTCCTCATGCAGCAAATGCAAGGTACTATCAGCATTAACACTGTGTTCCTCCTCCATTATTCCCTAGGGTGGTAGTTTTTATTTTCTGTCCACTCTGTGCTCCTGCTTATTCAAATCTTCCCAGATTTCTCTCTTGTACATTTGCTCTACAACTCTAGTTCAGATTCTTGCCTGACAGCCCCTGTGGCACTGTGGCTTGCCTCACATGGCTGGCCTCAGATGGAGGGAACAACTGTAAGATGGAAGAGGTGGCAGGGAAGGATGTAGAAGCTTTTGGTGGCTCTTGAAGTGGATGAGACCGTCCTACGTTTCGGCCTTATTTTTACTCCCTGTAATCCCTCAATCCCTCCTGCCTCCCCAGGCATATCCTGCTGGCTGTCGTAGCACCATCCTGTGGGGGGCAGGGAGTGTCTGATGTTGTGTAGTCCCACACAGTGTCCATGCCACTACCCCATCGTGTTTCTGCAGTAGAAGGTGCCAATATATTGGGGAGACTAGCGGCTTCCGCATCATGCTCTTGACCCCACCAGCCCAGAGTGGCGTAATCTGGATTGGGGCTTGATCCTGGGTTTCCCACATGGTGATGCAGGGCACCACTGGGCTGGGCCTTTCCAGCCTAGTTTTAATGCAAGGATAATGGGAAGGTGGCTACTTTCCTGAGGAAGTTGGCAAAGTACTACCAAATAATTGTGGAACTCCCACATGCTCATTTTTCTGCCCTAGGCCTCCTCCCAGCTCTAGCTGGCCACCAGTCAGTCCAGTTATCCACTAACCTGCTTCATGGTTTCTCCACAACTTCCCTTGCCATGGTGTGGCCAAAAAGAAAGATGCCTCTCTTCCTTTGGGGGTAGAAAAAGGTGTTGGAGCAGGCAGAAGTGACTTCAGGGCCTGCATTTTTGAGGCTGTCATCCTGGATGGCCTGCAGTTTTTCCCATCCTGCGACACTGCCCATGCACCAGTATGGGCTCACCTACATAGGGCCCCCCCCCCAGCTGTGAAAGCATGATGTTCCCTTGATCAGTATGGTGTCTATACAGAGGCAGGACGCAGCTGCTTGCCCACCCTGGCTGGGACACAGTGTATTTCCAGTCCAGCCTGGCCGTACCGGTGTAGATATCCCCATCCCGTTCCCAAACCCGGGTCCCCTACATGGAAGCACATTGTGCTTTCTTTGGGCCACCAAGTGGCACAATTGAATGACTTTTTTTGCAGGCACTAGGACCCAGGGGAGTCATAGAGGCCCAAAGCATCAAATAAATTGAAGTGTTTTTTGTCGCCTCAACATGAGCATAGGTTATGCCCCCCGCCAATGCTCACAGCAGACCCTGTGAAGTGGGAGCAAGCTTCCTGGCCCAGCCACTGGGGTGTGCTATGCTTTCTCGGCCCAGCCTGCTTCTCTATGCGGCACCTGAGCTCGCTTCCAAACTCGGGTTGTCCACACATCAGCATGATGTGCTGCTGTTGGGCCGTCAGGGTGGCTGAATGGATCGCTTTTTTCAGCATTTGGATAGTTGGCAAGAATAGAGGGCAATTCCTGTACCATATGGTTTTCTCTCTGTCTCGGCAATTTTTCTGTGCTTCTAACTATGGGCTGTCATAAGCTGCTCATATCTTATTAAAATTTGTATTTCTGTTATTTTAGGTAACTTGAGAGGATTTAACATGACCGGAGGCCCAGCACTGCATCCTTTTTTTCCTCAGGCTGCAAGGCACTCAATTCTGGGACCACCTCCTGTCCGAGTCCCGCTGAAACCAACTCGTCTTGGGTTTCCAAACCTGCCGTTTGCACAGCAGAGCAGGATCTTTTACAAAGTAAGTATCTGAGCCCCATTTGTATGGTGCATTATTTCGGATTTGAGCATGCTGATAGAATAATACATGTGCCCAAGTGCCTTGATTTGTGATCCACATTTTTTTTTTTCCCCCGTGTTGATCCATCCACTCCATGGCTTCTCCATGATGGTGCTCAGTGACCCCCCCACCATCACCACCGTGATGAGCTCTGGGGTTTCTGCAGGATGTCTGACTGGTGCCATTTGAGTGGCGACTGCATTTCCTGTAGGGTTTACTGGTTCAGGATTGTATGGCCTCTAAGAACCCTTCCTTCACCAACAGCTCTTGTACAGTGGCTGGAAAAGGGACTAAACTCAATCCAACAGGTGAGACCATCAGCTGAACCACTGTCTCACTGCTTAGGACCTAGTTCACTTGGTTGTGTGTCAAAGTGCTGGTAATTAAACTGCAGCCTTCATGCAGTAGGCACTGAAGCTCTCACTGTCTTGCTTGTTGAAACACCTGAATAATGGAGTGCTCTGGCCATGTCTGGTGCTCAGTGCTGCCCAGTAGTGCAGGGAGAACTTTGCAGATCTGGAGAGCTCTCTTATATAGTGGTGAGGCACTTATGACTCTTTCTGTTTCCCAAAGAGAAGAGTAGTAGTGGTTAGGGTTCCAGCATTGCTCTATGAAAATATAAATTGTATAATTCTGCATAGTTTCAATATAGTTCTCTCCTTCCTACTTCAGTAGTTTCTCAATTTCTCATCCCCACCCTTTGCAGATAGATGCACAGTATTGCCTGTGTGTCTTCCCCGGCCCCTCTCCCCCCACCCCTCCCGAAAGGACAGGCAGGGCTACCTCTGCATCCATACCCACTGGTGGTACTGGGCTGGAGTGGTGCGGGTATGTATGTGTGTGTGTCTGTGTCTTGTGTGTGTTTGGTGTCTCCTCTGTTTCCACAGAGACTTAGAAACATCCAGCCTTCACCAGGATTGGGAAGCTGAGCCTACTCCTTACCCCTTACCATTGCAACTCATTCAGCAGACCAGGGAGTGTGAATGTGTCCTTGAACCATCATCTTAAACTGAATTTCTAAGATATTTGCTTGGGCTTTTTTAGCAAAACAGCCCGTGACCTTATGTTTGCGATGGTGTCTTGAGACAAAACAAAATTTCTCTTGTACTTCACTTTTCGAGGGAAGGGATTGAAAGATTATTTTTTTTTTTTTTTGGTTAATTCTTTGGTAATCGGGTAAGGCCTACTAGGCACAAGGCCTGTTTTCAGTAGTGACTGGGGTGGTTAAGTGACTTACTCAGAAGTCACACAGTATACAAGTGAAAATTGAGCTGAACAGCCACCAGTTGATGCCTTGCACTTGCCGATCCACGGCCCTGCCTCCACGCTCAGATGTTTTGTGACATCTTACTAGGAAGAGCACAGGGGTGCCCCATAGAGCTCTGTGGGGCCATTTTCAAAGTGGCTTTATGTAAGCTACAATGGGGTGTGGGTGGTTGTCGTCTGATAACGCACGACCCAGGGTGTGTAGTGAGGCATGAGGCGTTTATACCAAGTGCCGTCAGCACCTGTAGTGTGTTTTCATCAGACACACAACCCACACCGCAGTGGCTTATTATCAAGGCCCCTACTTTTCTGCGTCACATTGGGACCAGGTTCTGTGGCAGGATTACCATTTGCTGCAGAACTTTTGCAGCAGTGGGTTGTAATTTCTGTGGATGTTCTGCGACGCTAATGAACTATCACATCACAGTGTTAACTTGTCATCCTGACTTCACGTCCATGGCAGTGGTTATAGCAAACAGGATGGGGGAAAGCACAGTAACACTACTTCCAAAAATAACAGACCTATAGAAATAATTTTATGCCTAAAAAAAGAAAAATCTATCCCTTAAGGTCTTAGTCTGTTGCATAAATGAAATATGCAGAGGGGACCTTATGTGATAAATAAGGTATTTCAGTACTCATGCAGTCTACACCATTCATGAGGTCCCCACTGTGCTTCACTTACATGTTTATATGCAATCTGTAACATATATACAAATATATGTGTGTGTGGTGTGTATATGTGTATATCTGTGTGTGTGTGTGTGTGTGTGTGTGTATATATATATATGTGTGTGTGTGTGTGTGTGTATATATATATATATATATATATATATATATATATATATATATATATATATATAGTAGAAAACAAAGACAAAGGCTACGTCAGCATGTGTGTCTAAAAGCAAAACAAAATGGTTATATTAAATGCACGCTGAAAATAGAAAATAGAGTTAAAATCTACGTTTCGACCTTAGGTCTTCTTCAGGAAGTATCTAAAAGAGAAAAAAAACAAGTTAGTGTAGAGGAGAGGTAAAATGAGAGAGATATATATGTGGAGAAAGAAGAAGAGGGAGGCTAAGGGAGAAGAAGTGATAAATGGTAAGATTAAGAGAGAATCTGTGAAACAAAAAGGTGATGATGGGAAAGATAAAATATAATGGGAGAGAAAGAGCTGGGGAAGTTCCCAGGTAGAGAGTGATTAACAGGGCATTGTAAGAAGGCTGAAAGGTGACAAATGTGTGAGAAGGAGACAGAAATGGAGACATATGGTGAAAATGAAAAATAAATCAGTACAAAAACAAACTGACTTTAGGGGAAAAAAGGGGAGGCTGAAAGATGTTAGTGGAAAATAAGTCTATCATTTAAACCAGAGGGCTGCTGGGAGCCAAGGCGGATGATCAGCTTGGCTTCCATGTTTTTTCTATGGTTAGGATCCCGGAAGCCCTGCTGAAGGACACAAACAGAAAGGTCATTGACATTGTGGTCCCTGGAGAGAAGTGGGATACAATGGGTTTAGCAGTTTCACCATTCCTGACCGCTTCTGTAATGTTCCTGAACGGTCAGCAAGACGCCTACCAGTTTCTCCAATGTATATAGCTGAACACCTCCTGCAAAGAATACAGTACACTACATTAGTGGAGGTGCATGAGAACTCCTTGGTGATGTGAAAACACCTGTAGGCCCTGAATCTCAGTCACACTGGAAATAAATTTGCAGGTGTAGCAGAGCCCTGTTGCAAGGTTTGGTACCTGGGGGAGGAACTGTTAGGAGTGGGTAGGCTGCTTTTACCAGGAGATTGCGCAGGTTAGGTGGCCGTGTAGGAGGCAATAGGTGGTTCTGTAAAGGAAGCACCAATGTTAGGGTCAGTTTGCAAAATGGGAAAGTTACTAGTGATGATCCTGTGAAGAGAAGGTGTGCTCTGATGGAAAGGAAGAACTAGTGGAATACGCCGTTGTTCTTGTGTGACAGTATCCCTCCTGCGGGGTCAAGGATACGGGCATGTTACTGACCCGGAGAGTGCTCTGTCCACTGTGCTTTTGGGTATCCCTGTTGATAAAAAACTATGCATTATTTGGGTCTGCTCAGCAAAATCATCCTCTTCACTGCATAACCTCGAAGTCTAAGAAACTGTGAATAAGGCAGGCCATTCTTGATATATATATATATATATATATATATATGTGTGTGTGTGTGTGTGTGTATATATGTGTGTATGTATATGTGTGTGTGTGTGTGTATATATATAAATATACACACATATATGTGTATGTGTACAGTAATCCCCGCTGTAACAACTGGTTCTAGGGACACGGATATGTTGTTCATCCACACTGTCTGGCAGGTTCCTTGCCGCTTTAAATCTTGCCGGAAGGTCTTCAAGCTGGCTCCTCCCACCCACCCGGGTGGTAAAACTCTCAGCTCCGCCCCATGACGCCAGATCTTCCTTACCGCTTGGAAGCTCAGGTTCCCTCCTTAACGCTCTGCGTGATAGACTGGATACTAATTCTTCGGTTCGCCCGAAACTCATTTTAACATTTTCAAGACTTCGGTCATCCTTTTCCCTCACAGCAGCGATGGACAAATCAACTCCCGGTTTTCGGCGGTGCCCTTGTGGGCAGAAGATGTCCAGGACGGACCTGCACTCCACGTGCGTCTACTGCCTCGGCCTAGAACACGACCCGCAGGCCTGCGAGTCATGCTGTTCGTTCTCAGCCAACGTCCTGGAGGACCGCGCTGCCCGGTTAAAAGCTAGGGCGCCCCGAGAAGCGCTACCCGCCGGTAAAGTCGAAAGAGGCCCATTGGTCGGTTACCGCGGCGGCTGGCTCGGCTGAGCAGCTCGAGCAGATGATTGCCCTCGAGGAGGAGGCGGCCCAGGCAGCATCTTCCTCCTCCTCGGTGGCAGTATTTATCCTGCTCTCTTTGGGTACCTCATATTCAGCTTCGTTCAAGGATCTTTGCCAGTCCCTTTCCACGAAGGGAGAGGGGCCATCGGGACATTCCTCTCGGTCCAAAAAGAAGGATTCTAAGGGCAAGTCCCATCGTCGGGCGTTCGTGGGGCGGCAGAGGTCCCTCCTCGAGAGCCGACTGTCGACTTCCGGTCGAGGTTGCGGCTAAGGCCGCTGGCTTCACGGCGTCCCCGTCAGGCCAGCCGGCCGAGACTTCCGTCGATGCAGTCGAGATTTTTCGCGACCCATCGGACGGGTTGTCGACTGGTGAAACCGACAGCCCTTCTTCGCCGGTTCCCCTGGTGGAGACCGAGGATCTGCGGTGCAGCAGTCCCAGTTAAGTGAACCGAGCCGAGGGAAGAGCGGGTGTCCCTGCTCCTTCCCAGGCCTGCCTCGGAAACACCGAGGATCTCGGTCTCGGACTTCTTCTCGTCCAGCCGATCCGCAGACATCGGTGGTCTCGGCACCGAGGTAAGCGGCGCTGCTGCTCGTCCTCGTCTTCCTCCTCGGAAGAGGAGAGGCTTCGGCGCAAATTGCGTCAATGCTACGAGGACCTGATGTGGCAGCAGTTACTTTTGTCTGGGAGCAAGTTGATGCCGACGCCTTCCCCTGCCATCAAGTGGCTGTCACCTGAGCGGCCGAAACAACCCCTCGCTGCAGTTGAGATGCCCAAACCTGGGCTGGTTGTTCGGCCGAAACCTGCTGCCCCACCGATTGTGGTGGAACCTCCGCCTCCACAACTGAAATTGGGGGCGCCGACCAAGGACTCTCGGTCGGGTCAAGGCCTGCCCCACAGGTTGTCGGTCACCCTCACTCCCGACCATCCCCGGCAGGTGGAGGGTGGCTCAGGCCCTAGGCAGCTCGTCGCGGACTCCTTGGAGTCCGACGACTCCTCCCTGTTCTCCAGGCTGGTTGACCTGGAGTCCTCCGGGGGGCCAGTCACTGGATGAAAGCCCATTGTCCTTCATGGGTTTGCTTCTTCTCATCTCGGAGTCCACCAGGATGCAGCTCGAGCCCGTATCCAAACGGGCCAAGTATCCCCTGATGGAGATACTGGACCGAGGGGATTCACCGACGGAGGCCTTTCCGGTGGCTGAGGCCATTGTAGGCCCAGCCTTGGAACTTTGGCAGCGGCCTGCTTCCTGTCCTGCGCCCTCGGCCAGGATGGCCAGGAAGTATGCGGTCCCTACCGGCTGTTTGCCCGGGTTTTCGGAACACCCCTCTGCCGCGGGGTTGGTCACCGACAGCATTTTCCGGCGTTCTGGGAATGCTAGGGACGTGGACAAGCCCCCCGACAAGGAGTCCAAAAAGCTGGACTACGCCGGGCGCAAGGTGTATGCTGCGTCCTCCCTTGGCCTCCGCCAGGCCAGCTCGGCCGTGCTGATGGCACACTTCTTCCACGCCCTCATGGGCTCCCTGGATGAGGTGATCCCTCATCTCCCGGCCGACCTGCAGACCACAGTCTGGCAGGTTCGGGACCAGGGTAGGGCGGTGGCGAAGCAGCAGCTTCAGACAGCTCTGGACATAGGAGACTCCTGTGCCAGATCGGTTGCGGCTGCGGTGGCCATGCGTCGCAGAGCATGGCTGAGGATATCCACCTTCACGGCGGATACCCAGCACAAATTGGCGGACGTCCCCTTCTTGGGGACCGACCTCTTCGGCCCTGGAGTGGAAGGTCACCTCCAGCGGATTGAGAAGTCCAGTGCCATTCTGGACTCTGTCACCTCCGCCCAGAAGGACAAAGGCCGTCGACAGCAGCAGCACAAGTCCTTTCGTCCTTCTGCGCCTGCGGCACATCCGGCCCAACAGTACCAGGGCCAGCAGGCTCGCTGGCATCCCAAGCCGTGGCTTCCTCTAGTAGGAAGCAGGGAGGTAAGGCCCAGGAGGTCCCTCGGCCGGTCCCTCCTCCAGCCTGCCCAGTGACGGGTTGAGGGTGTCTCCCCAGCCTCGTCACTCCCCTGGGTTCCCCGTGGGGACAGCTCCGCCACTTCCTTTCGCCTGGTCCGCTATCACCACGGACCATTGGGTGTGGAGTGGTAGGAAAGACCTGCCTCTATGGAGTTCAAGTAGGCCCCACCCTTCGGGCCGTCGCCCCTCGGGGGGGCCATGGGGTCCGTAGCCTCGCTGTCAGCCCGCCGAGCCGATTTTGCCCTGCTCCTCCAAAAAAAGGTGATCAGGAAGGTGGCGGATCCTCCTCCAGACCCGGGGTTTGTGTCCAGTTATCTCCTGGTCCCAAAACGGACGGGGGGCTGGCACCCCATTCTCGACCTGCACGAACTAAACAGGCTCCTAAGGTCTCGGACCTTCAGGATGGTCACTCTGGCTCAGATAGTCCCATCCTTGGAACGAGGCATATGGTTCTGTTCCCTGGACCTTCAGGACACGTTCTTTCACGTCCCAATCCGTCCGTCCCATCAGAGATTCCTCCGCTTCAGAGCGGAGGGATCCCTTTACGAGTTCCAGGCCATGCCCTTCGGCCTCTCCCTAGCTCCCAGGGTCTTCACCAAATGCATGGCAGTGGTGACAGCATTCCTGTGGCGCCGAAGGGTCTGGGTGTACCTCTACCTGGACGACTGGCTGATTGCAGCCCCCTCCAGCGGAGGTGGAGCGGTCCAGAGATCTGGCCCTCCAGGTTTGCTCTCAGATTGGCCTCCTCATCAACGAGGCCAAGTCGGAACTCGTACCAAAGCAGGTGATACATTTCATCAGGGCAGAGCTCGACTCTTTTCGAGCCAGAGCACGGCTCCCAGCAGACAGGGCCGAGTTTCTTTTCTCTTTTGCCCAGTCATTTCAGGTTGGGCAGTTGCGCCCTGCCCGGGACATCCTGGGCCTCATGGTGGCCTGCACCAGCGTGGTCCGTTGGGCCCGCTGGTACGTGCATCCCCTTCAATGGGGACTGGCCAGCCAGTGGTCACAACACTTCGATCCGCTGGATCAGCTAGTGACAGTGACCCAGGGGATGTGGAACGCTCTCCAGTGGTGGACCGTTCCGGCACATGTGCAGGAGGGCATCCCGTTTGTCCGCCCCGAGCCGACGGTCTCTCTATCGACCGATGCCTCTCTGATGGGTTGGGGTGCCCATCTAGGGGAGCACAGAGCGCACGGCCTCTGGTCCCCTCGGGAGTCCCGATGCCACATCAACCTGCTGGAGCTTCGAGCGGTTCGTCTAGCCCTCGCCACCTTCGCTCTGGTTCTACGGGGTCAAGTGGTTCAGGTCCAGACAGACAACACCACGACCATGTACTACCTAAACTGCCAGGGCAGGACGCACTCCATGCCTTTGTGCAGGGAAGCGCTCCGCATTTGGTCTCTCATGCGCAGCCTGGAGGCAGATCTCCTCGCCATTCACGTGGCAGGAGCCTCCAACACCCTGGCCGATGCCCTAAGCTGGATAGGGGCTGTGTCTCACGAGTGGTCTCTCCTGCCGGAGGTAGTACAAGATCTCTTCTCCCACTGGGGCATGCCTCAGGCGGACCTGTTTGCCTCAAGGGAGAATGCGAAGCTGAGACTGTTTCATGCCCACCCCCCTCAGCAGGGCTCGCTGCAGGGGGATGCCTTCTCGAGGCCGTGGACCCCGGGCCTCTTCTACGCCTTTCCCCCATTTCACTTGATCCACAAGGTGCTTCTCAAGGCGAGGAGGGACAAGGCGCAGGTGATTCTGGTAGCCCCAGACTGGCCCCGCCAGTTCTGGTATCCAGATCTCCTCAGTCTCAGCTCCAGGCTCCCGAGGCGGCTTCCAGCCCGCCCGGACCTGATCTCAGTCAATCAGGGGAAGGTATTCCATCCGGACCTTCAATCCCTGCACCTGGCGCCTGGTTCCTAGTGGCTAGAGTTCTAGGCCTTGGGTCTTTCGGCGAGGTCCTCAACATCGTTGGCGTCCCATCTGGTCGACCAGAAAATGCTACGCCTTCAAATGGAAGAGATTCTCCATTTGGTGTCGGGGCAAGGGCCTGGACCCTTCCTCCTGTTCATTGGCAAGCATACTGGACTACCTGTGGTCCCTTTCTCAGCTAGGGCTTTGGTCGACGACCCTTAAGGTGCACCTGGCAGCCATCTCTGCTTACCAGGCGCGGGCCGGGAAGCAGTTAGTGGCGCAGGAGAAGGTGGTCGGGTGCTTTTTCAAAGGCCTTGATCACATATCCCCTCCGGTGCGAGAACCTCCACCTCCGTGGGATCTACTGCTGGTATTGGCTAAGCTCATGGGCAAGCCATTCGAACCGATGCACAGGTGTGACATCTCTCACCTGTCGTGGAAGACCGACTTCTTGGCGGCTATCACGTCAGCCAGAAGGATGGGAGAGCTCCAGGCACTTCCCATCGAGTCTCCTTATCTGGTCTTCCACAGGGACAAGGTTGTCCTGTGTCCCCACCCGAAATTCCTTCCGAAGGTGGTGTCGGAGTTTCACCTTAACCAGGTGTTGACTCTGCCGGTGTTCTACCTCAATCACACCTCGGAGGCCGAATATAGGCTCCATACTTTGGACCCTAGAAGAGCGCTCGCTTATTATAAGGAGCGGACGGCTGAAGTTTGGGGAGAGGTTCGCCAGCTGTTTGTCACCTACGCTGAAACCGCACCTGGCAGACCTGCAGCCAAGCGGATGATAGGCAGGTGGGTCACCTCCTGCATAGATCTCTGCTATAGGTTGGTGGGCATGGAGCCTCCCAGAGGGATAAGAGCTCATTCTACCCGCCATACCGCTGCATCGGTGGCTGCTTCCAGGGATGTCCCTATCCAGGAAATCTGCAGGGCTGCTACCTGGAAGTCAGCACACACCTTCATCACCCACTACCACATCGACGTTGAGACACACCGGGATGCTAGTTTTGGGGCCTCAGTTCTCCAGTCTCTATTTCCCAAGTAGGGTGTGTGAGCCTTGCCTCCCTCCTCCCGGAGAACTGCTAGGAGTCTGCCAGACAGTGTGGATGAACAACATATCCATGCCCCTAGAAATACAGGTTACTCACCTGTAACAGGAGTTCTAGGAATGGTATATGTTGTTCATCCACACGACCCACCCGACCTCCCCGGCTTCGACACACAACCTGGCTTCATGGGGCGGAGCCGAGAGTTTTACCACCCGGGTGGGTGAGAGGAGCCAGCTTGAAGACCTTCCAGCAAGATTTAAAGTGGCAAGGAACCTGCCAGACTGTGGATGAACAACATATACCATTCCTAGAACTCCTGTTACAGGTGAGTAACCTGTATTTTGGGAGCCATAACCTGCATTTGTTATAGCTCCCCATTCATTACAACGAGGGATGCTAGAATTCATTATATCGGCCAGCAGATGTCACCCAGACATCCACACGCTTATTCTGTATTTTCTTATTTAAGTAAAGTCAGATATGACTAGTATAGTCTCTTGTCATCATTATTTAATGTTCATCTGCTAGAGACGGTGGCTCAGTCCTTTTACAGTATCACATGTTCTTTAATAATACACCATCCCCCTCACCCCGCTACATAGTTCTGCTAAACAGCACACATGGTTGGCAAGCGAGGTTGTAGCAACTGGCGCTTTGTAATATAGTAATTTTGTAAATGTTGCTTGCTGTAAAAGTGCAAGTCTGCATCCACCTCACACAGAATGTGGCAGTACAGTATCTCTTGTTCCTTTATTCTGCTGTAATAGGAATGACTGCTTTTGTATGAGTGAGCGGGAGAGAATCAGCGAGTGCAGAACGGGAGCTAGAACCGCAGTGTAGAAGTCGGTGGTTAGATGCAGACAGGAATTACTGAAGAGCTGAGATGTTGGGAGCCACAAGAGGTGTGCATTATACCCGAGGTTTCGCTATAGCGAGGGATTACTGTATATAGTGAGAGAGAGAGAGAGAGAGATAGTGTGTGTCTGTGTGTGTGTGTGTGTGTATATATATATAAATATAAATATATATATATATATATATATATATATATATGTATATATGTATATATATATGTATATGTATATATGTATATATATATGTATATGTATATATGTATATATATATGTATATGTATATATGTATATAATTTGTTTTTTAAATTTCCATGAAATTGTATTCTCATTCATACAGGTCCCTTTGGAAATGGAATAAAAGAATAGAGGGCATATTGCAGAACTCATTTTTCATGCCAACCTGCTTCCCCGACACACTACGTAACACCATCAGGCCATGACATGCATATGAACCCATTGTGAGACAAAGCTCTCCGCCTCTCACAATGTTTCCCCAATGTGACAGAACATTGCGCCATACCTTCCCATGCTCAGACCAGTGATGTGTTCCTCCAGTCCTTGTGCTGCCCAGCCTGCTACCAGAGCCATACCTCTCAAGTGTCCCTGATTTTGCCTCAGAATTTTACTCTGTCCCTCCTAAAATTTGTGTTTTTGTGGCTAAACAGTGGGGACTGTAAGCACAAAACAATGTCAAGCATTAAAGTTACAGACTTCTTTAGAAAATGCATTTTGCACTAAGCCCCATATTCTACCAGCTTTCTGGGTGGATAGCTCTAATTTCGAAGATGTGTCCTTGATTTTGGTCCTTTGTCCCTGATTTTTTTAAGCCTTGTCCCTGATTTATGAGGCAGGAGGTTGAGAGGTATGACCAGAACTCATCTCTGAATCTGAGTTGCTGGCTTGGGAACACAACATGCTACCCTCTGGCCCTACACACAACATTTCTCCATAACTTTTAGGTGATTCTGTCAACCAGTGACAATATGTAATCAGTAACCCTGGCAAAAATGTATGCAGCACAATTATTTAAAAGGTCTAGTCTTTCAGCAGGTCTACACATTATTATATTCCACTTTTCTGGGCATAATTACTTTATTTTTCTTAAAAATGACAGGTAAATTCATTTTACCAGTTATTCATTTCAGGTGGCATCTCTGTACCTCAAAGGCAAAAATAAGTTTGTACAAAGTAAGGTATGGACTTAATAGGTCTAGGCTATTGTCAAGGTTTTGCATAAGTTGGCCCTAGTGTAATAAACTAAAGCTGAAAATTGTATTTGGCTGTAGTGCAAGTTGAGCAAATATCACCATGCCTGATGTGCTGTGCTACTACCTTTGGCAGTGGGAGCTTTGGTGGATAAGTGACTATTCATTTCTGTGGCAGAATGAGCCATTTCATTAGCTAATGTATGATGTGGTAGCACTGATAACATCACATGCTGAACATAGAGGGGTTTGGGATATAAAAAGAGGGGAAGGGAACCAGGTTCTATGGAGAAACAGAAATATTAATAAAGAATCACCGAGAACAGTAAATTCTGCGGCACTGCAGAAGTTCTGCAGTGGGTTGCAAGTTCTGTGCAAAATTCTGCGGCCGCAGAATTCTAGGGGCCTTGCTTATTGTTACTCTTATTAAAATGGGTCCCTCTAAAAGAAATGTAGTACTGTTGCACTTAGATCAGTAAAAAAGGTGTTAAAATATATTTAAAAATGGAGAAAAGTAGTCCTTTGAGCCACTGGCGGTCAGTAATAATGTTATAGTACTCTTTTCTACCCCACGCTCAGGAATTCCTTTTTTTTTTGTGTGCGTGTACTGCTTTTGGTCCGTGATTTCAAAGAAGACTTGTGTGCGTTTTTAATTTAGATTGAGTACAGATGAGGGACGGATGCATGCTGACGCTGTTTACAGCTGACGCCAAGTGAGCAACTTCAGCATTGGCAGGCAGCTCAGAATGTTGCAGTCCACATTTTAAACTGTTGGCAATTGTGGGCTGTTTCAAAGAAGACTTCTGTCTGGCATTAATTTACATCATTGAGCACGGATGGGGGTCGGATGCATTGCTGACACAGTTTACGATCAACTGCTGAGTGAGTGACTTCTGGGTTGGCGGTTGGCTCAGAATGTTATGGTTGGCATTTTAAACTTGGCAGTTGCAGGCTGTTTCAAAGAAGACGTCTGTCCTTCGTTAATTTAGATTGAGCAAAGATGGGGGAAGAGGCGGGTGGTAGTGTGGGCAAGGCGGGTGGCAGTGTGGGCAAGGCGGGTGGCAGCGCAGAGGTGATGGCAGGAATTCTGGGCTGTGGATCAGAGGCCTGAAAAAAACAAAGTGCCAAGAAACTGTAAAAGGTCAGTTTGTTGTGGAAAAACTTTTTTTTTTTTTTAAATGTTTCATGTGTTCCTTACTTGGGGGTGGTGTTGGCTAATTTAATGGTAACAGTGATTGGGGTTAGGGCAAATTATTGGCTGCCAGAAATGTTTTTGAAAGGTTTCTGATGGACATGACATGGGCCATACACTGCATCCTGGTTGCCAATAAAGTGCCTTTCACAGGGTTGTTGGCTCTAAACGCATGCCTGGGGGGTGGGTCTTGACCAATCAGGATGCATTGTTTACTCCACCCATTTTATAGATCTGTTTAAGTAACCTTTGACGTAACTGAAAGCCACTGCTCAGGTAATAGGGGCCCTGCTAGTTGATCGGCAGGTTTCATTTATGTCTAAGGTTACTTAAACATATATAAAACCGGTCTGAAAAATGTTAACCCCCACATAGACTTCTGTGGAGCATGCCCCCGTACTCTCCCTGGTTAGATGTCACAACATGTCTGAGCGCAGGGTGGGGCCAGCGGACCAGGAAGTGAAAGAGATTGGCTGTCTGATTGTCTTGCTCAATTTTCGATCCCTTCCCTTTAGAAGTGGAATACAAGAAAAAAAATGTTCATGTTCAAAACACCTATCACAAGCATAAGGTAATGGGCTATTGTGTTGAAAAGGCCCAAACAAAACTCTTAAAAATTTCCATTAATAGGCATGTTCAACTTTCCCCTGCCCTTGGAGTCGGAGTTTACTCTCAAACCCTCACGTTCCCTTGGAATTCCAAGTTTACACGCAGTCCCTCATCTGACCTGGGAGACAGAATTTACTCTCAAACCCTCACCTGTCCTAAGAGCCTGAATTTAGTCTCGAAGCATGACCTTGCTGTGAGCACAAATTTACCTTCAGACCCTCTCCTGATCTGGGAGACCCAGCTTACCCCTCAGAACTGTCATGTGACCCAGGAGCCCCACTTCACCTGCTCTGGAAGCCCGTGATAATCCTGGAACCATCACCTGGCCAGGGAGTTCACATTTACCCTTGGACCATTACAGGTCCTAGGTGTCCCATTTTAATTTTGGTCCCTCTCCTGACCTGGGCGCCCCAGTTTACTCTGAAACCTTCACCTGCCCTTAGAGCCCCAGCTTGCTCTCAACCTTCACCTGCCCTGAAAGTCCCAGTTACTGTCAAACCCTCACCTGCTCTAACAGCCTGAGTTCGAACCCTCATGTTTCCTGGGTGTCCCAGGTTACCCTAGAGCCCTTAGCTGCACTGGGAGCCCCATATTACTGTCAAGCTCTTATCTGCTCTGGGAGTCTCAGGTTACTCTGGAGCCCTTGCGTGCCCTGGGAGCCACAGGTTACTTTGGAGACCTTGCCTGCCCTGGGAGCCCCAGGTTTCTCTGGAGACCTTACCTGCCTGGAAGCTGCAGGTCACTCTTTGGCCATCACCTGCCTTGGGAGCCTGAAGTTACTGTCAAGCCCTCATGTGCCCTGGGAGGCCCTTACTCTGGAGCCCTTACCTGCCCAGAGAGCCCCAGGTTGCTATCAAGCCCTCACTTTGCCTGGGAGCTCCAGGTTACTCTTGAGCCCTCACCTGCCCTGGGATTCCGTTACTCTCACCCTTGCCTGACCTGGGAGCCAAAATTTACTGTTAGACCTGTACAAGAAAAAAGCAAAACTGTCTGCATCAGCTGTATATACTTAATATCAGTTGACCTCACGTACATCAACCACCCTTTTCCTTGTGATTTGTTTGTATATTTAAAGTAAGTCACTTACCATACTGTAATAAATGAAAGAGCCCCCAGCAACACTGGCATTAAATAGTGTCAGATTTATAGCCCTTACCCCACCACATCCCTCAGCTGCAGTGCAGTGCAACAGAACTCTCATTTCTTTGTGATTCCATCTTGTCACTGGGCTGGTTATTCACTGCTGGGTAATACTTGCTCACCTGCTATTTCAGTTTGTTGGCCGGGTAGGCCCACTGAGACTAGCAATCCCTTGGTGGCAGTACTAGGGCCAGCACACTCCAGAGCTGTGACATTGTGTCATCCCACAACTCCTGGCTCCACCCCATTCTGAGTCAGATAGCATAGAATGTTTTGGTCTGTTTGTTGGACGAGGACCAGGCAGCGTAGCTTGAAGCTCTCCTACTTAACTTCCTTCAAAACCATGTCATTTTTTCCTACTGTAGTACCTATTGGCAGAAAATCCAGTTTGTTTTTACAGACAGAATTTTTATATTTTAACTGTCTGTTTGCTTAATTGGCTTCTGCCTGTTGGAGGTAGAGTGTTTTTTTTTTTTTTATTTTTTTTTTCAAATTGTGTAAGAGAAGTATTAAAGGGGAACAGCCAACACTTGGTAAGAGAGCCTTCTTGCATCATTTTTCCCCACCTATGGAACGATCTTCCTTCTCAGATTCGCCACTCGTCTTCCCCCAATTCCTTCTCTTCTGCCCTACACAATTTCCTTTCAGTAAACTACCTGTAGCTGATTCTTCTATGCCTTTCCCATTTCTTCTCCTCTCCTTCCCAAATTAATGTTACCCTTATACTCTCATTACTCCTCACTGCTGCCTACCTATCCCTTCTGTCTCCTCCTTTTTATTATTCTGGGCCCCCCCCCCTTCTACTACACCTTTTCTCCCTTCTCTTCAGCTCAGTATGGTTACTCACCCCTCATATTCAGCTACCTTTAAAGAGCCCCTGACTCCATTAGGAAACTTTGAAAAAAGTAAGATTTATATTCAACTCCATCCCATTTTATTACTTCATATATTTTCAGTAATTAATTTCCCATTTTCTTTATTACTGAAAATAGTTGCATGAAAACAAGATCCCTGTCCCCTAGACTATATCTGCTCTGGCTGCTTCTCTACACATGACATCACAATCCCCTGTTTATGACATCATAATCTCCACAGCAACATATTTTAATGTCATAAACAGAATTATGATGTCGGGTTTAGGCAGGCAACCAGAGCTAAAAGGGCAAATATACTGTATTTAAACAGCCTTAGTAATACAGAAATAAGGGTGAGAATTACAGAATAAAATACAAACTATAAGCTACATTTATGCCTGAATGTTCCATTTTTTCAAAGTTGTCTCAACTGTCAGGAGCTCTTTAAAGCCGTCCACTATATCAGAGTAATTATTTTATTATTGTGTATATGACATCTGTTTGTACATATTCTTCTACTGTAGCGCAACACTATTTTTCATGTTGTTGTACTAATATTTTGCACATAGTTTTGTATTTTATCTGTATGTATGCTTCCCTGCTCCCTCTCCCACAGGACGCACTGGGAGATGAGCAACTTGTTGTTCAGTGTGCCTTTCCTGGTGAAACATTTCAATAAATAAATATAAACTTCACACCTGACTGTGGGGTTTTATGCTGCTGTGTATAATAGATTTTATTACATGGCAAGGATAAATCCAGAGACCTCATTAGATGACAGCCATTACATGACCATGCATTAAAATGCTAACGATGCATGGTGAAACTGTATCTCATTATGAGGCTGAAAGCCACATTACTTACAGTAAAACCATTTTATAAAAGCATAATGCGCTCTCTAGGGCATATGTTAAAGGATAAAGCGATGCAGTTCCCATGGTGCAAGAACATTCATCCTTTGGCCCCATGCTTTCTGTGCCCCTGGGGCGTGCATCATTAATCCTTTAATGCACACCCCATCATGGCTTATTGCTTACATAGGCTGATTCTGCTGACTCCCAAGCTGACATTTGCTGTAAATAGAAACCCCAGAATCCCCTGCAGCTGATAATCAGAGCTGGGCTGCAGCAGTGGGAGATTCAGTAGCCTGCAGTGCATGTTAGAGCTTTTGTAAACTCAGATCAGATGATCACAAGTCCTGCTGATCTGCTAGGGCTGAGTACAGTCCTCTACAACTGTGGGAGGGATACCATGTTTATCCCTATCTGGACTATCTCCAGATTGAGTGCAGTTGGCTCACTGTTTAGTCTGCAGGACTTTACAGAGCTTGGAGGAAAACAGTTGGATAGTGAACCAGAAGAGGGTCTTCCAGCAGACTTCTTGGTCTCTGGAAGCACCTCCGAGCATGCTCTGGACACACCTGGTGGAGATCGTTTCTGTCACAGTACAACGTGATCAACGTTTTTGGACATATTTTACAGGTCAGGGTGCACAAGGTCATGTTGACCTATAGGTGTTCCTAGACATTTGGTTTAATGACGGCCGTCATGCAGATGGTTCATTGATCCAGACTGCACGTGAGGCCACTCCTTTGTTATTAGCATTGGAACAATGCCGAGCCTTGATGTGGCTGCTGCAGTCAGCGGGCAGTCATTGCAAGATTCAGGATCCCGTTTTTTAAAACCGGGAAGAGGTGACACCCAACCAGTTGAGCTTACGCTTACTTTCAGTGGCCTCCTGAAAGATTACACAATAAAAATACAATACAGTTATGTTCGATTATCCTGTAACCAGGCAGATGACAAACTATTAGTTATAAACATAGAAACATAGACTTTGACGGCAGATAAGGACCGCTTGGCCCACCTAGTCTGCCCATTTCCCTACCTACAGGATAAGCCGTAGCTCCTAGTTAACCCACAGCCTATTTTTTCCTACCCCCCGCAAGAATTGCCTTATATCTGTCCCATGCATTCTTGAATTCTCCCACAGTTATAGACCCCACAACCTCCTCAGGAAGGCTATTTCATGCATCCACTACCCTCTCTGTGAAAAAATACTTCCTCACATTACCCACGTGCATAAAAACAGTACATGATGTCTAGGGAATGAGAGGATTGGGAGGGATTATGTTAAATTCTAGGAAAACTGGGCAGGAAAGGGAATGTGCAGGGTTGTGGGGGAGACTGGAGAGAGGGGAGAAGTTGGGATGGAGGACAGTCCTGATCAATGCCAAGAGTATGAGCAATAAAATGCCTGAACTCCAGGCTATGTTGACTGAGGGAGAAGCGGATGTGGCAGCAATTACAGAGACATGGGCCACTCAGAGAAATGATTGGGACCTAAATTTAGAGGGCTACAAGATACTCAGGAAAGATAGGGGAGTGGGAAGGGGGGGGGGTTGCGCTGATAGTCAGAAATGACATAATGGTTAGTGGAGGAGGCTGGAGGGGAGGTGGAAGCGATTTGGGTAACCCTGCAAACAAGGAGAGGGAAGAAATTGAAGATAGGGGTAGTATACAAGCCACCTGCAATAGAGGAGGCTCTGGAGGATAAGTTGGTTGGGAACATTAAAGGTCACTATGACCTTGGAAAGGGTAGGGTGGTGGTCATGGGTAATTTTAATATGCCGGGGCGGACTGGGACACATGACATCCTCTGTAACCAGAGAACAGAGACTGATAGATGTCTTTCAGGATGCCTTCCTGGTTCAACAGGTGAGGGAACCTACTAGAGAGGGGCGGATATTGGACATTTTCTTAGCGGACAGTGAACAAATAAGGGGCCTGGAGGTGTGCAGTCCACTGGTGGGTGGTGACCATGCCACGGTTTGGTTTCTGCTATATCTAGGGGGGAGGAAAACCGCACTCATATAGTAGTGGCTGATTTCAGGGGAGCGGATTTTGTGGGTATGGGTATGATTCTAAGGGAGAGGTTGGACATGATTAGGCCAGATATGGATGTTGGAAGCTTGTGGGAGACCATTAAAGAAGGGGTGCAGGAGGCTGCTAGGTCCTGGACTAAAGTAAGGCTTAAGCATGGTGGAACCAGCAAGCCCTTGGTGGACCAGGAGAGTAGCAGGTGGTGAGGGATAAAAGGCTGCCTATGCACGCTTTAAACGCTCTAGGGGCAATATGAGTTTAGGAGTACGATTTATTGGCTAGGAAGGTCACCAGATTTGTGAGAGGCGCCAAGGCAGGGATGGAGAAAACCTGGCTAGGGATATCCGGATTGGGGGGGGGAGGGATTCTGTAGATACATAAGAGAGAAGAGAAAAGAGGACGCAGATCAACAGGATTAAGATTGTGGGGGAATGGGCTCAGAAAGCAGGGGAACAGGCAGAGGTGCTAAATGAGTACTTTGCCTCAATCTTTGCAGAAGGTGACAAGGGATCCCTACAGCCTGATGGGAGAGATGAGGAACCAGCAAAAGTGAGAGGTCAGTCTCAGTCTGAGACCAGAGGATGGAAAGAGGCTAGGGTACAGGCTGGGCCAGACCGAGTAGGAAGGTGGCATGAAGTAGGGGATTTGGGGGAAGGGGAGAAATCACTGTGGATAGGGTGAGGGAAGCCCTTTGGAAACTAAAAACTGATAAGGCACTGGGGCCGGATGGCTTTTAGTTTGTTAGTATGTCTGTAACCTGGTCTGGAGTAACAGGGAATCCCAGATTCCATTTGAAGTGACAGGGGACTCCTTAAAACCTGTTGGAGGGTATCCATTAGCTCAAGAAGAGCTCATTATGATGACTACTTACCAGCCTGATGTGCCTGGTGGGGGGCAGCTAGATAAGGTTTTGTTCCAGGGGTGTGGTCTTTGTAGGAGCAGAATCTTCAAATTAATGACTTGGACACCAGGGCTGTCTTATTGATGTTGAAGCACTTAAAGGGCAGAGTTCTAAAAGTCTGTGACTGTCTGGTCTGGCAGCCCACTGACCGTATAGGTAAAAGAGCAAGGTGGCACAAGAGTGAGATGATGTTTTCTGCTGTGATATTGTAGGTAGGGAAAAATGGGCAGACTGGATGGGCCAAGCGATCCTTATCGGCTGACAAATTCTATGTTTCTATGAAGCGTGCTTACTACTTTACGGGGTAGAAGCCAGTCTAGAGTCCCTGTCAGTAGTCCATCCAGCAAGACAGATAACTCCCAGGTGGACTGGCTCAGCCACCAATGGGTGCATCTGGGACAGTGGTCTCTGCATCAAGAGATATTTTAAAGTCTTTGTTGCAGATTCAGATTTCTAGAGATGTGTCTCTTTGCCTCTTGAAGCAATGGTCTGGTGATGAGATTTTACAGCTGGTACTGATGTTCAGTAGCAGAAATAGTGGACGCTCTTTCTCAACTTTAGATAATCAGCAAGGTGTATCTGTTCTTGTCATTTTCCTTTAGGTAGTCTTAAAGATCCATCTTTTGCATGGTTGGTTCATCCTGGTGGTTCCAGAGTGGGCAAGAAGTCCGTGGTTTTAAGTCTTAGGCAGCCCAGCAGTTCAAGAGCCCTTCCTGCTCCATCAGCAGTAGGAGCTTCTGTATCAGGGGCTCAATTTTCATCCCAGTCCAGTTTTGCTCCAGTGGCAGGCTTGGCAATGAATGGCGGAGGCCTCTCGGATATTCTGAGAGTAGTTGAAAGAGTAATGTCATCAAGAAATCGCCATCTTATGATATAGTGTGTTCGACCTTTTTCCCTTTGGATTGGTCAGGGAGGCTTTCGACTTAGGAAAACACCTATGACCCAGATTTTAGATTTCTTTAAGGAAGGGGCAGGCAAAAGTCTTACCCTTCAGTACCTTCCGAACAGGTCTTTGCTTTGGGTGTAGTGCTTGGTCTTTGTGAGGGGCACCCTCTAGATTTGTGGTTAGCCGTTAAGATTTTTTTTGTCTGTTTGATTGAACGCTTGGCAGAACCAAGCCCAGTCCGTAGATCTCCAGTTCCCCCTTGGGATCTGTAATACGGTGCTTAATGCACTCTGCAGTCTCTATTGAGCCTCTTGTCTCATGTTTCAGAGGACATTCTGTCCATTAAGACATATGTTTTCTAGTAGCAGTTTGCCCTGCCAGATGAATGACTGCAGGCGCACTCGTACAAGGAACTGTATCTGTTTTTTTTTTTTTTCATCAGGACGAGGCAGCATTGTGTACAGTCCCCACCTTCCTAAGGTTTCTGCTGTTTCGTGTTAACCAGGAAGTAAGCCTGCCTTTCATTTGTCCAAAACCATATAGTGCTAAGGAAAAGCAAGTGTGCAAGCTAAATGTTTTCAAAACTGTTAACACAAACCTTATACATACACAGTCCTGTTTGAAACTCTGTTATTGTGTACTGTTTTACAGCAAAAAGGGCCATAAGGCTTACAAGGTGATCTTGGCTAGATGGGTCAGAATGCGTATAATGAAGGCTTGTGTGGTGGCAAAGTTGACACCAACAGTTCTAATCTAAGTGCACTGAACCAGCGTTATGGGAGCCCCATGGGCAGACAGGGTAGCTAAGTATCTGACTTGTGCAAGGCAGTAAATTGTCTTCCTTTGACACATTTACAAAACATTGCAGATCGGGCATTTAGGAGCTCCATTGATGTGGCCTTTAGGTATAAGATACTTCAAGTGGCAGTAAAGTAGTAACTAAAATTGCAAGAATCTTTTTTTTTTTTTTTATTTTTGGTGGGTACTGCTTATTAAACTTCAGTAAATGACTGGCCAGTGACAACGTGGCGTGACACAGAAAGAAGAAATTCCAACAGTCTTACTGTAATTTATTTTTTTTGTTCCGTCATCACTGGGACCCACTCTAGAGCAGGGGTGGTATAAGATTTACTTTGGTGTGCTCCTCCAAATCGGAGAGCACGGTAAATCAAAACTGTATCCTAAAAGTTGTGCTCCTTCAGAGCTTGGCCATGCTCTTACCTACTTTTTATAATATATATTACGTAACAGGAATTCCCTCTGCATGCAGGTTTCTTCTGTCTACTGACAATAAAATGTGTAATCTTTCCTTATTTTGCTTAGTCATCTTATTTTCATTTAAGTGTTGGTCCATAGTCAATACCATCATTCCTTCTTTGCCATTCTTCCACACAAAAACACTCGTTTCCCACCTGCCAACATGCTCTCTCATAGCCAGACATATAGTACGTATGCTTATTCCCTGCCTGCCGCCGACCACTTGTCCACACACTTGTTTCCAACCTGCCAGTAAAAGCCCTTGAAACCTCATCCACCATACCTCTCGACCTCTTGCCTCATGAATCAGGGACAAAGACCCTAAATGAGGGACGCATCTTAAAAATTGGTACTATTCACTCAGAAAGCTGATAGAATGAAAGGATTTGTGTTAAGATGCATTTTCTGAAGAAGAACAAGTCTGTAACTTTAATGTTTGACATCATTTTGTGCTTTTAATCCGCACTGTTCTGTCACAAAAACACAAATTTAATGAGGGACAGAGGAACATTTTGAGGCAAAATCAGGGACATCCCTGAAAATCAGGGACAGTTGAGAGGTATGTCATCCACTACCTGCTTGCCTACATGAGCCATCTGTCTGCCAGCTACACTCATACTGTGCCTGCCCATGTACTTACTAGCCTGTGCTGGCTGCCAACACGTTTGTTCCTTGCCAGCATGTCACAGCTCACAATAACCTGCTGACCCACCTACAGAGTTGACAGCTTCCTGCTCACCCAACAGTGTGCTGATCTAGCTTTGAACTCGGCCAAATTAGTAACGAAGGCCTGAT
The DNA here is from genome assembly GCA_016271365.2 of Neoceratodus forsteri. Classification (NCBI taxonomy): domain Eukaryota; kingdom Metazoa; phylum Chordata; order Ceratodontiformes; family Ceratodontidae; genus Neoceratodus; species Neoceratodus forsteri. The sequence goes on along the minus strand of JADMNL010000022.1, from coordinate 6,829,601 downwards.
CTGCAGCCCAGTGTCCCTTCTGGACTCCCCCACTACCCCCTCACTACTTGGAACTCCTGCCCCAAACTGTGCTCCTGAAAGATAAGAGGAGCACAGATAACTGAATTTTCTACAAAGAAAATGTGCTCCTGTAATTGGTGACCATACTTAGAGCACACCCTTAGTGCTACCACTGCTCTAGAGTATTTTCATTCTAGATAATATTCTATAACTGAAAGTTGATTGTATTTGATATTTCCACCCTGATGTGGTTTATGTCAGGCTCATGTTTAGTGTGGTGTTCTTTTACTCGGACTTTATGTAAAGAGAGTTCAGTGTTGAAGCTACCATTGCTGAGATTATATTGCAGAAGTTGGAGATACTATGAATAGTTAAATCACAAGAGACTTGATGCTATCTACTCATTGCTGTAAGGTAGGGCTGTGATTTTTATATATCTTTTAAGGAAAGCATAATGGCAAAATGATGTTGCTGTACAGCTCTGAAAGCTTTTGATTGAATGTTCCAAGCTAACTGACTTGGAATGGGATGGAGCCAGGGGTGTCAGATGGTGTCATAGCTTTGGAGTGTGTGGATCCCCAGCAGGTTAACCTGCATTACCCAGCAGTAAATGACTAGCCCAAAGACAGTGGAACTAACAGAAAAATAAAAGTAGAATAATGGGTAGGTCACTGTGCATTACCGGTGAGTAATAACCACTGAGGGGTTCTGGACTCGTAGGAAACTCGAGAGATTCGTGTGTCCAGAACCTTGAGATGGTATTGCTGACCAGTAATGCACTGTGGCCTATCCATAATTTATTTTAATATATGGATCCAAGGTGTTGATGAGGCGTACCTTTTGATGGGTTCGTTCTTGCATCTGAGAGTTGCACTTGCAGTAACGTTCCAAAAGGTTAAACAGACTGAACAGTTTTTTAAAACAGTTGAAATGGGTAGAACAGTGGGTGCCAGTGATTGCAGGCAAAACAATGGGTGCCAGTGATTGCGGCAGTGATGAAAAACTCTTAATCTTAACTTTTGTTGCAAAGGTTCCTGTGACGTTGTTTACTCAGAGTCTGAGTCTGAGTAAATGACGTAACAGCACTCTGATAGGCTGGGGGCGACTGTCGAATATTGGTGGAGACCTCTCCATAGAGTGTACAGTGGTTACCAAAAATGTTGCTTGATGTTGCTGAGATTTGGGAGCTCCGAGTGGTCACTTTGGTGCTGGATGTCATTTCCTGTTCCTGGACAGTGGAAGTTGCCGATGCTGCATTGTGCATTCGAGGTGCGGTTCCAGTACTGGCAGAGATGGGTTGCATCTGTGCAGGCTGTTCTCGCCAGGTGAAGGGTTGCTGAGGATCACCAGATAATATGGAACAGATGTGTGTGTTTTTTTTTTTTTTTTTTCTCCGACAAGGGACTATATGGGTTACTGCTTTGGATATTTTTGTGTCCTGAGAGCTGGGCAACATCTGTTGTTGGGTGTTAGTCTGTAAGCATTTGAATCACGGTTTTCCATGTGGAGTGATTCGCGATTCTCTCTTCAGCTGGTATTACAGTAGACTTCTGTAGTAACCACATGATGGATCTTATTTTACTTTCTCCAATGGTCGTATAGCAATACCAGTAACTGGTTGGTTTAAGCCTGACGTTTGGAGCAAGGTAGAATGGGGCTTCTGGTTTTAGCATTTCTGGGGGGCCCGTGGCTTGCATATTTTCTGTAAACTGTTACTGGGTCTCTGTCAAGGTTTTGCAAGTTTCTGTACATTTCTAGGGGCAACTGGTCTGACATCCCTGGCATTTACACCAGTTCTTGTCTTGGTCTGCCTCTCATGGTATTCTAGGAATTCATTCCTGTTTGAATCGGTGCCTGGAATTGTATCTCCCCATTTGAGCTGGTATTGCTCGTTGATGTGAGTGCAGAATGCATGCCTGTGTTACAGAACATCAGATGAAGTAAAGCTTGTAGGGGAATGGTAGCCTAGGTGTGCCTGCTGTGTAGAGGAGATTCATGTCACTTTCTGAGAGAAGCTGTGCTTGTCTGAGATAGTTTCCCAGACGCATTTTCTTTAGGTACTTCTGTTTTGCTGTAAGGGCATCTAGAGTTTGCTTGAATGTGCCAGGAGGACCTTGGAAAATAGACTCGCCAATTTTTTTTTTGTTGTCGTCATGACTATTTTTGCGCCTTGCCACCGGCCCCATCCCCCGGAATCACTGGGGCTTATGTTATGCGCAGTCCAGGAGCGGCACCTGCGGGGAGTCGATCTTCATCCTGCTGCTGGTACGTTTTCCCCTCCATTTTCTCCCAGAGGCCCTAGGAGTAGGCGCGCATGCACCTTACGGCTCCGGTAACGACACCTATCCCCCACTCCATTGGCCAAATGCCTGGCACCCTCTAGGCCTGAGCTGCTCCTAACCTCCACCAGGAGGCGGCCATTAGCCGAGGGTAGCCACCACACCACCCCGGAGAGGAGAGCTGCCTGCCAGCAGCTCCATCCAGCTCCGCACCTCCCCCCCCACTGCCGACCTCCGGCCCAAGCTCGTTCCTGAACCCGGGTCGCCGGCGTGCCACGAGGTAAGGCGTCCAGCACCTCAGCCCTCAGCGCCACCAGGCCGACTCTCCATAATTTATTTTTTAAGTACCGATCTATACTGGCAAGTACTCCTCTAATTGTTGTTGGCTCATAGTCTGAGCCGTCATGTTTTTTCAGCTGAAAAATGTCAGCCAGTATTGTGTCTAGCTGTACCGGAGGTATGGCTTCAATATCTTGCGACTCTGCATTCTAGAGAAGCTGTAGGTCGAATGCGGTCTTTTTTGTGTGTGGTTATACTTTCTTGCTGTAGTACGAAATGTAGTCTATCGTCTGTGTTTAGTTCTTTTGAGAGAGACATTTTTACACGCTGGGGGGAAAAAAAATCCTGTCAGCGGTTGTTTGAACGGAGCGCTCGGTCCCCTTTTACTACAGCTGGCAGTTACAGTAGAAGTCATCTCTCACTATACAGGTGGCACTTTTCTGGGTGCTTGTGCTGTTTGGTGGTGATACTATTATCATTCAGGCGTGCAACGATAGTATTACCACTCTTAAATGATAGTATTATCACTACTGAAGCGTGGTACTACCACTTTGCCAGTGATGGTATTAACAGGAATTTTTTGTATGCTTTGGGATAGTATTAAATTTAAAATCAATATATTAAATCATAGTAAGTCTGATAGAATTTCTTTTCCTATCATAGCAACACTTGTATCGCTGTGTGGCGATTATGGCATCTCTGTCTGAGCCTCTGTCTTGTTCTCACCCGCAGCAGCCAGCAACGGCACATCTGCAGGCATCCATTGTGGCGTGCATCACAGTAAACAGCAGTAAATGAATAATTCTGTTCTGTGTTCACCAGGGAGAAGGATGGACCAGTGCCTTCAGGAGGGAAAAGAGGAGCGGGAAGGGGGAGGAGAACACAGATGTAATGATAGAGGAGGATAGAGTGAGGGAGGGGCTGCTGGCATTGAAGATGGACAAATCACCAGGCCTGGACAGAGTACATCCAAGGGTACTAAAGGAACTGGCTGAGGAGCTGGCAGGGCGACTGGCAGACCTATTAAATAATTCACTAGACTCCGGCGTGGTGCCGCAGGACTGGAGAACAGCACATGTAGTGCCCCTCCACAAAAGCTGTCCCAAGGATGACCCAGGGAATTACAGACCAGTCAGTCTGACCTCCATTGTGGGCAAGCTCATGGAGACCATACTAAAGGAAAGGTTGGTGGAATATCTAAAGGAACGTGGTCTCCATGATGAGAGGCAGCATGGATTCATTGGGGGATCGTGTCAAACGAATCTGATTTGACTTCTTTGACTGTGTCACTAAGACAGTAGATGGGGGCCCAAGCGGTAGACATCCTCTATCTTGATTTCAGCAAGGCCTTTGACTCTGTGCCACACAGAAGGTCGATCAGGAAGTTAGTGGATCTTGGGGTTGGGGAAAAGATGGTCAGATGGGTGGAAAACTGTGTGAGGGACAGATGGGGTTTGACACTAGGGTCTTTTGATTTCAGTTCTTAATGATGGTAGTGACATTCAGACTTGGGCTGTTTGGAAAGAGAAAGATCCCAGCACCAGCTCTGGATCTTTGCCGGTGGTATAAATGTCAAAATCTGTGCTGGGTTTTTGAACTATAGCTGTAGATGTGCTAAGGTTAGCATTTGTTTGCAGTGCCTTCCTTTACAGACCCTTTTACTATTCAGTGCAAGTTAATGAGCGTACTCTTGTGATACTGCCTTAGGAAGGTTAGAAAACTTAATTTTGTGAAAACCCTTTCAGGACTTCCAAAGGTCTCAGTATGATAGGAAGAGAGAGCTGGAGCAGGCTTCATCATCTAGGGCCAAAACGGTTGCAGCGAAACAGGGAGATAAAGCAGCGGAGGAGCCAACCATCTCTGAGACAGACTCTGAAAAGAAGTCAGAAGAAAACTCTAAAGGTAAGTGGAAAGTTTGATGAAATACAATTTTTTTTTTGGGGGGGGGTTAAAGACAGTCTGCAGTTTGCTAAGTAACAGTTCAAGGGTGAGTGAGGTTTGTCTGCCTTGCTGGTTTTCGGGGCCTAGGACACTAGAAGCAGGTTGTTTAGGAGAAGGGGATGCTATTGGGTCATCCTGATATGTTGGATGACTCTACTTAATGGCACAGGTGGGGGGGTAAAGAAAAATTGTCTCTCTGAGGCAGGCAGATGAAATCTGCACCACCCACATCCTGCTTGGCTATCAAGTGGTGTGGACATCTCCACCAGACCATGTCATAGTCTGTGTTGTGATTCACCGTAAAGTGCAAGGTGATGCACATATGAACAAGAACCCCAGCAAGGAATACTGGATGGAAGAGATTAAGCTGGTCACTGTGCTAAAGGAAAGGGACCTGGGAGCTTCATGAGTGACTTCCTAAAACAAACTAGCCAGTGTAACAATGCCTACATAGCAAGGGAACTAGAATGTTGTGTTGTAATGAAAGGGGTTTTGATGGCAGGAAAAAGCAGTAATACTACCTCTTTCTAGATTGCTGGTGAGATCCCATCCGGAACACTATACCCAGTTCTGGAGTCCTCACTTGAGGCAAGACAGAGACAGGCTGGAGATGGTGTACCGTGAGATCCCATCTGGAATACTGTGCCCAGTTCTGTAGTTCTCGCTTGAGGAAAGACCGAGACAGGCTGGAGACGGTGTACTGTGAGATCCCATCTGGAATACTGTGCCCAGTTCTGTAGTTCTCACTTGAGGGAGACAGAGACAGGCTGGAGATGGTGTACCGTGAGATCCCATCTGGAATACTGTACCCAGTTCTGGAGTCCTCACTTGAGGAAAGACGCAGACAGGCTGGAGATGATGCATTGTAGAACAGCTGAAGTGATTTGGGACCAACAGGCAGACTGTGTGAGGATTGGCTCTGGGCACTGTATATTTGCTCACTGGAAGCCAAAAGGGAGAGGGGAACATAAGATTTTCAAGTTCCTGAAAGGAATGGATGAGGTAAACTGTGAGGAACTACTGTATATACTTGCATATAAGTCCACCCTCGGCTCCCTTTTTCACCCGGTCAGTTTTGGCAAAATTACTGACATTATTTTGCTGCTCATATTGGGTGGAAAAAATCTGTTCTGTGACCAACATCAGGCATATAATCTGTCTTTATGGCCAGAACTGGATGCAAAATCAGGTTACTTAGTTGCAGAAATTGTTTGCCATTTTACACAGAAACCTTACATATATCGAGTCCCCCTTCTTAGGGGTGTATGTTGACATTAAAGCCACAACTTTTATGTGAGTATATACAGTATTCGCCAGGAATGGTAGGTCAGAAATAAGGCATGGGGGAAATTTTGGAGGGATGCGAGAAAGTTTTACTTTATTGAGAGAGAGGTTGATCCGCAGAACAGCCTACCAGCACTGGTGGTGGCTGCAATAAATTTAGTTTCCTTGTCAACAGACAACTATGTGTGTAGCTGTTGGGAATATATGGGTTTGCTTTACTTTGTTTTCACTGTTTATACTAGTCCCCTGTAAATGTCCTGGGGGTCTCCATTTTATGGTTGTTGAAATTACGTTGTCCCCGAGACCTGCATTAGCATATGAGAACATGTGTCAACACCCTTTAGACTCCACAGACAGAATGCCTGTCTGCTTAGAGTTCAACAAAACAAGTTGCAGTAAAGTGTGAAATATCACTTTTACCTTTAGTTAGCTTTGCAGACAGTCTGAGTTGTAATGCAGTTTTTTCTCTTTAAATTGCATTCAAATTGTGTGTTTCCAGAAAGTTTTTTTTCAGGATATTTGTACGATACATGGTATAAATGGGTGCCATGACATCATGTTCTCATATGTTAATGGTCAGTGAGATTTCAACAATCATAACATGGAGAGTGGGACAGAGCAAAGGGCTTAAAGGGGCACTCATCTTTTTAAGCAATTTGCATGAACGAGTTCAGCAATTTTTGTGGCAGTTCAAGAAAATAACTGGCAGTATGAAGGGAAGTGCGCTGAATGCTGAGTCCCATTTTTACTTTCTAAGTCATGATTTCTTTACGAAATAACGCTTGGTTTGTCAAAATGTAAGTATTACTCAAATCGGCGCACTTCCCTCCATTACTGCCAGCTATTTTCATTAACTGCCACAAAAATTGGCAAACTTGTTCATGCATGAGTTTGACAGGATTCAACACTTCTGTCGGGGACGTGCAGAAAACCGGGCGTGGCAGAGAAAAGGTCGGGATGAGCAAAGTTTTTTTTTTTTTGTAATAAAAATTAATACGTCTGCATGAGTTACAGGTACAATTGGCATGTCACATAAGAAATTGCTTTGAGGGCTGTTCACGAGCAGACAGAGGGGCCATGAAAATTGCTTAAAAAGCTGATTGTGCCCCTTTAATAGTTACTTATGGATAGCAGTAAGTCAGGGAGTGGGGGGAGGGGAGATGAAGACAAAAACTGTCTAGACAGTAGGTCACCGTGTAGAATTGAGTAAAACCTGGCAGATGGGATGGGCCAATGATCTTTTTCCTGACATTGCCTGTGTTTCTGTAAGATGTGGAAATGTAAATTTCTTAAAGAGCAGCTTCCAGGTGCTCACACCAAATAACAGGAAGAAGCCATCTTGCTTCGAGAGGGTTCCTCCAGTAGGTCATAACATATAGGACTGCGCCCCCTGGCATCAGGACCGCACGGCAAACTTTTGCTAGCAGTGTCTGGCGGGGCACCGCCCATCCGACATCATGTGGCAGACGTCAGTGTGATCCTATATAGTGGGTGGACCCCACGCCCGCCTTCCAGTTTTCCTGCCGTCTACCTGCGCAAGGACCTCCGCAGTGGATGTTGCTCCAGCTGATCGCCATTTTGTCAGTTTTACATTATTTTACGAGTTTCTAGTACATTTTTCGTTTTATGTCTTTTCCACCTCCGACGTCGAAGGCCAAGAAGAAGTACGGCTCACATATCCCTCACAAAGACTGCCACCAGTGCTGCCTTTTTTCCCTAAGCCCATACCACAGCCTGCCCAGATTGCAAGCCCTTCAGTCAGGCCACACGCAAACGAAGACAGCAAGCCTTGGAGGCCCATCTTCTCAAGTTCAGAATGGCTACTCTGGAAAAAGAGATACAGAAACTAAGATCACGCTTCTTCCCCTTCACCGGAGTTGAAAAAGAAGAAAAAAGATAGAGAAGCACAGGGAAAAGGAGCGTTTAGAAGACCGGGATGGATCTCTTCCAGCAAGCCCTCGACAAGCAAGGCCGCTCCACCACTGCTTACCCTCATGTTTGACCTACTGCAGGAACTCTCTCGAAGTAAGATAGAATAGTTACGTAAGAACTTACCGTAACAGTAGATCTTCAAGAGAGGTTCCTGCAGTAGGTCACACTTTCCCTCCTTCCCCCAGTCTCTGCATTTCTTACAGACCATTCTGAACTGGTCTCCAGGATTTCATCCTTTTTTCAGTCTCATCCTACTTGGATCTCCTGCCGGAGAACTGAAAGGCGGGCGTGAGGACCGCCCACTATATAGGGTCACGCTGACATCCATCACATGATGTGGGTTGGGTGGTCCCCCGCCAGACATTGCTAGCAAAAGTTTGCTGTGCAATCCTGACGCCAGGGGGTGCAGTCTTATGTGTTATGACCTGCTGCAGGAACCTCTGTCAAAGATCTACTGTTGCGGTAAGTTCTTAAGTAACTGTACTTTACCTGCCCCAATTCATATATGGTGCTAATATCTTGATTTGTAGTTGCCCTTATTTTGGAAGGGAAGGGATTGTATTTTTCGTTCCATGGAGCAGAGCCGCACTGATCCCTTCCACTTCCTGGTACATCCTGATACTGCAATTTGCCCCCACGCTAGCACTTTTTTGATGTCGCTACATGGAAAGCGTGGGAGTGCACTCCATAGACATGAATGGGGTTGTTTTTTTGTTTTTTTTAAAGTTCATTTTTCGTGGTTTAGATGGTCATTGGGAATCAGTCAATGCCACTGCTTAACTAACAAGGTTCGTGTCCAAGGTCCTTGTTCATTAAGCGGTGACCTTGATTTGTTCTGAATGGTCATCTAAACCATGAAAAATTAAGCAATAATGCCCGACAGAGTGTGTCTCGTGCTGGGATAATGTCACGCCTCAGGTGGTTGGGCACGAGGCTGCAGGCGTCCAACAACTGAGGCGTGACGTTATCCCAAACGACACACACCATGGAGGGCATTATTGATATTATACAATGGCTCATTGTTATATATAAAATAAAATAAAAGTTTTAAAGAATGTTTTTATTAGAGTGGAAAAATATTTTTGTTTCTTAAGAGGAGATGCAAAAAAGAGGGCAAGCTCCATAAGCTCATCTGCAGGTTCACAGTGAGGCTGAGACTAGACCCGTGAGTTGTGCTGGGATAACAGCACGGGGCCAGTCCCAGACTGACCAATCAGAGAACAGGATTCTTTCTTGCCATTGTATAATGAACTTTAAAAAATGGCCCCATTCATGATGATGGGAGTATGTCCCCATACTCTCCATGTAGTGACCCAACAAAATGTGCTAGCACGGGGGTGGATCACAGTATCAGGATGTACCAGGAAGTGGAAAGGATCAGCGCAGCTTGGCTCCATGGAGCCAAAATACGATCCCTTTCCTCCCAAAATGGGGAAAACTACAAATCAAGATATTGGCAGCATGTGAATTGGGGCAGGTAAGGCTTCTTCATGGTTCGGGGAGGGGGATAATTTGAAAAAGAGCAGGTTAGTAGCTCTGTAAAGACCAAAATGCTGATCCTGCTAACATTGAAAAACAGTACCTTCAATTGGATGATTAAAAACCAAAAATAAATAAATAAAAGACCCTGGTACCAAAAGACAACCTTGCTAATTTGCATTGTACATGTTGATTTCCTTACCAAAATATGTTGCTTATCCCCGGTTTCTCAGTTCTGAATTGTATTGTATAAACTTTTACAGGAACTAAATCCTGTATGGACTCCATTAAAAATGAGCATCGGCTCAACTGGGCAGTCCTTGTTCGTATAGTCTAGGAATAAAATATATATTAGCCCAAGTCTTATTCCTACACACAAATATGCACTAGCCTCACCGTGGTGAAGCAAGATACGAGCACACACACACACCTTGTATTTGATTCTGAATCTTTACTTAAAAACCCATCTATCGAACCTAGCATTTGGTGACTAATTTATTTGTTTTAAATTTTAATGTGTACTGTTTTACTTAAGTTGTGTGATATCTGATATGTTTTTAAAATTGTGAGGCGCCTTGGTTTTGGAAAGGTGCCAAAAAATTAGTTTTATTATCATTATTATTATTTTATTACTTTGTAGTTTCCAAAACAACGTAAAATGTGTGCAAATCACACAAATTGTGCAAAACAGTATTTCACTGATCCAGTGCTTTCCAAGGCAATACGCTGTTAGTAGCCTTCATACCCCCTCATACAGCAATGTCTGTTGGTGCTGTGTAAAATGTTATCGGTTACTGGTCTGATAGTATCCATCAAATCAGTTAGCAGGAAGTTGCAGGTCTCACAACCTCTTTTACCAGAGGACCAGACATCTTGCTTCGGGGAAAAAGCTGTTTCATAATAAATTGTCCCTAGGTCTCTAGGACACACAAAGCATGCTGACGTTTCAGAGGGGAACCTCCTTCAGGTTCTTCTCTGAAATGTCAGTATATTTTTTTTTTGCATCCGTCGAGCATGGAGCATAGTTCTAGAGACAACCTACGAGGAAATAGTTTTTTCCTGAAGCAATCTGTCTGGTCCTCCGATAAAAGAGGCTGCAAACCCTGCAACTCTCTGCTCATTGTTTTGATGGTCACTGTCAGGCCAGAAACCAATAACAAAATGCTACACAGCTCCAGCAAATACTGATGTATCAGGGGGTATGAAGATCACTAAACAGCATATTACTTGGAAAGCACTGGATTAGTGAAATACTATTAACAGTGTGTGATCTGCACAACTTGCAGGAATAGGCCTCTACTACGTTTAGCCTTGAACGGAGCACCCGTTCGTTGTGATAGCACAACAGCATGACTTCTTTTTCGTAAAATATTATACTACCACAGCCATAAATATCAGTTTGCTGTGATGCTTGATAAAGTTAGTCATAACTTTCTGAACCTTATCTTGTATTGCCCTTTTGTGAATGTTTTGATTATTGTCTAGGAATGCAGTACTTTCCTTGGTCTCCACTGACCTGTGGTCCTGGGGAAGTAAACTGGGCCTGTCCCTGCACTGTGGGGTTAATGTGTTATTACTGTCTGTATTACCTAGCTGTGAGGCAGCTCCACTTCAGTAAATTGCCCAACTTGCGATAGCGGTAATTGGACCAAGTCCTCTGCTGTTGAGGTCTGTATATCATTGCCCAGTGGATTAACAACACTTGGGGATAATCACAGTTCAGAATTCAGCCCAGCTAGTGATGCTGGAAATTGAACACTGGCTTTTGCAGAGTAGGCCAGCAGAACAGTGCTTGGTGGTTACTGGTTATCTGCAGTGCTGAACTGGTTGGTCTCTCTCAATCCTGATTTGTTTTTCTATAGACAGTGTGAACCCAGAAGGTGAAACTTCATCCAAGGCAAAGAGTGAAGATGAACCTGCAACAAAGAGATTGAAACTAAAGAGGTAATTAGATGAGCTGACCTGTTTGGCACTCTCCTCAGATATCGCAGCAGACAGCTTCTAGTCCCTAGGCTAGCGTGGTGGTGTGCGGGTTAAATTCCATTGTTTGACAGGCTGAAGACAGTAGAGTTTGATCCACACCACCCAATTTTTCACCTTCATTATTCACATTTGACCTTAGACACCCTTTATCCGTGCAGCTGCCTGGTGGGGGGGACTGCTTATAAAGGCCTTAGCCCAAGCTTGTGCAAGTCCACAAATCGTTAAAATTGTAATATTTTTTACTTTCTCCCCGTCACTGTGGAAATGGTATGCAAGGGGCATCAGTTGTTTGGGCAGAACCTTCCAAAAAATGTAATGTGACAGAGTTGATCTTAAGGGTTACAGTCCAGCCAGTGGGACAAAATGAGCATGGGGCAACCAACACTCCCTTTTCCTGGTTTCACTCATTTCCTAACTCTGACACCTGAACCAGTGACCTGTGTCTTATGACCTTGCAGGTGGGACGAGGTCTCCAGGCTGGTGAGGAGACTGGGCCAGGCAGCCCAGATGTGCATGGCATGACAAGGGGACTCTCTCTGTCCCAGGTCTTCCCTCCTTTTTCCTTTTTTTTTCTTCCACCCTGTAACCCCACCCTTTATTAATCCCTTTGGGCATGCTGTTGTCGAGGGATCAGACATTCTGCCTGTCGAAGCTGTCAGACAGGCGAGTCCAACCCCTTCTTTAGAATTTTCCTGCTGGCCCTGCTCTGGGCGTTTGATGCCTCAGTGTCATGCCATGTGAACAGGTGTGCCAGTCATAAGGCCGCTCCATAAGGGACTACACGTTTTTCCCTCATCACTCATTGTTTCTGGGCCCACCTGGCAGAGTTCATGGATGGGAAGGAGGTGCCTGCCCTCTCCTGAGGCAGGAGGCCCACAAGATGGATGGTGAAACCCCAACTCTCTGGTTGGCACAGGGCATCCCAGGTTCTGAGGGTGTGAACCTTGGTCCTTTAGATGGCAAGTGGTAGCGCTACTATGATTTTTTTTTTTAAGTTGGGGCCAAGCTCTGTTTGATCATTTACAACCAAGAGTCAGGGCTGGTTAGTGAATATAAACTGGTTCACACATTTCAGGGGCTTGACACAGATGAAGCTCTGTGGCTGTTGGCTGATGAGACTTTTTGGAATATTGCTAGCCTCATCTTTTGAGCCTAATCTTACTTTTTAAAATTGTTTGTCTGTGGCATTCCCACTTGCTCCGGTGAACCAAGTTTGAACCAAGAATTTCAGAGGGCCAGCAGGAGGAAGATTGGGGGTCCCTTAGGTTGCTCTTTGAGAAAGCAGGGCAGTGGTCCTTGCAGTTCTCCTGCCACCTGAGACTTCCAAGTCATGTTTGGGCGTGGAGTGTGTGTGGACACGGTGCGTGGCTTGCCAGCACCCAGTGACATCATTTTACGTGCTCTCACTGGTGGGCAGAAACTTGGAGGGCATAAATTGGATAGAGTACAGTCTTCCTGCTTCCCTAACAACCATTATGGACACCACGTCCCTTCTAATAGCAGACTGTTGAGGCATTCTTAGTGTAGAGCCCTGGTTTAAGTAAGTCTCAGGACCCTGGTTCTCTGCAGCATATCGGTTCTGTGGTAGTGCTTCTAGCCAGCTGCAACTGATGGTTACTAACGTTTGTGGCAGAATGCACATTCTGGGGCTACAGAATTCTGGGGCCTTGGCTGTGTCATCACAGTTGTGAATACCTGGTAAATCTTTCTCATACGAGAGCTTTTTCTGACTTGCGGAAAGTTCAGAGGTACAGGTGAGGAACACCTACAGCCTTTGATGTCATCTTGTTTTGCTTCACTGAGTAGTGTATTATGGAAGCAGAGAAAACTTTTACCTTTTGTTCTCCTAAAGCACTGAAGAGGAACTAGTGGAGACTGAGGACACTACTGTCTTGGAGGAGTCGGAGACAGGGGACACTGCAGCCTCGGAGAACCTAGAGATGGAGGACCCTGCATCTTTGGAAAAACTAGAGATGGGGGAACTCGAAGCAGAAGGTGAACCAGAAGGTAAAATTTGCACTGGTGACTATAACATTTATGAGCACAAATGAGGGAAATAAGATACTGTACATAATTGTGTAGGGTAGGGTTTGAAATTCTGGTAGCCAAGGTTGCCACAGATATTGCATGTTCACCATACCGTCTATGCTGGTGGGCACAGTTATTTTTTTACAGCTGTGGGCGGAGCCTACAGCCTTTTTGCGATCTGTAGCCTGAAAACGGCTGATTGTAGCACGCTTCTGTTGGACTTTTGGAAGTATCCTTCTGAAAGTCCAACAGAGCTGGGAGCAGTCTGTCATGGTTGGCTGCTACAGAGTAACAGCTGCACTATTTTAGCTGTTACTTTTGCATTCTGCCACCATCTTGGGAATGGCAGAATGCCATTCGCAGCAACTATGCATGCACGACTCCCGCGCATGTGCAGTTGCGTTGCCGCCGCCATCTTGCAGATTGCATTCACCCGCTCCATACCACTACTGCTGTCCTCCCTGCTCCCTCCGTTCTGTCCCAGCCCGAGCAGCAAATAAAACCCTCACCCTCACTGCTGCTGTCCTCCCCACTCCCTCTGTTCCCTGTGCCAACATAGGGGTGCCCAATCCCCGTGTTGGCATCATGTACCCCCTCCCAACTCATGTGGCACACTGGGAGCCCACCCCAGTGTGCCCCAGTTTTTTTCCTGTAAATGAAGAAAACGGTTCCCCATCTTTTTTTTTTTTTCTTTATCTGTAAAAAGAAAACGGTCCCTCATCGCCGCCTAGTCCACCCCTCCCACCTCTCTCCTTACCTCCATACTTGCTTCCGAGGTCGGTGCTGTCATCTTCTGAACCGGGACACATCTGCACTCTTCAAAGCCGAAATGCAAACTGAAGAATCAAAGGTAAGTGTGGTATAATGGCAGATAATGGGATTTCAACTTATGTTGATATATCAGCCATTTTTTGGAATTTTGGCCCAAGATTTTTAACATGGGTTCTTTGGACCCCACCTCATGAACACTGTCACTGTCATTTTGTTACTCTGTCCCAAAAGGTGATTTCGTGATCGCTGCACAGAATTGCCTTTTGGGACCAATTAATGAAACAACAGTGCCACTGTTTGAGGTGGGGTCCCAAAAAGCCCATGTTGCAGATTTGGTTAAAAAATGACTGCGTTATGAGCGTGCATTGTGCAGTTTCTATGCACGTTCCTAGCTTCTTCAATTTTAAATATTTTCACTCCAGATTTTCAACATTGCCATTTTGGCACACCTCCTTATTAACAGTGCACCTGTCATTTTTCACATCCTGCCTGAAACGTGTTTTCGCACCTGTGACACAGAATGGTGCAGTCGCCCTGCAAAATCACCTTTCGGCACAAGTGAACGAAATGACAGTGGCACTCTTCATGAAGTGGGGTCCCAAAAAGGCCATGTTGAAAATTTGGTGAAACAACTCCAAAAAATGGCCGAGTTACACCTGGTCGTTCAAAATTTTCTATGCAGATGTGTAACTTTGGTCATTTGGAGGCTTGCCGCAGCTGTATTGGCTGCTCTGGCTGGTTTGTTTTGGGAAGCCACTGTGTGTATTCAGATCTTCCCTTGTTAATAGTCACCCTGCTTGGGTGTAAGCCGGAGGTGCGCACCTTCCACGGGAGTTTTTTTTTTTTTGGAGCAGAGTTGACGCCGACAGCTCCGCCCCCAAGAGTGACTCACTATGTGGTGTGTGAGGGGCGGCCGTTAGGCATAGCAGACTCCTCCTCCAACCCAGTTCTGTATCTCCCGCCGTCGAGGCTGCACCTGCTGCGTGAGTTCAGTTCAAAGCACGCCACTGGGCCTTTCTGCGACTCAAGTGGTTCCATCGACACTGTCTGCGCTCCCTCAATCCCGGTTCTATCCTGAGCGTAGTCTGCCTTTTATTTAACGGTGCCGTGCGGGAGCTTTTTCTATGTGTTGTTTTATTTTGCATCATGTCCAGTTCGGGAGCTAAGCGTAAGTCTAAAGCTGGCTGTGCCCTCGTACGTATGTGCTCCTGTGGCCTGCATTTCTCCGTGACGGACCGACATGATGTGTGCCTTCGGTACCTGGGACCTAACCATGATATGAACAGATGCAGCGCTTTTTTTTTTTTTTGGATGGATTGCTGTGTTCTTGAAGTCTGCGCGTTCAAAATCGGCAAGGCCCCGCCGACTTTTGGAGGATGGCGTCTCTCTCGGGCCTCCCAAGCCAAGTCTCTGGACCCTTCTTCCGGGTCTCCTCCCAGGCCTATATGGTCTGGTGAGGAGGAGATTTTCTCATCTTCAAGCCTTGCCGAGGAGGAGGCCTCTTTCACGGTGTCGGAGGAACGTCGTGGTCCCTCCCGGGCCGCGGCATGGAGACACCATCTCGGCAGTCACCTCTTCGAGGTGCAAGCCCCCCAGTGTCACGGCCCACGCCACTGGGTCCAGCACAGGGACTCGGATCCCAGCACCGCTCACGGTGCCGTGATCGGGTGGCGCTGTGGGTCCGGTCTACTCTATTAGAGGTGCCGAATTTGGTTCCAGTGCCGGGGACTTAGTTGGAGCCGTGGGTGGATCGGGTCCGGGCTCTGGAGCTGTGGGTGATGCGCAAGGATCACGCAGTGTCGTGCTTGACTCCGGTGCTGCTAGCGGTGCCGTTTCTCAAGGGACTCTTGGGGTGGCCAGCATCGAGGTCCTTCTGCTCGACTCCTCCTCGGAGGCAGACGATTCAGAGGTTGACCCGACTTGGCGCCCTGATTCTTCGGAATCAGAGTCTTTTTCTGGAACGTGGTGTCAAGCAATCCAGCGTTCCCATTCCTGAGTCCGCCGATCGATCTTCCTCCGAGGATCTCCAGGCTGGGGGTGGCCTGGAGTCCATCGTGCAGGGTGGTTTGGAGATTAAGGAGCAGGCTGTGTCCTCGGAGGGGGCTGTGGCTGCTGTCGTTCCCGGTGCTGCCGCGCCTTCTCAGGGTAGACTAGGGGTTCTGTCTCCAGGACCCTCCCCCCGGAGGCCTCAGGTTCGATTGGAACCTGTCGCTGGGGTCGAGGAGGAGGGCGTTATCAAAATCTGAGGGGTTGAGGGGCTGGGGTGAGGGGCGTCAAGTTCTGCCTTCCACCTCTTGGGTGTGGGGAGGAGCCGAAGTGCCGAGCCCCGCCTCTCCCTCTTAGGCTCAAAGAACCCCTCTGGTGGCGTTGCTGCGGGTTGCCCTTCTGGACTCTTGCAACCCCAGGTGCGTCACAGGGGGGAGGTTCCCCATCCAGGCTCTTCCAGAGTTCTATTCCCAAGAGCTCTGCAGAGGCCTTCCCCTCATATGTTAGGTATATGCATGAGTGGTTTTTTTCGCATCTCCCCACCGCCGTAGGAGTCCTCTGAACATTCGAGCTCCTCGCCTTTGTCGTCTCCCTCCTCTGAGGGAGAGGAACCCTTTGCTCACCTTTCATCTGATGCTGATTTCACGGAATATCCGCGATTCCTGTCGAGGATGGTTAAGGATCTCCATATCTCTTTTCTCAGATGTGACAGTACCGAGCGAGAGACGCATGAATTCCTTGGGGAATTCAGTGCCCAACATCTGGTGGTACAATCCTAGCCTATACCTTTCCAAGAGGTGTCTATCCACACCTGGCAGTCTCCAATCACCCCTTTTCCAGCCCCAATAGACTGCAGGAGGAGGTATTGTGCCCCATTGGATTCTCTGGGTACACTCCCCAACCCGCCCACAGGATTGGTGTCCCTAGAGACTCCCTCCTGGCCCTGTCACCTGGCGCATGACCATCCACCGGACTCAGATTCCCTACAGTTTGAACGGTGGGGGCGAAGAGTGTTCTCTTCCTCTCGTGGGATGTTATGCATTGCATCACATCAGGCTCACCATGCTGCCTACAGTAGGCATTTATGGTCGATGCTCTCCCAAGTCCTAGCATTAATGCCTGATATGGAGCAATACAGACAAGCCATTGCTCTCTCCGCTATAGGCCTGGAACTGGCAAGGCACCAAGCAAGGGTATCTTATGACGCCAGTGAGGTGGCTTGCAGAGACGGGGATCTGCATTAGGTGGACGGCATGGCTTCGTCTGTCAAGATTGTCACCCCTGGCCTGGCGTAGGGTGATCCGCTCTGCTTTCCGAGAGACCCGCCCCTTTTCCACCAGGGCTAGAAGGCTTCTGCAGGGGCTTCCTTCCGTCTCCGAGGGACACCTCCTAGCTCTCCTCGGCCTTAGACTCCTGTCTTTAAGGCCAGTGTCTCTTCCTTCTGCTTTTCACCAGCAGCAGGCTGAAGGTGTTGTTCCCTCAGGGTTTTTCCTCGTCGGGGCTTAGTACTCACCCAAGCAGTAATGAATGGTGAAGATTGACAAGGGAAGATATGGAAATTACGTACCGGTTACCCGTGAAAATGGCGACTGCATTATCACAATGGCAAAATAGCGACTACAACATGAGCTACTAGCACATTTTAGCGAAAGCACAAAATCGGCGACTGAGCAGTGAACTTTCAATGGAAAAATAGAGAACGGTGAACTTGCAGTGTCTGAAATGTACAGGCAATGGACTTCTGGACGTAGGATTCTCTGCAGGCACGTCATAATAGCGACCCAAAAAGGAACACAAAAAAACCCCGGACGATTTCTGCTTTATTAGCTATTAAAATAACCAGCCAAATCAAAAAACCAAACCCAATTAAAAAAGCCAATTCAGTAGCCAAATCGTTTGAGGTGCTCTTAGGTGAATTCATACCTTAAATTGAAAATTATAAGCAAGACTTCTCAGATAATCATACAAGCTTCTTGTACCGTAAGAAGCAACAATTGCGGCAATGCGAGCATTGCTGTCCTTGTATTTTTTTTTTTTTTCCTGTTGCAGTATATGTCCCAGACACAATTTGCTCTAATCAAATTTCAGTGAGTCTCTGTTCTTCCTTAAGAGATTGAATAAGCTTCCACATGCTCGGATGACAGGCAGCTAATCGGGAATTGAATCCCCTGTGCCAGCCCTCTACTGCGTTATTCGTTCTCGCAGTTCCCAGCATTGTAGCACTGTGGCAACTCCACTGATTGGGGGGATGCTGCCCTCCTACGTCCAGAATGCCCCCATTGCCTTCTGACCCAAGTAGTTTCGAAATAGTCTAGTAAGGGCACCAGTAGTTTGTCATGCTGCTCAAAAAATTCAAATTGCGGCATATCATTGAATGCATTTGCTACATCGTCTGGTGGTATAAAAGCAAGGGACAGAAGCATTCGAATGTGTGAGGCAAAATCAGGGTCAGCATTGTGCCGTTCATGGATATCTGGCAGCTTTTGAATCTTTCGCCAGATACACTGAGCAAGATGGAAAAAGCACCTCAGGTCTGCAGATGGGAAAGCATTGGTGAAAGCTTTCCATGCAGACTTCTCAAAGTCTAGAATTGCAGTAAGCGTTGCTAGGTTGGGCAACAGGGACTTCAGTTGGGAATATACCCTTTCATAGGTTGCAGTTTTACGTAAACACATTGGCACAGAAACTGCAGTGACCACAGTTCCTGACTTAACACCATGTATGGTGTACAGTTGGTCAAATAGAGTGGGACAGGATTTGAATGTTCCGTCCATCATCCAGTCAGTACACTCACTCAGAAATCTTAAATTCGCACTGGTTGCTCTCTACACAGCCTCTTGCGCGTTCTCTAACACTAGCCATAACTTTTCGAACACCAACTCCTCCAGCATCAACAACATGAGTGTGTGCTTTTATTTGAGAAGTTACCTTGCCATCAATTGTGTGGATGCGTGCAAGGCAGTTGAATCGGTGGGCATCCACACATCGCCGGTACACCTTTCCTCCTTTTTCTTTGTCACGGCGATAATGAAAGCCTGAAAATAACGCGAGTGGTTTTTCCTTCCAGCTCAAGATAAACTCCACATCCATGGTGACCTCGATTCCGAAATTGTGTCGTCATGACATGTCAGAGGGAGCAGGTATCTTTAAGTGCTAGGCAAATGCATTGTGGGGAAAAAAGTGAAACAGGAAGTTACACAAAGTTAAATGATCTGTCAGAAGAGCTGCCAACAACACACACACTCACAATGTTGTAAGTAACATATGATTACACAGTATACCAAGCGCTATTTTTACAGGGTAGCTAATATTGTGAGGTGCTACATTTTACGAGCGCTAATATTGTGGTCGCCGAAAAGAAGATGCTAAAATTGAAGTCACCATTTTATAATCGTTGTTTTAACATGGAACCTTACGTACCTACCATAATTCTTGATCTTTTCTTGTATCTTCACCATTCATTATTGATACCCTCCCACCTTCCCCTAATGGGCCGCCTCCTTCGGCGTCGCCTCCTCCCTACTTGTTCCTCCCCTCTCCTTTTCATGCAAAAAAATAAATAAAAAAAATTTCTTGCGCCTTCCATTTTTCTCTCAGAACGGATCCTCTTATTTGGCAAGGGAGAGGAATGAGTAGTAGTAATCTCTATCCTAAGAGAACTCTTACTGATTGCCCCTGGGGGTGACCTCTTGGCTCCTTCTTAAGCCATGTTGTTCAATTCACAGTTAAGGAAACTGTTCCTCTTGGTTCGGTTCCTTTTTCTAGGTCCCCTCTGGCATGTCTAAATCTCCTGTTTGCGCCAGCCTTTGCTAGTCAAACGCTGTGCTGGCAATCCATTGCCTTGATCTGCTTTGCCTAACGTTCGAGGAGTTGGACTGAGTTTCCACTCTGTCCTTTTTGCAAGGTGTGCCCTTTGTGGGGCTTCAAATCCCACCCCTCTCCTCCCTACACGCATCTGTGTTAGCACAAAACAGGGTACTAGTGGGCTTCCTTCCCCTTCCTAGTTGGGCGCACTCCTTTCGGAACAGATTTTCTGCTTGGGCAGTCTGTGAGCTCTCAGCTGGGGTGTAAGGGGTTGGGGATGGCGGGAAGTGCAGAGAGTCTGCCTGTTGTGTACCAAGCTGTGCAAAAGTTCAGTCGAACCTTCTCGTCAGTCTTTCCTAAATGGGATCCTTGCTCCCTTTCTTGGTCCCGAGCTTACGAGCCTTCAAGCCAATTCTCACAACTTGGCAGAATTTCTCCCTCCTCCCAACATCCCCTTCTCTCTTCTTTTCCTTTTTCTTCTCTTTCTCCCTTATCTGTTCCTCCCTCGGAGCCGCCCCAGGAGTGAGGCCTGTGGTCCCATAGGGTAGGTTCTCCTCTTTCCTGTCCTCTATCGGCTTATTCCTTTTTCAGGTCATATCCTTTCCTTTACCTATCCCTCGGCTCTCTTGCCTCGCTCCCCTTTTTCCTTAATTTTTTCACCTCTCCGGCTTACACAACTGGGATGGAGGAGGAGTCTGCGGCGCCTAACAGCCGCCCCTCGCGCACCACGTAGTGCGTCACTCTTGTGGACAGCACCGTCAGTGTCGACTCCTCTCCAAAAAAAAAAAAACTCCCGTGGCGGTTGCGCGCCTCCGGCTTACACCCAAGCAGTAATGAATGGTGAAGATACAAGAGAAGATCAAAAATTATGGTAGGTATGTAATTTCCTTTTCTTGTGTGTTGGCTCTTAGAGGCAAACCATTAATGGCATGAGGTATCTTCCCTTCTCAGCTGGGACATATTGGAGAGCGTAGGACATGCTCCTTTACCCATACGCTCTCTGTCTTTTCAGTTTCTCTATGCTGGTAGACAGCTCTCTGCCTAGAAGGGAAACTTTTTCTTTCTTTTACTTTGTTTTCTTCTACTGCATCACCTATTTTGAAGTCCCCAGCAGTACTGAAGAGGATTCTGCAGCAAGAAAGGAGATTACTCTGATCTTCATTGAGGATATCTCTTAAAGTAGGACACACCTATGGAGCTACAGCTGCCGGCGCTTAAGACCACAAGGAAACCTTTCTAGCTAGTTCTGCGGGGCTACCTATGCCAATTTCATACGCTGATGACATCCCTCCCATGTGAACATGGGCAGCCCCATGCCCTCCTCAGTTCTTTTCTTGCTGTCAACCATCATAAGTCTGACTTCACGGAGATACCGCCAACTTCAGTCGACCGCAGAACATTCGATCTTCCCTGTGTCAGCTTTCACCATTCATCACTGTAGGGTGACAGCCAGAGGTGCAGTACCCTGCGGGAGCCCTTTTTTTTTTTTTTTTGTTAGGGGAGGAGCTGGCTCTCGGGTGGCGCTGCCCTCGCAGATGTATTACATAGTGCTCGCGGGTTGGTCAGCAACAGTCGCAGACTCCTCCTCCACCCCAGTTCTACTTCTCCTGCCATCGAGAAAGCAGCACCTTGCCTGCTGAAGTTTTCTATGTCACCGTTGTGGCATAGTGTTTTCGATGCAGTTTTCACCTCGGCCTAGTCCGTCCAGTTCTGCCATCCGTTCCAAGCCACCCTGCAGCATTTCTTCAGGAATCCGGGAACACCTTTTCTTACTTTTAAGCGGCGCCAAGTCTATTTCTTGTTTTCATTTGTTTACCGCGAGTCATGTCTGGTTCATCCAGGAACGAGAAACGTTCTTTGAAGACGGACCAGCCTTCCATGCGTCGGTGTCTCTGTGGCCGGCAGATTCTGCCATGGACCAGCATGACCGATGCCTCTCCTGCCTGGGTCTGTCTCACGATAAGGATAATTGCGACGCTTGTGTCTCCATGGACCTCAGAGTACTGGAGCACCACGTGTTGAAAGTTGTCCATGCTCTGCTGACTTTTGGAGGGTGGCTTTGCACGAGGGACTCCAAGTGGAGGTCTCTCCCGCCCTTCCTCCTGGTTCTATATGGACTGGAGAGGAGGGGCCTCCTTCCCTTTTGTCCTTGCCAGGGGGAGGTCCCTGTCATGCCAAAGAAATGGTCTGGTCCTCTTGGGGACCAGGCTGAGAGTACTGCACAGGCAGTCGCCTCCAGGTGTCGCGGTCCACACCCGCTGGGCCCTGCAGGTGGCTCCTCGGCGTCGTCCCTGATCCTGGATCAGTTTGCGGCTCCAGTAATCAGGATGGCGCTGTGAGTGGTACTGGGCCCATCCACGGTGCAGTTTGTGGCACTGAAGATGGGAGAACCCCTGGTGTGGCTAGTCTGGAGGTCTTTTGGATCTCCTCCTCTCCAGAGGAGAATGATCAGGGGGCTGATCCAGCTGGCAGTTGGACTCCTTGGAGGCAGAGGTATCTCCAGTGCCCAGTACCTTGGTGCTCTCCCTTGCATCTCTTCCCATGGCTCTGACTGTTGCAGTTGGTGCCGGCTCCCACACAGTGAGTGTCACCAGGAGCAGGGCTGTCGATATGACTTTTGGTCTTTGGGGATTGAGGTTCCGACCTCGGGGGCTCATACTAGAGCTATCCCCGGCGCTGTCTGTCTTCCTGGGGCTGGGACAAGCAGCCTTCCGTGCGGGGTCCTGGGGGAGTCGGGGAGTCCTTGGCAACGGGAGTGAGGAAGAGGTCACTGTCTGAGTCGTCTGGGTTGAGAGGGTGGAGTGAAGGGCAGCGGCCTTCCCTGGGCACCCTTTGAGGTTTAGGGAGGAGCCGCAGCGCTGAGCCCTCCTTTTCTCCCTTGTCCCCTTCAATTTTTCCTTTTTCTTTCTTTTTCTCTCTCTCTCTCTAGTTAGTGGATCACTTTACTTCTGAAGTGATTTTCTTGTTTTTTTTTTGTTTTTGTTTTTTTTTTTATGCAGAACACCGACTCTGAAAGACTCTCTTAAGATCTGTGCCTGCAGGAAGAAGATCATCCCTGAGAAGGACGACCACGATGCCTGTGTCCATTACCTAGGCCTGGATGGCGACATGCAGGCCTGCGAAATTTGCCGTGGCTTCAGCCAGGCTTGCCAGAAGGCCTTGGAATCCTTCCTGCTGAAACAGAAGGTCACCTGCATGGAGGAGGAGGAGCAACAGGCGAGGAGCTCCTCCTCTTCCTCAGCCCTGTCCTCTAGATTTCATTCTTCCAAGGCTTGGGATAAGTCGGCCGGGAAGCACAAGCACCCAGGGTAAGGAACCGAGCCAAGAATAGGTCTTCGCTGGCTCGTTTGAGATTGCCGCTTCATGCGTCAGTCATAGTGGGGCCATCCTTTGCTTTGGCGGTGGCCTGCCACCCATGCCGTCACTTCCACAGGGCTTGTTTTGGCAGTGCCCCCCCAACCAGTCTTACCCTTGTGGGTATGTGTTCTTTGGTGTTTGGCCCTGCCAACCTTCCAGTCCCTGCTGTTCAGGCCCCTATTCTCCATGGGCTATCAGACACGGAGTCCCATGTAATCCCGCAGCTCTGTCCTTTGCCTTTTCCACGGCCCGTGCCTTGTCCTCGGGACTCCAGTCTCAACCGGTGTCTCCCCAGTCCGCAATTCAGTCGCCCGCCCCTTCTCCGATGACTACTCGGGTCATAGGGCAGATGCCAGGGCCTTGGCCAACTCTGTCACCATCCTTGGCCCTGCCACTGGATCCGCCCACTCTGTTTTTTTTATCCGCAGCCTCTCTGTGTTCTGACACTGATCTCTATTAACTGCCAGTTAGTGCTTTATTCACTCTGGGACTTCATGCAAAATTGGCTTGTCCCTCTGGGGACAGCAGTGCAGGGGTCTGCCAAACTGAGCCCAACGCCACCACATTCCTCGACATTGCGTCCTGCCCTCCTTTGGTCTTCGACGCCATCAGTGTCTCTTTCTAAGCTAGGCAAGGACGAGTACCACCCTGACCTTCTCTCTCCCAGTGATGAGAGATTCAAAGGCGATGGGGGGCTGCAGGCCCCTTGCACTCCATCTCCATGGTTTCCTCAGGGGGCGAGGACTCTACAGGTTATATCCCTCGGTCCCCCCCAATGACTTCTCTTTCATTTCTGTAATGCAGCAGTTACGGACTGCCTGGGGTTTGAGGTGGAAGAGCATTACCCTGCCAGGTGACATTTGACACACTACAGTCAAACCTGCCTTAAACACATACCCACGGGACTTGGTAAAATTGTACATTTAAGCGGGCTATGCGGTTATGCGATCTTGGTGTCCTGACTCCTCCAGGTGATCTGGTAATGCTCCTTTTGGCCAATACTGCAGTTTGTGCATCCCAAAACGCTCAATTTTCGTGTTGTTGAGCAACACAGCGTCGGCAGCGTATATCAGAAAGCGAGGCATTGGCAGCAAGGAGTATGTAAAGTACTGTGCTGTGTGGATACCTAAGTCTGTTTTAAGAAAGTCAGTAATTACAAATAGACTGCCTGACCCTGCATTGGCCTGATGCACTCCTGTATACTGTTCACCGTTACCATGGACCCAGAGGTGCTCAGGAAGTTTTAAAGGTAGCCTTGGACCTTGATACTTGGTGTTCCAAATCAGCCTGAAGGGCATGGTTCTCTGGGTTGATACACCCAGCTCCATATGACCCAAATTCTGTTTCAGCTCAGGATGGGATTCCTTGGTCAAGGTCAATCCTGCACCAGATCCACAGAAGTTTCCGCTGTCTGCTTGGCTCTTGCGCAGAGAAGATACAAGAGGGCTGGTTATTACTTGGGTGTAGTCCACACCATGACGCACTCCAGGAAGAATGCTGTGCAGCAGTCCTCTAGTAGAGTCAGGGACACGGTTCACTGTAAGTGCTTCCCTTCTGGAATCAGACCCTTGGCCTAGGATCAGACATGGATGTTCTCTGTTTTCATTAAAGCCTTCCACAAACTCTGCCCTTGCATCCTGTGGGTCTCATAGCTGGAAAACTGAAGGGGGTCTTGGAAGCCATTATGGATTCTCTAGTTGATTATTTCTTAGAGCTGTCCCTGTGGCCTGTCACCCAGAAGATGCTGTTCCTCATGGTCATTTGTTCGGCAGGAGGATTGAGGAAATCCATTTGCTGCCCCACAAGGATCTATACCTGGTGTTTCATTTGGAAAAGGTGATTGTCTGCTCATTTCTCTCTTTCACCCCTCCAAATGGCTTCTGCTTTTCAAAGGCATCGGGGGGGATTGCCTTGCCTTCATTTTGCCTGGACCCCAGGAATCTGGAGAAACATCCACGTTCTCTTGGCTTTTAAAGGATTTTCAGTATTTACTGGAATTGCACCAGATCCTTTAGTCACACTGCTTGCCTTTTCTTTATCGCTTCATGATGTCAACTGTGAAATTAACACACGTGGTTAATATGCTCTTCTACTAGGTACGGCCCAAAACCTATGGCCTCTGCATAGAACCCAGGGATATGAACATTCTGAGTGTAGCACTTACTCTAATGTCTGCTGTACCACTGTGGGGGTTAGCAACATAAACCAAGCTCTCTAGAAGATTTCATGTATTTATTTTTTTAGTTCATTTTGCTGACCAGGTAGGTGCACTAGACATAATTGAATGCCTTTTTTTTTTTAGGTACGATATAGGAGGATTAACGCCATGCAAGATACAGTGAGTGCAGCAGAACAATAAAACAACAAGATTAGGTGAACAATCAGAAATACAAACCAGCAGTACATAATAGCAGAACTATTACCAGGACACATACAATTCAGTAGTGGAGTGGGGAAGGACACTACTGTAGGCATCAGTATAAATTACAGTGAATAGTAAATGGCAGGTACCAAAACTTTTCCACAACACCTAAGGTAAACATGATGCATCAGATTAGAAGACAGAGTGTGTCAAGTGCATAAACATGCAGTTGTCGGTGGAAATGAGGTGCTTTTGGAGATCAGTCTTAAAGATGGAATGAGACACTGAGGAGCATAAGGTAAGGGGTAAGGAGTTCCAGTACCAAGGAGCAAAGTAGGAAAAAAGCCTATTTACCCATTATAGTGACACATTTAGGTGTTGCAAGTAGCTTAAGGTCCATGGACTGAAGGGGATGCGATTGATCAGACGTTTTAAACATGGCGGCAGGGGTACCATACCTGACAAACTTGTTGATGGTACACCCTAGAGCATAGTGCATGAGAGACCTAGGAGATAACCATCCTAGGTTACTATAAAGGTCACAGTTGTGCCAGCCTGTGCGCAGATGAGGCAAAGTGACAAATACCATTGTAAACTGTGATCCATTTGGAGAGAATACAGGAGAGTTTGAATTTTTACCTCTGATTTGTTGTTTTTTAAGGAATTGTATGACTCTAAGGCATGTTGGGGTAACTTGGTAATGTGGCAACCCTGACTTTAGAAATCTGAGACTTTAGATTGACTAAGCTGCTAACTACTATTCCTCATCAGTTCCTGACTGGGGATCACTAGCTGTGCAGAGTGTTTCATTGGATCTGCTTGTTCCTTTTTATTTAAGCCTGGTGTCTTAGGTGAGCAAATTTAATTTTCTTCTCTTTGGAATTCCCTCCTGCCAGTAGCTTGTAAGTGGTGTTCCTGCCGAGGGGTTAGTTGATGAGGGGTTTTTATTTGTGGCTTGGTCTGTGCTTTTTTTTGGGGGGGGGGGGGCTTTGTTGCACTTCAGTATTTATTTTTTTGTAGGCAGTATTTCATGTCCTGCTGTTGCTTTGGTCCTCAGGGCGGAGGAAAGGGACTGCCCAGCCATACTGTCCCTAGCCAAATGGCTCTGTGTGGCCATTAGACTGGCATATATGTCTTGGGGCCTTTCGACTCCTCCTTCGGACTTCAAGCTCACTCTCCTTGAGCTATGGCTGCATCAAAAGCCACGCGTGATTTGGTGCCCCCGGAAGACTTGCAAGACCACTGTTTTGGACCTCTCTCCGTACCTTCACTAGACATTATAGCCTGGATATGCTTAGCTCAGCTGACACTGCTTTCGGCAGATGCATGTTAGGCTCAGTTGTACGGTACTGACCCTCCTGGTTTGGGACTGCTAATTAGGGCTTGTACCACAACTGCCTGCCTGTAGAAGTCTACACACAAAGGGGTATTATAATTTCCTTATCAGTAATTCCAGTTGTGTGTAGGCTCCGCCCATAGGCAGAAGGGCTCACAGAAGTTTCAGTGCTGTATGCCTTTTTGCCATATGTCTTCTGTCCTGTCTGGCAGTGTATAGAGTGCCCTTAGTTCAAAGGTCAGTGGAGCTGTAGGCCACGGTTACTTAATTACCTGATACTATTACAGGGTTCGATCTACAGTCTTGGACAGAATGTTTGACAGAGTGTATATTGGTAAAAAGCTGTGTCCCCACACTCTGACTTCTCAATCTGTCCCAGCTGAGAAGGGAAGACCGGCTTATACCATTACTGCTTGGCTATGGATGGAACCTGTACACAGTTGGAATTATAGTTGGCTCGGACCACAACATGCAGGTCTGCCCGATTTGTAAGGGTTTTAACACTGCCACCCAGTGTTTTCGAAAAGGGGCTTTAAGGAGGCAGTTTTTAAAATTGCAGGCAGAAAGTAGCTGACATGGAGAAGGAGCTCCAGCAAAAGAGTTCTGTTGTATTGCTGGCCCACTCCGGGTCCAGGTCATCCAGATCCTGGGAGAAGTCATCCAGGACCCATAAGCTGAAGCACCAGGAGAAGAAGACCTCTCCAGTGTGCTTCAGGTCACCCCTCAGCACAACAGGTACACCTCTACACTGTTGACCACTCCGGCGGCGATGCCACTCATGCACCCCCTGACTGTTGACCTAACTTCCAGGTCAGGGCATGGCATGGGCACTGCCAGGCCTAGTACAGCTGGTACATTGCCACTGACATGAAGGGACATGGCTCTTTCATCGACTTTCACTGGTGCACCCATCGACCACAGGGCACCGACATCTAGGCAGTGCTGTCGTCCTTCATGGACATGCTTCCTACGCCTGTTGTCTCCTCCTGTACCAGGAGGCCCTTTGATGGGGACCTGTAACTCAAACCCCCTGTGATGACGCACCCTAGGGCTGTGTCTCAGCTGCCTCCTCAAGCGCTGATGACCTTGAGAGCCCACTCACTTCTACTTGTCGACCAGGCCAACTGTGAATTCGATTATAATTCTAATCTCGTGATGCAGGATGAAGAGGAGGAACCTGAGGATTGTGTGGAAAATCCTTATGAAAGAACTAGTTTGACTGTCTCCATCTGCAGTGGGGACTCTGTAGTCTACACCCCATGGTCCCCTCCAGAGGATCCCTCTTTCATTACTGTGATGCAGCAGTTACAGGCTGACATGAGTTTTGATTTGGAGGAACAGGATACCACCAAGGAAAACATCCGGAGTCACTTGATGCTCCCCTATTATGCTACCACCTCTCCTCCCTGCTCTACAGGATGCTACCTTTGCTGCCTGGTATAGGCCGAATGTCCTCCTTACAATACCAAGAATGGCAGAAAAAATGTATGACTCCCTCTGGGAAGTATACAGCTCCCTCTAGGAAATCAAACCTTTCTTTGCTAGCTAACCTGAAGCAGATTCTGTAGTAATCAGTGCTGCCCGTGATAGGTCAAGGGCACTATAACACCTCTCAGCTGCCTTCCTCCTGATGAGTACAGGAGGCTAAAGGTTCTAGGTAAGAGAAATTTCGTCTCGGCCTCCCTGGGTCGCAGAATTGGCTGTTGGGGCTCATATGGTCACGTACCAGAATACACTCTGGAGAAAGACCGAAGCAGCTGCTCAGGTCTTGCCAGATAGTACAATTAAACAGGAGCTTCGCAAAGTTCTCACAGCTGGGGCTGATAATAGGAAAATACCTGCTTTGTATGGCCTATGATATGTCTGATACTTTGGCCAGGGATGCTGCCTCAGTAATATTCCTAAGGAGGTACTCCTGGCTTAGGGTGACAGGATTTGCAAATGACGTATAACAGCCCTTTCTCAGTGCCCCTTTAGTGGATACAAATTATTTAGCTCAGATATTCAGGATATTCTCTCTAACCTTCAGGCCTTATGTAGGACCCTGAAGTCCGGACACTCCCTATATCATACCCAATCAAGGGGTTGACAGAGGATAGCTTTTTGCCTGGCTGGTACTAGACACTGTCCTACCACCAGACAACCAGTTAAGATCAAGGGATCAGGAGCCTTGCCAACCCCAGGCACCACTCCAGGTGTGCACTCAAAAGCCCGTGGCGGTGGTGGCACAGCAGGTGCTGCCACAACTGGCTCTGCCTGATTCCCTTTACACCCTCAACCACGACCACCATTACCTCCAGAGGTGGTTGTTAGGGGTTGGTTCTCTCTCTCTTGCCAAATCAGTGGAAGGAGGTGACATCAGATGCCTGGGTCCTGGAAATCATAGCACAAGGTAATTCTCTGGAACTTCTAGAAACCCCTCTGATCATCTGGTGCCAATGCATTATCCTCCAGGTCACATTCCTCCACTCCTGGAGGAAGTGCGCATTTTGCTTTAGAAGAAGGCTGTGGAACCTGTGCCCTTAGAACAAAGAAACACAGGGTTCTACTCTTGGTACTTCCTAGTTCTAAAATGGATGGGAGACCTGTGGCCTAGTCTACAGCTGAGGGATCTGAACTTTTTTATAGAGTACAAAAAGTTCATAATGGTCACCCTACAGGGCCTGCTCCCACTGCTGCAAGCAGGGGATTGGATATGTGCCCTCCAGTTCAGAGTATTGCCTTATGGCTTATCCTCTGCACCATGGGTCTTTACTAAATGCTTGGCGGTGGTGGCAGCAGCCCTTTGCAGGGAAGAACTGTGTCTTTCCCTACCTGGACTACTGACTCTTGAAAGCCCACTCAAGGGATAAGCTCCTGCACACCTTGACTCAAACACAGATGATGATCGATGCTCTGGGAGTTACTGTCAACATACCCAAGTCTGTCTTGACACCTTGTCAATGCCTGCAGTACATTGGAGCAGTCTTGGACACAGCTCAAGGTTCAGCCTTCCTGCCCCTGGACAGGGCCAAGCATCTGATTGCCCAGGCCCAAATAGTCCACAACAGCCAGTATGTCTCAGCCAGGGCATTCCTTCTGCTCTTGGGCCTTACAGCAGCAGCCATTGTTACAGTACCCCTGGCCAGACTGCACATGAGGTTCTCCCAGTGGACCTTGAGTCCAGTGGGATCACTCTGCACATAAATGTTATAGAAATGCTAGCTGTTCTGTATGGCCTACAGGTCTTCCAGGCACACACATCTGTCCCTGGGTCCTCTGTTAGTGCAAACGGACACTATCAGTGTGATGCATTACATCAACAAGCAAGGAGGGACTTGTTCTGACATCCTGTGCTGGGAAGCGATGAGAGTTTGGTATTGGACACTGGAACACAGTCAAGAACTGTCAGCAGTGCATGGTCCATGCACCCAAAATGTCTTGACAGACTAAGCAGGTCATAGTCCAGAATGCACGAGTGGGAACTGCTGATCTCAGTAGTAGATCTGTTCAACAGATGGGGTCATCCAGAGCTGGACACTTTTGCATCCCCACACAATGCAAAACTACCACTTTTCTGCTTGCTCTCTAGATCCTGAAGTTTTTTTAGACGAGACACGTTGTCCTCCTCTTGGAAGAGGAGGTTCCTGTACGCCTTCCCTCTAATTCAGAGAGTGCTACTCAAGCTCCAGATGGAGGGGGCAACTTTGATCTTCATTGCTTCCCTATGGCCTCGTCAGGTCTGGTTCCCTCTACTGCAACAGTTGGCAGTGGATCCACCACGACCCTTGCCCTTATGCCAGGACCTGCTGTCACAGGAACAGGGAACCCTGGTACATCCGGATGTCAGATTGCTTCATCTTTACATATGGCTTCTGAAAACATAGCCATTGCCAGGTTTGGGATTTCCCAAAAGGTGACAGATGTCCTGGTGGTTGCCAGAAAGTGTTCCACCAGATCCACTTATTCTGTGAAGTGGCAGTGGCTTGCTTTGGGGGCCACTTCTCATTACTTAGATCCCTGTACTTGTGCATTTAATCAGGTTCTGGAGTATCTGCTGTCCTTATCAGATGCAGGCCTATGGTATTCCTCTTATCATGGTGTACTTGGCTGCTATTTCAGCCTTCCATGTGCCTATTGAGGGTCATATGGCTGCCCAGCTGGAGGGGGCCTGTACGTTCTTGAGAGGCATTCTGCACTTGAAGCCTATCTGCAATCCAGTGCCGTCATGGGACCTGAATTTTGTTTTGGAGAAGCTTACTTTGGCTCCTTTTGAGCCAACTGCGACTTGTGGCTTACGCTTCCTTTCTTGGAAAGCATTGTTTTTGGTTGCCATTAGTTCTGTTCGAAGGATTTCAGAGCTACAGGCTCTAATGTGTGAGCCTCCTTATTTGATTTTCCACAACGACAGGCTGTCTTTACATACTAATCCTAAGTTTTTACCAAAGGTGTTGCCCGAGTTTACTTTAAATCAAACCATCCACTTGCCAGTTTTATTTTCCTGAGCATGCCAATCCAGGGGAAGCACTGCTCCATACAGTAGTTGTACATGGAATACGCTGTACTCTCTACACTGCATATCCAGGGGAAGCACTGCTCCATACAGTAGATGTACATGTAATACGCTGTACTCTCTACACTGCATATCCAGGGGAAGCACTGCTCCATACAGTAGATGTACATGGAATACTCTGTACACTGCATGAAGAACTGCAGAAAGCAGTGTCATTCACCCCTGGAAAAAGGGAGCACCCTAGTTTCTAAACAGTGCCGTCCAAATAGTCAGCAAAACTGTATTACTTTTTGTTAAGGAAGTACAGTAAGGAACTTCTTGGGGTTGTTCGTGGTCGTTCCAGTAGAGGCACGGCCACATCTGTCTGTTTCAAAAATGTCTGCTGCAGAAATCTGTGCAGCTGGCACCTGGAATACTGTCCTTGCTTTCACTAAACACTACATTCTGGACATTGACTCTTGAAAAAGGGCTGGCTTTGGCCTAGTCGTGCTTCAGGGCCTGATTTCTTAGGCTTGTAGGCTCCAGCCACCTAGATTATTTTGTTGTCTGCACTGCTTGGTACTCATTTCACAGGTGTGGCCTGTTGAAAGATCCTCTGAAGAAGATAGAGCAGTTATGTACTCACTTTAACAGTAGATCTTCGAGAGAATCTCTTTCAACAGGCCACGCTGTTCCACCCTTCTTCCCCCTATGGAATTCTGTGACTCTTGAGTGCTGTCATCTTCTCTCTGAGGATCTACATGCTGTTCTCTCCTTCGCCTGGTTGGCAGAGCCCTAGGTTCTCTTCTGGTTTTCTGTAAGGAAGTCCTTCAAGTATGATCTCCAGGGAACTGAGGAAAGAAGGGCAGCTCACGTTTAAGTAGTAGCCTACGTTTGATGTCATCGTGGGTGGCCCGACTGCTTGTAAAAGTTTCTGTGTGGTCCTAGTGCCTGGCAGCTATAAGTTCCATAGGTGTGGCCTGATGAGAGATTCTCTGAGATTTACTGTTATGATGAGTACGTAACTGTTCTTTTCGCACCTCCTTCAAGGATAGCTCTCTTCATGGAGTCACTGCTTTAGAACTGTAAGCCGTTGGCATCAGGACCACTTCGAATTTTTTTCTAGCTGGGGTCACCCAAATTAATGCATGGCGGTGCTGCCTGTGTGACATGGGCAGCCTCATGTCTCCTACATTCCTGCCATCAGCCATTTTTAATTGCTGGAATAACTCTTTTTTTTTTTCTTTATGTACTGTTTTATCATTACATGAGGTCATTGACTACTTTGAAGAAACTCTGCTTTTTTTGCTGCTGTCTGTGCCCGTTCATGTTTATCAGGAAGATCTTGAAAGCTGTGTAGATTGGTTACTTTGTCCAAATTTAAGTCTGATCCATAGCACCTTGGTTAAACTTTGTGAATCTAAATGACTACATCGTTATGGCAACACCAGCTTTTATTGTTACCTCATTTGTTTTGTCACCTGTTTTTGTGATTACCAGCTGTCATTTCTCTCAGCTGAACAGGATTGTTATAAATGAGACCTGTGCTCCACTTGCTTTGCAATGAATACAGTGAAATACATTGATACTGAAATTGATGTGATTGAGTACCTCTTTGCCTGTTAGGGGCATCCTTTAAGATGAATGTTTAAGGTTAAATATGTGTGTGTACTGCTATTAACCAGTTCCTAACAGATTCTTTTGAAAATGTGTAGACTTGGACATTTATTTGATTTCACATCAACTGAAACCAAGGTCAAAAGCGAAGTTTATTTGCCTAGTACCCTCCAGATTTCATAGGGGTACTGATTTAGTGATTGTGGACATAGTACATATATGTGCCTGTTTACTTGATTTTTAGATTGGTTTTGTACTTTATAAATCCTGTATAGCATTTTTGATACAAGTTGTATAATATATGCTATACAAAATAAAGATTGTATTGTAGCAGATAAGAAAATGGGATACAAGTAACCTGGTACCTGGTCAGAGACTGTATTTCCGTTTTTTTTTTTTGGGGGGGGCCTTATCTTTCAATTTGAGAGACTGCCTCCAAACCCTTTCCTTTGGGCTTCCCACCAAGGTGACCCTGTCTGCCCGCCAGACTCTCCCTAAACTGCCAGCCTCTGTTGTCATCTCCTCCTCTGTTTTGTCCAGTGATTCTAGCGTAACCGTGGTGGGAGGGCCTCGCTGCATCCATGGGGTGGTGGTGGTGGGGGGGAGTATATGCACTATCTGGTCCCTAAACCAACATCCAGAGCTGAACTGCTAGCTGGTCAGTTTGCATGAGATGGACTCCAGAGGGGCCATCATCTAGTGTGCTGAAGGTGGTGTTTCCTCTTTTCTTCTCTCGCGTACTTCCCCAATGCATGCCTGCAGCAGCGTTCTGGTGGCATGTGGTCACGTACGCTGCCAAGGATGCCTGTACCAGGAGGAGCAGTGCGGCCTTCACTCCCAGGAGGAAAGCATCCATCAGATGCTCCGTAACCTTTCCTGCCGGCTGCTGTTTCTGAAATCCCTGGTCTCTGAATGTAAACTGAAGTCACCAGCATGCCAGAGCAGATCCTCACAGCGTGGTGCCATGGAGCTGACCCTTACATTTCAAGTTTCTTTTGTGTGTATTTGTAACTTTCCTGGGGTTCCATGGAACCAACTTGGACCACACATCTGTCCTAATTTGCTTTGTTGTAGACGTGGTACTTTAATTCTCCCTAAGTTTGGAAAAGCTCTGGATGTAAATTACTGGCAGAAGTGCAGTGTGTATGGTTTTGTAATGCAGAGCATCACAAGTTTAATCTCGAGTTGAATTTCTGATATGTTCACAGAAGTAGATGAAGCTGGAATGAGTGAGACTGAAGAAATCTCTGAGAAAAAAGCCACTTCCACAGAGAACAAAGACACTGAGGTACAGGACAGACATGTATATCAGTAGAGGAATCCTTTTGTTTTGTAGCATGCAGCTCCCAGAGTCCCACCTGGGCTTTTTCTTTTTTGTAGCTTTATTTTTATTAAAAAGAAATGGCATTCACATCAGCAGTACATACAGTGATCTCAGAATTCTTTCCTATACAAGAAAATGTAAAGTAAAGTATAAACAATTAATAGTAGTCATGAGCAGTACAACCTGTGCAGGGTCAGAACGTGATATTTTAGGGAGGAGGTAGGAGCAGGCCAAACCCCACCCCCTCCCTGGGCTCTTAAAACAACAGAACGCAAGGGGCCCAAGTGGTTCCTCATCTTGATAGTGTGATGTAATCATCAATCAGAGTTCCAAGAATTGTGGGCTTCTTATTGTTGGCACAGACTTCCAGACACACAAGGGGTAGTAGCCGAGTGGACTGTTATCAGTATGGTCTAAATTTTTAACACCACTCATATAAATGAGAAGCGTGTTCCTTGGTGTAAATTGAGCAAGAGAGGGAATCCAGCCAAGGAGAACATACAGCAGTTTTCATAGGAGATGTTCGAGCTTTAAATCTGCAGTAGTATAGGAGGTACTGGCTGTTGGGAGCTCACAACTACTCCAGTCCTAACCACTCTTCAGTAGCGTCACTGCAAGCAGTGGTATAGGGCACCGATGGCAGGAGAAGCTCACGTCTGCTCCAGTCCTAGCAAGAATCACTTTAGACAATGGCTGTGAAGCTAATAGTGGTTGTGGAGAAGCTCACAACTTCTCCATACCGGTTTACGTTTTCAGTTTGTCACTTGGGGTTTGCTGAAAATGTAATTTGGCAATTAAGATTTTAGCATAGCCCCCTCTATTGAAGTGTAGACTTTGAAGCCTCATTTCAGTCAATGAGCTGTGAATGACTTGTTTAATGGCATCACCATAGTAGGTCACAAGGCAGCCCAAGAGGCCAGACTTCGAGTCCTTGGGCACTGTGACGGGGGAAGTCGCAGCACATTAAAGAAGCAGTCCCTAATGCACCATGGTCTGAAGCCTCCTTCAGTCGTACCCACGGACTTCTGCTGCTTGTTGTAGCAGGACATTCGCCTGCTGCAGTCAACATAAAGATGAAATCGGGTAGAAAAAAATCTAAACTGCTGAATTAGGAGCAGCAGATCTCGCCAAAAAAACTCCTACCAAAAACAAAATCTCTCCATTATTTCACTTAAAATTTACAAGCCTTTTTTTAATCACCTTTATTACACTGCATGTTCAAAAAAGCTGGTTTAAGTGAAGAGCTACTGACGTCTACTTCAGCAGCTAGTTTGGCTTGTCTGTCGGTGCAGTGGTAGCC
This sequence comes from Neoceratodus forsteri, assembly GCA_016271365.2. Classification (NCBI taxonomy): domain Eukaryota; kingdom Metazoa; phylum Chordata; order Ceratodontiformes; family Ceratodontidae; genus Neoceratodus; species Neoceratodus forsteri. The sequence goes on along the minus strand of JADMNL010000022.1, from coordinate 6,794,068 downwards.
CTGCCACTTGTCATGCTGGCCACCTGGGTTTGGAGGCATGTCCAGGTCGTTGGGGGCCAGCTGGGGATAGGAGGATTGAGCATCCCACAGGACGCTGTCCTTCCTTGGGGAGGAAGGGAGGCAGGGTTCCAGTCTTTGCTGAAATACTGCCATCTGGATGGCCACAGGTGGCAGTGTAGCTGGAGGACCAAGAGTGAGGGGGACTTTGCTGACATTGGGGTGTTGCCATGCTCATCTTGAGGACACAGCCCCTTGACATCCATGCATGCAGAGTCCCGGGGGGGTTTCAGAACGAGAAAAGGAAAAATAGAACTGCACTAACCGCTGTAGATGTTGGACTACAGTACATTCGGGGCTGGCCTTGCCTACTGGAGAACGTCACCTGCTGAAGCGTAGTGTGTTTGGCAGGGGGGAGTAAAACTCCTCATCCACGTCCCCATGTGAGGGGGTATCAGAGATGGCATGAGGGAGGGCAATTCAGGTCAGGTAGAACAGTTCAGAGGTGCTTTGGGGGTCTGGAAGGAGTCGGTGGTCAGTGGAACAGGGGGTGTAATAATCATCAGAATTAAAAAAAAAAAAAAAAAAAAGTTGCATTAAACATTTTTTGGGGAAAGGCACTTGATTGGGTGCGCTGCAGACGTTTAGAGAATCTGTAGATGCATAGTACTGAATGTGGCAGGGGAGGTGGTTTTGAAATTCAGTGACAAACATGGCTTTGGAATGCCAAGAATAGTGCACAATTTCTGAATACTGCAGAAATGAAATTTGAGTATGGCATGGTCACAGTTTTATACTGCAGCAGTAAATACCATAATGCAGCTGTGACAGTTTCGAAATGTAGTAGGAAACGCAGAAATTCGGAATGTGGCAGGGTTGCAGTTGCAGAATATGGGGAGGTACAATCGTTTGAATGTGGTGGGATGCAGAATTTTGGAATGAGCGACATATGCTTTCGAAACATGTGGGGTGCACAGTTTCAGAATTAGGGAGGGAGGTGCACCCTTGGAATGTGATGGGGTTACACAATTTTAAAATGTGTCTGGCGCAGTTTTAGACCGGGGGATGGGGGCACAGTAGAAAACTTCACCCCTAGTGATCTCCTCATCTTCGTCCAACTGCTGGATCTGAATGCCAGTGGCCCCGCCTGTCCCCAGCAGTGCTTTGCTTGATCTGCAGCCTGCTGGGGCAAGATACTGATGTTCAGGTGAGAGGAAGCGGATGAGGATTGCTGTAGTGCGCTGGACTTTTAAAAACAAATTGTAAGTAGATTACCATACTGCAGCTACAAGACGGCTACACAGGACTCTCCATTGCATCTAATCTAGATAACTCGGAGTCTTGTCGGAGGGCAGCAGCCAAGGCCAACGGGATGCTGGGATGCATCACTAGGGGGATCACCTCCAGAAGGAGGGAAGTGATACTCCCTCTGTATAACTGCTTGGTGAGGCCACACCTCGAGTACTGCGTGCAGTTTTGGAGGCCACACTTAGAGGGACATTAGACTCCTGGAGAGGGTTCAGAGGAGGGCAGCCAAAATTATTTGGGGCTTGGGGGACAGGACCTATGAGGAGAGGCTCGAAGAGCTAAATATGTACACATTGGAAGAGAGAAGGGACCGGGGGGATATGATAGAGGTCTTCAGGTACATGAAGGGGGTAGATAAGGGAGGAACAGTCAGGGTGCTTCGAAGGAAGGAGGAGGGGGCCACTAAAGGGCATGGGTGGAAACTGGAGGGGGGAGAGATTCAGGGGAGAAAGGAGGAGGTGCTACTTCACTGAGAGGGTGGTGGAGCCATGGAATGCGCTGCCTAGGGGGCTGGTGGAGGCAGAGACGGTGGAGGGATTCAAGAGGGGGTGGGACAGGTACAGGGGAAGGGTTCTGGAAGCAAAATCCAATGCAGCGAGAATATCCAGAACTGGGAAGGGAGAAGCCAGAGAAGGCGAGGGGGGCAGCAAGGTCAGTTCCCAAGGGGGGGGTTGACCAAACGAACAGACGCGAAAGGCCATTGGGCCTATTCTGCTGGCATTTTAGTATGATGTTAGTAATAGATCAACGTGCCAGCTCCTTCAAACTTGTAACAGACTTGGCTGAATAATGTAATACTCACCTGACTCACAGCAACATGTAGTCCTAAAATGTTGTGGAATTAATGGAACAGCCAAGGATTACTGTTAGAGATAAACTTATGTACCAGTGCTCTGTCACTTTAAACATAAAAGGTCAGATATTGAAGTGATACCCACTCCACAGTGTCATATAAAACATCATAATCTTTTAAGTATAACTGCTAGATATTATGTTGTGGAGTGAATCTTAAAAGTGTTGGGCATGATGAAGATTAGCATATCATAACCTTAAACAGTGTGCATTACAGTCCCGGATTGAAAAGAAACAGAAAGCAGGCCAAGCTGTAGAGCCAACACTATCTTAAGCAAATGTTGCAGTTCATATTTAAAAGAATATGTCACCCGACTGGTGCAAAGTCCAACACAAAAGTCATGTGTAATAAATACATGTAACATCAAAATAGACTAGAGAGTTCATTGCACTGGAGTGAGTGGGAACCATAGCAAACCCCCCATCCCAGAGGCTTTTCAGTACTCGCATTCTCCATTTTGTTAGTGTTCACTGGTTCCATGTCCAGTTGTTGATCACTGTCTGCAACCCTTGGATGATCTTTGCACTCTTTTCAAGCATCCTTTCTCACTCTTTTGGGTCTGCAAAAAGATGCATGTGACAGGTGTACTGTACCCAGAGTTTAGCAGGGTAACAGTGCTGAACGGTACGTTGAATTCTCAGGTTTCTCCCCTCCCTACATCAGAACTTTTTTGACATTGGTGAGTCTATTAACAGAGATCAGGGAAAAGCAGGAATTTCCAGCCATCCACTTCGAGGTCCTTAGCGCGTGTCTTGTGGCCCTCAAGATTGAGTACCGTTGTGAGACAGAGACCATTTTTAAAAGTAAAGTTCTGGTGGTGTCTTCAGCGGCTATTCTTTGGGGAATGATATGGGTTACGTTTTTCTATCTGGAACTGGTGGACTGTCGCCTCTTGCCCCAAGACCTCTCCAAACCATGCTGCGATTGTCTCAGCCGGAGCTTCACCTTCAAAACCCTCCTTCATGCCGTTGATCTGCATGTTAGTGTCTCACGGCAAGTTTTTGCCACGTTTCTGCTGAGAGGAGAGAGTCTCCTTGACAAGTCCCACTGAAACCATGAAGGCCATGCCCGTGCTGCTAATCACCTCTGTGACCTGGGCATCCACTGTTTGCAGATGGTTAGTAAAGGCGTCAGGCTTGTTATTTAAAAGTTCGAGACTTAATTAATTTTTTGTGTAGTTGTGTTCAGCATGTGGAGGGTAAATCACCCGTTCTCCATCAGGGCCGCAATCCACTGCTTTCCCTGCATCCTTGCTTGGTTGCTCAGTGTTCAAAAAGTACTGGGAACTCACCACTGCTGATTTGGGCTTCCCCATAGCTGGAATTGCTTGACATTTGGTCAGCAGCTGGAGAATACTTATTAAAATTGATTTTAAGGTGATAGGGTGCCTTGGAGTGGGTGGGGGGTTTGCTGGCCTAAGGGTGTTTTGTTTAATATGGTGGCGGTGATCTGTGTTGGTCTGGTAATCCAGTTGGATTTCCACAGGGGGGGATTTGATAGTCAAAATGCATTGCAGTACTGTTCAACTCAAGCCCTGTCCACCACATTCAGAAATTGCTCATTCTAGGGACATGGATATGTTGTTCATCCACACTTATTGGCAGGTTCCTTGCCGCTTTAAATCTTGCCGGAAGGTCTTCAAGCTGGCTCCTCCCACCCAGGTGGTAAAACTCTCGGCTCCGCCCCATGACGCCAGATCTTCCTTACTGCTTGGAAGCTCAGGTTCCCTCCTTAGCGCTCTGCGTTCTCGACAGGTTCCTGGAGATTTCGGTCTTCAAAATCAATTGGAAGTTTTTTTAAACTTCCATCTTCTTCTTCTTCACTGTGGCGATGGCTCATTCGTTTTCTAGCTCTCGGAGGCGCCCGGCAAATTCCTCCAGGAAAGACCTGCACTCCACTTGCGTTTACTGTCTTGACTTGGATCATGATCCTCAACTTTGCGATTTTTGTTGTGCCTTTTCGGCCAGCTCTCTGGAGGATCGCGTGGCCCGTTCGGGGCTCGGGCGACCGGAAATTTTTCCCGCTCCGGAAGATTCCTCTGAGACTCGTCGGGCAGTGTCCGCGTCGGCTGTCTTGGCTGAACAGCTCGATCTTCTTTCCTCTGGGAAGGGGGCAGTCGCCCCTCCCTCTTCCTCGGTCGCGGCACTCATCCCGCTCTCCTTGAGTTCTCCTCATGCAGCTTCGTTCAAGGAGCTTCGGCCAGTCCCTTTCCTCGAAGGGAGAGGGCCCTTCGGGACCTGCCTCTCGGCCCAAGTCCAAGGAGTCTCAGGCTAAGTCCCTCCGTCGGCGCTGGAGGGAGCGGGAGAGTTCCCCCTCCCCTGCTGGCGGACGTTCGACTTCGGTCGAGGATGCGGCTCTGGCCGCTGGCCTCACAGTGTTCCCGTCATGTCAGCCGGCCAGTACTCCCGTCGACGTTGTCGAGTCTCTCGACCTGTCATCTGGGCTATCTTCTGCTGGAGCTGCCATCCCTTCGCCGGTTCCCCCGGTGGAGGCTGAGGTTCTGCCTGTACCTTCGGGTCGACAGACCTCGGCCCTTTCTTACGAGCCGAGGGAGGAGCGGGCACGCCCCGCTCCTTCCCAGGCCCGCCCTCGGTTCCCCCGAGGTTTTGGGTCTCGGTCTCTGTCCTCCTCTCGGTCTAGCCGCTCACGCCGACCTCGGCGTTCTCGGTCAGGGCACAGAGTCAAGTGGCATTGCCGTTCTTCCTCATTCCCCTCCTCGGATGAGGAGTGGCTTCGATGCCGATGGCGTCGACGTTACGAGGAGTTTATGTGGCAGCAGCTGTTGTTGTCCGGGAATCAATCGACCCAGATTCATTCTCCGGCTAGTAAGCAGCTGCCGCCCGATCGGCCGATGCAACCGCTCGAGGCAGTCGAGGTGCCCTCTCTGGGGCCGGTTGCTCGTCCGATCCCTGCTGCCCCACCGTCCTCGGTGGAACCCAGGCCGGGTCATGACATGTCCCGCAGGTTATCTGTTCCCCTCACTCCCGCCCGCGGCGGACGAAGAGCTACTCAGGCCTGAGGCAGCTTTTTGCAGACCCCTCGGAGCCCGAAATCGACTCCTCTATGTTTCCTAGCAGGAGGACCAGGGTCTTCTCTGGAACATTCCGTGGATGACAGCCCATCGTCCTTTATGGGTCTGCTCCAGCTCATCTCGGAATTCACCGGGATGCAGCTCGAGACCCGTTTCCAAACGGGCCCTTACCTCACGGAGATTCTAGACCGAGGGGGTTCACCTCGGAGGCCTTCCCGGTGGCTGAGGCGATTGTGGGCCCGGCCTGGAGCTCTGGCGGCGGCCTACTTCCTGTCCTGTGCCATCGGCCAGGATGGCCAGGAAGTACTCTGTCCCTGTCGGTTCTCTGCCGGTTTCTCGGAACACCCCTTGGCTGAGGGGTTAGTTACAGACAATGTTTTCCAGTGTTCTGGAAATGCTAGGGATATGGATAGGCCCCCTGACAAGGAGTCCAAAAGGATGGACTATGTCGGGCGCAAGGTTTATGCTGCGTCCTCCCTAGGTCTCCATCAGGCCAGCTCGGCTGCACTGATGGCACATTTCTCCCATGCCCTCTTGGGCTCCCTGGACGAGGTTCTCCCTCATCTCCCGGCTGACCTGCAGACCCACGGTCCGGTGGAGCGGACCAGGTAGGCGGTGGAGCAGCAGCTCGCAGATAGCCTGGAGCTAGCGACTCCTGTGCCAGATTGGTGGCAGCCGCAGTGGCCATGCGCCGCAGGGCGTGGCTGAGGTTATCCTCCTTCTCTTTGGAAACCCAGCATGAGTTGGCGGACATCCCCTTCTTGGGGACTGACCTTTTCGGCCCTGGAGTGGAGGGACACCTCCAGGGGTCCGAGAAGTCCGATACCACTCCGGACTCAGTCACTCCTGCCAGGAGGGACAAGGGCAGCCGACAGCCTTTGCGTAAGCCCCTTGGCCCCCCGGTTCCTGCGGCTTGACTCCAGACCAGCGTCTTCCTCTAAAAGGAAGCAGGGAGGTAAAGGCCCGAGAGCTCCTTCGGCCTCTTTCTCCCCCAAGCCTGCTCAGTGACGGGCTAGGGGCGCTGTCCCCGGCCCCGTCACCTCTGCCCAGGTTCCCCCGTGGGGGGACGGCTCCGCACCTCCTCCACCTGGTCCGCTTCCCGGACCTCTGAGGGTTGGGAGTGCTTAGGGAAGGCCCTGTCTCGGATTTGCGAGCAGGTCCCACCCTCTTGAGCCGTTGCCCCACGGGGATCTTGGGGTCCACAGCCTCTTCATTGGCCTGCTGACTGGCCTGGCCCTGTAAATAGAGGTAATCAGGAAGGCTGCGGATCCTCCTTCTGACCCTGGGTACGTGTCCAGGTATCCCTGGTCTCATACGGACGAGGGGCTTGCGCCCCATTCTTCTGCACGCCTGGATGGTGTCTCTGGCTTAGATATCCCATCCTTAGAACGGGCGTGTGGCTTCGCTCCTGGGCCTCCAGGACGCACTCACTCCTCGTTCCGTCCATTTCCAGGGAGACTCCTCCTTTTCCTAGCAGGGATCTCCTTACGAGTTCCAGGCCAGGCCCTTCGGTCTCGACCCAGCTGCTTCAGCGGCAGCGAGGGGCCCGGGCGTAACCCCACCCGGATGGCGGCCTGACTTCAACCCTTTCCAGGGGAAGGGGTCGATCCAGAGTTTTGGGTCTCAGGCGGGTCTCCTGTTATCAGAGCCACATTGGAACTCGTGCCTTAGCGGGTGATCCTTGTTCGGGACCAGGCTCGACTCTTGAGTCCGAGCCCGGCTCCGGGCGGACAGGGCTGAGGTTCTTCCTCCCTTACCTGGTCAGGTCTGACTGGGCAGTTGTGCCCTGCCGGGACCTCCTGCTCCTCCTGGGCCTCGTGGTGGCCGGCCCAGCGTGGTCTGTTCCATGCGTTCCCCTTGGGGGGACTGGCCAGCCAGCGGTCACAGTGCTGCGTTCCTTCGGACCAGTTCGTGACTACGGCCCGGGAGTTAGGGAACGCTCTCCTTCGGACCATTCCAACTCTTGCAGGAGTACATCCTGTTCGTCCGCCCCGAGTCGACGGTCTGCTCTGACCGATGCTTCTCGGATGGGTTGGGGTGCCCATCAAGGGGAATACAGAGTGCTCCGCCTCTGGTCCTTTCAGGAGTCCTGATGTCTTTCCTACCCGCTGGAGCTCATGGCGGTCCGCTTGCTTGCACCGCTCGCTCAGTTTGTGCGGGGTCCAGTGGTTTAAGTCCAGGCGGACAACACCACGACCATGTGCTACCGACCCCGCCAGGCTCAGACGAGCCCCTTGCATCTCGTAAGGAGGTTCTTCGTATTGGATCTTTCGCGCAGCTGGGAGGCGGTGTCCTAGCCATTCGATGGCAGGAGCCTTCAGTACCCTGGCTGATGCCCTAAGCCGGGCATAGGCTGCGCCTCACGAGTGGTCTTTCCTGCCGGAGGTAGCACAGGATCTTCTCCCTCCTTCTCTCCAGGGAGAATACGAGGCCGAGACTGTCTCATGCCGGCCCCCTCAGCAAGGTTTGCTGTAGGGGATGCCGTCGAGGCCGCGGACCGAAGGCCTCTCCCCCGCCTCTCCCCCATTTCCCTTGACCCACGGGCAAGGCGAGGAGGGACTAGGCGCAGGCGATGCTGGTAGCCCCAGACTGGTTGGCCAGCTCTGGTATCCAGCTCTCCTCAGTCTCAGCCCCAGGCTCCCGAGGCGGCTTCCAGCCCGCCCGGTCCTGATCTCTGTTTTCAGGGGAAGGTTTTTCCTTCTGGACCGTTGATCCCTGCACCTAAAGGCCTGGTCCCTGTGCGGCTTAGGGTGGGGCCTGGAGTCTTTCGGCACGGTCCTTGATGTTCTCGAGGCGTCCTGCCGGGAGTCGGCCTAACTTGCTCTCCTTCAAATGGTAGATTTCTCCATTTGATGTTGGGACAGGGCCTGGGGCCCCTGTCCCGTCCCTCGGCGAGCATTCCGGACCATCTCCGGTCCGTTCTTTTGAACCAGGGCTTCGGCCGACGACCCTCTGGGTGCTTCTGTTGGTCACCCGTCTTCTGGGGCGCGGGCCGGAAGGCAGTCGGTGGCGCAGAAAAGGTGGTCTGGCGCTTTTCTAGGCCTCGACCACACCTCCCCTTCGGGGGTATCCCCAATTCTGTGGGATCTTCGCTGGTATGGGCTTAGCTCACGAGCAAGCCGTTCGAACCTTTGCACAGGTGCGAGTTCCCCACCTGCTGTGGAAGAACACCTTCTTGGGGCTACTCCACCATCCAGAAGGAGGGGAGAGTTCCAGGCGCTCCTTTGAATCCCCCTATCTGGTCTTCCACAGGGACAAGGTTGTCCTGCGCCCCACCCGAAGTTCCTTCTGTTGGCGGTGGTGGAGTTTTTTCCCCTATCCGTGTATTGCCTCTGCCGGGGTTCATCCCCATTCACGCCTCGGAGGCCATATATAGGTTCCTTTGGGACCCTTATTTTACCGCTAGCCTAGCCAGGGAGCGTAGGGCTGAAGTTCGGGAGAGGTTCGCCAGCTGTTTGTCATCTATGCTGAAGCCGCACCTGGCAGACCTGCAGCCAAGTGGACGATGAGTGGGTGGTGTCACCTCCTGCATAGGTCTCCGCTATAGGTGGGTGGGCATGGAGTCTCCCAGAGGGATAAGTGCTCATTCTACCCGCTCTTCCGCTGCATCGGTGGCTGCTTCCGAGGATACTTCTGTTCAGGATATCCACAGGGCTTCTGCCTGGAAGCAGGCTTTTCCGTTTCCTCTTCCACATCGACCTTGGGTCATGCCGGGATGTTGGTCGGGGCCTCGGTTCTCCAGTCTTTATTTCTAAGTAGGGGGTGTGCGCCTTGCCTCCCTCCTCCCGGAGAACTGCTAGGAGTCTGCCAATAAGTGTGGATGAACAACATATCCATGTCCCTAGAAATACAGGTTACTCACCTGTAACAGGAGTTCTAGGAATGGTATATGTTGTTCATCCACCCAACCCCGACCTCCCCGGCTTCGACGCACAACCTGGCTTCCAGCGGGCTAGATCTGGCGTCATGGGGCAGAGCCGAGAGTTTTACTACCCGGGTGGGTGGGAGGAGCCAGCTTGAAGACCTTCCGGCAAGATTTAAAGCGGCAAGGAACCTGCCAATAAGTGTGGGTGAACAACATATACCATTCCTAGAACTCCTATTACAGGTGAGTAACCTGTATTTCCTGCCACATGCCAAAATGGGACATTTCTATAATTCTGGAAATTTCATGTCTTCCCTTGCTCAGATTACACATGGATACAGTACTTATAATTTTCAGTGGAGTGGAGCACTGCAGGTGGGGGGAGGGTGACTAGTTGGGAGGTGGACTACTATTTGACCATGACATAATGGATCAGGGGTTTTGGGGGTGGGGGTGGTGTCCTCTACAGTTACTAAAATGCAGTTACAATTTTTATTTGTCCGATAACCAGCATAGTATGCGGGACCAGAGGCCCGTTTTCAGGTACGATCTGAGCCAAACGGGCACAATAACCTGCTACAGTATCTCTGAGATAGGAACGTGTACGTAGTAAATATACATGCTTAAGTGACCGTTCAGGCAGAAAACAGATTAACATGTCATGGTGCAGATACAGGCAACATACAGTTTAGCGCCACACTGTGTCCTGAAGCCCTGCTATCCTGTCGTTAAAGCTGGGAGTCTGGTTTCCTACTTGTGGTGACCTGGAATGGTAGCTCATAGTGGCGCCACTGAGTTGTAATACGTAGAGAAGCTAAAAAGATCGGAAGAAACCCACAAAACCTAATGGGGCTCCCACTCATTTGCAGGTGCTGAGTGCAGGTGGTACATTAAAAGTGACTATTCAGCAGTGCAGTGAAAGTCGGGCGATCAGCACAACAATGCCAGACCCTGGACACAAGGGCAGTGAGGGACCTGCTACAGGCTCAGGAGCTCCGGGCTCCGAATTGGTTCCTAAATTCTACTGTTACATTTGCAACATGAATAGCTACAACCAGCAGGTAGGTACCAGAGTCTCTCACCAGGAACAGAGTAATATTTGGGTTTCAGTCAGAACAGGAGGCTCCTTACATCTGGGCTCTAGAAATCCAAACTGAAGTGCTTTAACTGTGTGAATTAATTCACAGCTCCAGGCCTTGGCAGTGCTGATCTGCACAGAGCATGTCCCCTGGTAGTCTTTTCCGAACCCCTATTGCCCTCTGAATACTTAACACATTTCCTCGTATCCTTTTGAACTTTTTCCCTTCAGCTTTATAGTGTGACCCCTTCACTAGCGATTTGGGCAATTATCTTGGCACTCAGTGCCTCCAGTAAATTCTCACTCCTTCAGCTGTTCTTCATAGGTTAAGAGGGGAGGCAAGTGTACCCAGTACTCTGAAAGCCTGTAAAAAAAGATCTTTCTGACTGAGAACTGGGTAGCTGGCCTGGTGGCACTGCAGGTTGAGGCGCTGGACATCACACCTCGTGCCATACCGGCTACCTGGTTTCGGGAGTGAGCACCGGTCATTGGGGATCGGCTGGGGGGGGGATGGAGTAGGACTGAACAGCTGCTAGGCAAGCTGTCTCTCATGGGAGGAGTTTCGTGGATCCAGCGACACAGCGATACTGCGGTGACTGGGTACCTCTACTGGCCGGGACCAATTGGGACAGGAGTGCAGGCGGAGGCCTATGTGGGTCTGCAGGAGATGACCCTTGGCGTGCTCCTTAGGGATACTATAAGGAAGAACCCCTTTCAGCATGCAGCATGATGTCCTCAGTTGGCCTTACGTTCTTCTGGCCTGAGCAAAGCCCGGCGGAGGCTGAAGGGTGATCTCTGTCTCTTCCCCCGCCCATGTTCTCTGTCTGGGGTAAGTCTTGGTCCTCCCTGTTCCCCGACAAGGTGGAGGCTGGGTCTGGGAAAGCTTGAGGGTCTGAAGTCGGTGCAGAAAGGGCTCAAGTGTGTCTCTCCCCGCAGCTCCGAGGAGCAGAAATAGTTAAAATAAATAAATAAATTACTGTGAACTGGGTGGCTCAGTGGATTGGTAGTGGGTTGCAAAGCCTTTCGCCTCTAGGTCACTGGCTCAGATCCAGCACAGGTTGGTAGCGGCTGAAAGCCATCATCACCTGAGGGCTGTTCAGTGGCCTGTAATGAAGTGAGATGCAGTGGTCTCAGTCCAGTTCCCAGTGGGCAGGTGTCCACATTACAAAAGCACCAGTTCAGCTGGCACAAATTGACACCCTCATGAGTCTCACGTGAGAGGCCAAGGATTGAATGGGCATGAAATCTGAAGTACCCTCCCACCTATGTAGTGGTCCCTCCATGGCAGGGTTGAGGCATATTGGTGGGGCAGTGTGGGGAAGCTTGCACTGTGATCGCCTGTCCTGTACCTGATGGGGATAGAGAACCTCAGGTGCCAGTGCTGTCAAACCAGCACCTTTCACAGACACCACAAATTTTACATACAGAAACATAAAAAAAAAAAAAAAAAACTTGACAAGGTATCAGGCTGACCTGTAGATGTCAGCGGATCTTACTTTGAGGGGGCTCTTGCAGTAGGTAATTACATATAGGACTGATGCCGGCAGGCGTCAGGACCCCATGTAAAAATTTCTAGCTAGCAGCATCTGGCAGGGGACCGCCCACACGTCAGGTGACCGACGTCAGCATAAAGGAGTGGTCCCCCACGCCCGCCTTCCAGTTCTTTCCCGCTGTTAGCTTGTGGAAGCACCTCGCGGTAAAGTTCAACACTCGTCAGCTCTGTCGTCGGTAGTTTTTACTGTAGTTTTTTTTTTTATTTATTCGACCAATTGTCAGGCTTTCGTTGGTGTATGTTGTCCCCTACGCCCTCCGAACACAAAAATAAGTGCGATTCGTGTGGTGCTCAACTCCCGCACAAGGACGGCCATTCCCAGTGCCTCTTTTGTCTGGGCCCGGACCATCGGGTGGAAAAGTGCCAGCACTGCCTTAAATTCAACGCCGCCACCCACAGACGGAGGCAGCAGTCCCTGGAGGCCCATATCCTCAGGAAGAAAATGTCCTCCATGAAGAAAAAGTTGAAAAAGCTCCGGCAGGCATCCACTTCCCGCGAAGACCATCACAAGAAGGAGGACAAGGAGAAGCACCGGGACAAGGGCTCCTCATCCACCGCGACTTCGGCTGGAGTCGCCATGCTCCAGGTAACGTCCCTTCTGGGGGACCACTTCACGATGACCGTCTTGGAGGGTTCCAAGGCAGTGTTGGCCCGTCCGTCTGGCTCATGCTCAAGCCCTTTGGCACCTCTGGGCTTTAGAGGCCTCAGCTCCCGGTAAGGCTGTCACCATGCGGCCTACTGGTTCGAGCGGCTCCGGTAAGCTGGACGTCAGCTTCTCTGACGCCCACATGGAAACTGTCGATAAGTCACCCAACCCTTCGGGGCAGCGCACAACCACTCTTCCGTCCGACCAGTCTGCTCCTCCAGCGTCCGCTCGGACTCCGCTAAGTTGGACATCGGCTTGCCCGCGCGGTGGCTGAGCCGACGCTGGACCCTCTCATGTCCGCCGTTCCCAGCTTCCTGCAGCCTTCACTGCCCTCCGGGGACCCTGGGTCTCCTCAGTCTGACCATGGGGATTTTTCCCCTCCATTCCCGGGTAATGCTGAGGTTCGTGCTGCGCCCCATCAGGCTTTCATCCCGCTGGGCCGGAAGACCTGACGTCGGTTCCCCAGACAACGGCCCTGACACTGGTCCTGCCAACGTCGGGCGACATCCTTCTCCCAGATGCCACTTCAACGCTGGGCGCTCTGCCCACTGGGCTTTCTGCTCCAGGCCCACCTGTGGGGCCTCCGGCCGGGCAGTCTGCTCTGTCAAACCCCTTGGTTCCCAGGTATGTGACCCCGTTGTATCTGATGCTCTCTTACCCAGGTCCGCAGTATCAGAAGCCCCAGTACCCGATGCCGGGTTACCAGATGTCTGGTTACGGATACGCACCTTACGGGTACACTCTGTACCCGTATCCCCCCCCCTCCTCCACTGCCCCCTCAGCCACCGGTGGATTTGAAGGAGACTCTGGCCTCCTGGTGGGCTGAGGCCAAGGCTCAGCTCACCAGAGAGGTGGAGAGTAGTCTCCCGGCGACTGTTCCGGTTCCTGTACGTCCGCGACGACAGACTCCCTGTCCACCTCTGGACACCAGGGGCGAGTTCTCTGGTTCCAGGGCAAGGCAGGACATGTTTTCCTGAGGGCTTCCCAAGGGGTCCGTTCCTCCCCCACGCCAGGAGAGGGAGTCGTCTTCTTCCTGCTCTTCTTCCTCCTCTGGCACCTCGGATGACTCAGACGGCTGTTCCGACCCGGACCACAAGCCACGCTCTCCGACTAAGTCCAGGCCTAGGACTCCTGCGGAGGATCCTTCCTTCACTGAGTTGCTGCGCAAAATCCAGGAGGTTCATAAGTGGCATTCCTTGGAGCCGAATCCACAGCGTAAGATGCTCGCTGAGCACCTGGATCTGCCCGAGACCGCTCAGACCTTGGTGCCACCCTGGATTGAGCCTCATGCCAATCTTGTTTCCACTATTTAGAAGCAGCAGCTTTAGCCCCTCTTCCTCGGAAGTCGAGCAGGCTATATCAGGCTCCTGACTTTCTTGATTCTCACCCTCGAGCTGACTCTGTCGTGATTAGTGCTGCTCACGGTCGGTCAGCTAACCCGAAGCATTTGAGCATGTCTTCACCTGACAAAGAATCCCATCTTCTGGACCAGTAGGGTAAGAAGATCTTTGCTTCTTTCACTCTAGGTATTAGGGCCCTGAATTATGTCGGTCACTTGGGGATTACCAGAAGGCGATTCTTAGTGAGGTGGAATCCAAATTGACTCCCTTCCTGACCCTCAGGTTAAACAGGAAGTGGCTAACCTCGTCCGCTCGGCACGTTCGGCCAGTCGGCACATGCTTCGTGCCACATACGATGCAGTGGACACTGCTGGTAGGAGCTCAGCTTTTGCTGTAGGCTTACAGCATCATGCCTGGCTCCGTGTGTCAGGGTTGGTCCTGGAAGTGCAGTCCGCTATTCAAGAAGCGCCCCCTCCGGGGTTCGGGGCTGTTCGGTGGTGAGATCAAGACATTATCACTGATCTGCAGGAGAAGAGGACTGCACTGAAGTCTGTGGGCTCCATGTACCAGCCCCCTCAAATGCAGCGCCGTCCCTTTCGCAGGCGGAATCTGCAAAAGGTGAAACCCCAGGGAAAGTGGGCCAATAAATGACTGGCCCCTCCGGCTGCCAAGCCCCCACCGCCCAGAAAAGCAGCGGGGGCTTCCGCTGTGGCGCTGCCCCACACCGCCTGACTCCTTTCCTCTCCCACAGCCTCTGGGGTCTCCAGAGGAACTGGTAGGAGGGAGGTTTTCCCTCCACCTCCCGGGTTACGAGAGGATAACTTCAGATTCTTGGGTGCTCCAGCTGATCACAGAAGGACACTCAGTTTCTTTGGAACCCCCCCCCCCAGGTCGTTGTACTGTTGGGAGCATCTTCTTCTGGTTCAGGAAGAAATTTCAGCACTTTTGCTGAAGGAGGCAATAGAGCCCGTTCCCCTTCCTCTTCAGGGAACGGGTTACTATTCACACTTCTTCCTGGTCCTGAAGAAGTCAGGAGATGTAAGGCCGATTCTCGACCTCAGTTCTCTCAACTTGTTTGTGGAGTACAAGAGGCTCAGTATGCTCTCCCTGCAGGGCCTCCTGTCTCTTCTTCGGCTGGGACAGTGGCTGTGCACTCTGGATATGCAGGATGCTTACCTGCAAATCCCTATCCGCCCTTCCCACTGCAAATACCTACGTTTTGCTTTCCAGGGGGACCACTACCAGTTCAGGACCCTCCTATTTGGTCTTTCCTCTGCACCCTAAGTGTTCACCAAATGCTTCTTAGTGGTACCGGCCTACCTGCGTATCCAGGGGGTGCAGGTTTTCCCATACCTGGACGATTGGCTCCTGGCAGCCCCGTCCAGGGGGGAACTCATGCGCTTCCTGTCCCTTACCCAGGGTTTTTTTCCTGCCTGGGTATTACCATCAATCACTCCAAGTCCCACTTGATCCCATCCCAGAGGCTCCAGTTTATCGGGACTATCCTGGGCATGACCTCTGGCAGGGCCTTCCTGCCACCGGACAGGGCAGCCACACTCCAGGCACAGGTCAGCCTGTTGTCCTGCCCCAGTCGGGTCAGTGCCAGGTCGGTCCTTCGCCTCCTCGGGCTCATGGCGGCTGCGATCCCTACAGTCCCTCACGCTCGGGTCCACATGAGGATCTCTCAGTGGACGCTGCGGTCTCAGTGGGATCAGTTGGTGGACGACCTAGACCAGCCCGTTCTGGTCTCCACTCCTGTGGTTCTGGACTTGCAGTGGTGGATGGTTCAAGAGAACCTTTGCTGGGGAGTTCCCTTCTGCCTTTCTCCCCCCCCTCCCAGACACTGACTACGGACACCTCGGGCGAGGGTTGGGGAGCCTATCTTGGGCCTCACAGGACCCAGGGCTCCTGGTCGAAGCTCGAGAAATCTCTTCACATCAGTGTGCTCGAGTTTCGGGCAGTGCTGTACGCTCTTCAGACTCTGCATCTACATCTGCTTCCCGGTCACGTGGATGTACAGACAGACAATATATGTGTGGTCTGGTACATCAGCAAGCAGGGAGGCCGTGCGCGTTTGGGATTGGGCAGTGCAGCACAACCTTCACCTCAAGGCTATTTTTGTCCCGGGGGTCGAGAACACCTTGGCAAATGAACTCAGTTAGTCGTTTGCTCAAGCTCACGAGTGGGAACTGGATCAGGGGGTCTTAGACGATATCTTCCTACGTTGGGGAATACCACAGGTGGACCTCTTCGCATCCCCTCAAAATGCAAAACTTCCTGACTTCTGCTCGCTCGCCGCAGGGCGTAACGCCCACGGAAGGACGTGTCTCTAGATTGGAAGGCAGATTCGTCTTGCCCCCCGAGTCCATTGATTCCGAGGGTCTTATAGAAACTCGGTTCAGAAGGAGCTCAAATGATTCTGATCGCTGCTTTCTGGCCCAAGCAAGTTTGATTCTCTCTTTTGCAGCAGTTCTCAGAGAAACCTCCTCTTCTTCCGTCACAACTCTTGCTGACCCAGGATCAGGGACCCTGGTCCATCCAGGCTTCAGGTCCCTTCAGTTGCATGCGTGGCTTCTGCAGACGTAGCTCAGGCCCGATTCATGCCCCGGTAACTGAGATCCTAGTGGAGGCCAGGAAACCCTCCACCAGATCGACTTATGCTATGAAATGGAAACGGTTCACTATTTGGGCCGCCTCCACAGATTTTGAGCCTTTCTCATGCTCTGTTGGTCGGCTTCTGGATTACCAGCAACACCTCTTTGATCTGGGTCACAGTTAAGCATCCTTAAAGGTGCACATGGCGGCCATTTTGGCCTACCATGTCCCTTCTGCAGACGACAGGTTCGCTCAGCTGGACATCTCCAAGACCTTTCTTAAAGGGGGTCCTCCACTTGCGACCCCCTATCCGGGTTCCTGCCCCTCCTTGGGATCTGAATTTTATTCTGGAGAAGCTTACTCTGCCCCCTTTTTGAGCCAGTAGCCTCAGCAGACCTAAAGTTCCTCTCTTGGAAGACTCTCTTCCTAGTGGCCATTACTTCTGCTTGAAGGATTTCCGAGCTTCAGGCCCTGATGTGTAAAATCCCGTATTTGATCTTTCACAAGGAACGTGTGGCTCTGCATACCAGTCCTAAGTTTCTCCCTAAGGTGACAGTGGAATCTACGCTGAATCAATCCATAGAGTTGCCTGCCTTTTTTACGCAGCACTCTAACCATGGAGAGTACCTTCTGCATACTTTGGATGTTCACCGAATTCTGAGATACTACACCAACAGGACAAAGGATCTCAGAAAGACTGATCAACTGTTCGTCTCTTTTGCTCATGAAAGAGAAGGCAATGCTGTTTCCAAGCAATGCCTATTGAAATGGTTGGCTCACTGTATCACTTTCTGTTATGACCAGTACAACAAGACCCTGCCGGGTCAGGTCAGAGGCCACTCTACTAGAGGGGTCGCTGCCTCTGCATCTTGTTTCAAGAATGTGTCTGCGGCTGACATCTGTGCAGCTGCCACTTGGACTTCTGTCCATACCTTTATAAAGCCTTACAGTGTGGACATTGCCTCTCGCCGTAGAGCAGGCTTCGGGTTGGCTGTTCTGCAAGGTCTCCTTTCTTAAGACCTTCACAGCCAGAGGGTCTACTGTTGAGTAGCTTTCCTCCTCCCATTTGCTTCTCCATGTTCCAGACTGCTTGGGACTCAGTCCTGTATGTAATTACCTACTGCAAGAGCCCTGTCGAAGTAAGATAGTACGGTTATGTAAGAACTTATCGTAACAATAGATCTTCGAGAGAGGCTCTTGCAGTAAGTAATACCTTTCCTCCCTCCACCCCCCTAAGCTTTTTCAGCTCCTGTTCCAGGATGGAAATATCCGCATCTCTCTCGCCTTGCCTTTTGGCCCTTGGTGGGAAAGAACTGGAAGGCAGGCATGGGGGACCGCCCCTTTATACTGACGTCGCATGATGTCGGTCACCTGACGTGGGGGTGGTCCCCCACCAGAGACTGCTAGCTAGAAATTTTTCCGTGGGGTCCTGAAGCCTGCTGGCATCAGTCCTGTATGTAATTACCTACTGCAAGAGCGCCTCTCGAAGATCTGCTGTTATGGTAAGTTCTTACGTAACTGTACTTTCCGAAGCACATACTTAAATCAACCTGTAAATTAAATCGAGGTAGCAGCCAGTTCATGGAATTGTGAGACAGAAAGTGATGTCACAGTGGAGCCAGATGTGTTGTTAAAGGGAGACTCCTGTTGAGTCCCTCAGTGCAGCAGCGGCTGCAGAAACGCTCGATTAGGGCTTTCAACATGAGAGATTTTGTTTACTACCTGATGCCCCGGAATTTTGATGAAAAGGATTCGCTCGCTCCATAATGGCGACAGACCCCCAGGCAGACATCTCGCGCACCTCGGGTGACTTGCGCCGCAAAGGTTATGCTGATGAGGGCTGCCAACAAATGGCAGATGTTGGTAGCCCTCATGTAGCATAACCTTCGCGAAGTCACCGAGGCATGAATGTCGCCTGGGGTCTGTCACCATTATGGAGCGAGCGAATCCTTTACAACATTGGTCATCAGGTAGTTAAAAAAAAATCTCATGTTGAAACTTAATCGGGCATTTCAGCGCTGCTGCACTGAGGACTCAACAGAGTTTCACATTAACAACATATAACTGCTGCCTCAGTGACATCACTTTCTGTCTCAAGGTTCCATGAAATGACTGCCACCTTGATTAACTTTTTTTTTAAATCATATTTCTGTTTATCCTCCTCACCAGCGGAGTGAATCTCCACGATCTCTGGCCACCAGCACCCCCCCTTCCCCGGGCCAGTCGGGCACCTCCACAGAGCTGGCCATTGTCGCTCACGCACTCTGTGGCAGGATCCCCTTGGGAACTGGGCGCGCCGGGCGTGGCCATCAGCCGCTGAGATCGCTGCCCTGTTACTTTCCGCCAGTTCTATGTTCCCCAGGGACCCGGATGTGCAATGGTGTCTAACCACATATGTGCTGCCACCTGCCGTGCTTCCACCCTGCTTGTGCCCGCTGCTGTAGTGCGGCTGGTTTCCGCCAGTCACCACTACAGTGTGCTGTAGTGCCCCAACCCTCCCCAGAGGAAAGAGAGCAGTCATGGGACGCTTAATTCTTCCTCTACCCTGCCAACCCCTTGCGATCAGAGTCCATCCCTGAACCCGGGTCGCCGGTAGGGCACGAGGTGTGGCGTCCAGCGCCTCAACCCTCCACACCGCCGGGCCGGCTGCTATCTTGATTTACTTTATGGATTATTTGGCTATTTATGTTTCAGGACTGCAGACACCTATGGGTAAGTCAGCTATCTTACTTTAAAGATCTTGGGTCTCCGGGACAGGCTCTGTTCCATGCTATTCGAGTAGCTGGATGTGGCGCATTGGAAACGCATCAGTGTCCGGCAACTTCCGGCTGTCCCTCAGCAGTCTTCGCTGAACTACTACCTAGCATCTACTGGGTAGTAGTTGGACAGCGGAGGACAGAATCTCCATCTCCCCACCCTGAAGGAGGAGACCTATCTTGTAGGGTGCTCAGCTCTCCTTCTTTGGTCTTCCCTCTGCAACGAAGTCCACTCCCTGGTTGCCAGAGAAGTGAGTGGAAGCCCGACTGCAATGCTGCCTGGCTGGCGACCACAGTCCTCTTCATTTAAATTGTGTTACAAGGTTGCTTCAGTTTTTTCAACGTTTAGCTACAAGTTTGCTGATTACATGTAACAAATGTTCTTGAGGCGCATGTCTTATTGGATACGTTTAAAATGATACATTATATGATAAGGAACTGTTTCTTACATACTTTTTAGAGTAAAAATTATGCATCTCCACCCCCTCAGCTTCTTGTACTTTTTTTTCCCTCAGCAGTTTTTCCTGTGCATCATTTTCTTAATTGGTGCCCCTTCCCCCCAAGCCAGCCTTGGCATAGACCTCTCTGGTGGCCTACTGGTTCAAACAACATGAAGTCTTGCTGTATTCTGACTATATGCCGTTAGCCCTTCCAGTTAAACTGCCCCAGAGATGAGAGTTGACTCTATGCAAATACATAGAACATTGAGCATGACCTCGGTTTTCAAACCCGTCCCTGGTTCATTCTTTGTAATCTCCATTCTTTACTCCGCCTGCCTGTGAAGTCGCTCTAGAGATTTCTTCTGGCACACTTCGGTTAAAGTGTTGGTTTTTCGATGGTTTCTTCAAACTGTGTTTTATTTTTAAGTTCTTCAAGCCTCTGTCCCTCGGTACAGGTTAGACTAGACTAGGTTTACTTCAGTTTCGGTAAGTTTTCGGCTTTCCTTTTGCATAACCGAGAGGAAACCGAGGAAAGGTAGTTTCTTTTGAGGTAAAATCGTTTAAGTTGTTGTAGATTTTAGTTTGGGATTCGGTTTGTTCTCGGTTTAAAAAAAAAAAAAAAAGAAAAAGCTTGTTTTTTTTTTTGTTTTTTTTTCAATCAACCACTGAACCGGTGGTTAGCCGAAAACAATTTTTAGTTACTCTGGCCTGACCGCCACCAAAGGGTAACTTGGCTTATCACTGCTCATTATGTCAGAGAAGCCCAAGAAGAAAACGGGTTCCACTGGGTTTCAGCACTGCACAGAGTGTGGGGAAGCATTTGCTAAGGCTGACCCCCACCTTATCTGTGTTCGCTGTATGGGGTTTGACCACCTGAAAACAGACTGCCGAATTTGTAAGAACTTTCCCAAAACCATGCTGGATAAGCATTTGTCTAGGCTTAGAGAAAGAATGGCCGAACAGTCCGCTGATTAGGAAGGCCAGTCTGGCTCCCTAGGGAGTCTGGGAACCGGAGGAGTTGCCTTTTGACTAGGGTGATACCTCCTCGACCAAAAGAAACGCAGATACCGAGGAGTCTGCACCTGCGAAAAAGAAAAGAAAATCTGTCAGTTCGGAACAGATGGTTACAGCTCCAACCTCGGAAAAGATTATTAAAGCTATGCGAATTGTACAGTCTTTACAAACCGGAGCAGGTGAACCAAGACAGTGTCATAATACACATACTTTGGTTCGGTCACCTGCCGGTTCACTTCCCACTGGTTCATACGGTCTGGAGACTTACTATGAGCTTGAGTGGTAGGGAGGGGGAGGAATAGAAATAATATTTGGGTGAACCCATCGAGCCTGATGTTTCCCCTGATAGACCAGAGTCTGTTTCTCTTCCTAGGCAGTCTGGGGAATCCTCGTCTCATTATTTATTCTTTAGAAAGGTTGCTGGTACTTTACAGTTTCCAATTCTGGAGGCAGCTGAGGAAGAGGAGGAGCCAGACTACGTTGAAATGATGGATATTCCTGACACTAAGAGGCTTTCAATACCTCTGCAAAAGTCTCTTAAGAAACAGACAAAATTCTGCAGATACAAACCTCCATCCCCCTGTGGATAAAAGGATGGACAAGAGGTATATGCTCTCTGGCAATGGTACAGAGTTCTTGTATAATCACTGTAGTCAGGTAGGGGTAGTTCAGGCTGCTGCCTGTGATAAGGCTGGCATTCCCCTGGCTTCTCACCCTCCTGAAAAGGACTTTCAAAAGATTGAGGCCATGGCCCAGAAGCAGTATTTGGCTGCTTCACTGGGTATTAGGCAAGCTTCTTACATGGTATATGTATCCAGCTATCAGAAGTCCAGGTGGGAGTCTGGTTTGGAGCTGGCCAAGACTGCTCCACATCAGTTAGCTAAGGATTTGGAACAAGTAGTCAAGGATAGCATTGAAGCCTCCAAAGTTGTTTCATTCAGCTGTAGATTTGAATGATGTATTCTCTAGGGTTATGGCTACTGCTGTCTCCCTAGGAAGATTTTCTTGGCTTGGATGTGCCAGTCTTTCCCAGGATACCCAATCGAAAGCTATGGATTTCCCTGTTGTCCAGAATTCTGTATTTGGGGAGCTGACAGAGGTATACATTAAGAAAATGGACGAGTACAAGATGACTTAAAACAGTGCAGCTTCTAAGGAAAAGGCTGCGACTCCACAGAAGCAGCAGGCTAAGCCGAGCAGAGGCAGGCCTTATCAGAGGCCTTTCTATCAGGCCAGGCGTTCCCAGCTTTCCAGCAGCAAAGGGGGTATTTCAGGGGTAGAGGCAGGAGGGGTGTTAGCAGGGCTGCATCCACCTCTCAGCCTAGGACTCCTGCCAAGCATACACCCTGATGTCAGTCAGGGCTGCCTCCCCATTGCCAGTAGGGGGCAGGCTGGCTCACTACTTCCTGGCCTGCCATTACCATAGACATGTGGGTCCTGGAAGTAGTGAGCCAGGGCTTGCTCTAAGTTTCAAACAATTTCCAAGAACAAGAGCAAGGTTATTCAAACCTGCCAGTAGTTCAGAGACAACTCTTCTGGAAGCAGGGGCTACCACACTTCTGGAACACAGCGCTGTGGAACCTGTTCCTTCTCTTCACAAGGGAAAAGGGTTATGCTCAAGGTATTTCCTTACCCTAAAGAAAACTGGGGAGTGGCGGCCCATTCTAGATCTGAAGCATCTCAACAGTTATCTGACAAAACCCAAATTCAAGATGGTGACCCTAACTGTGATCCTTCCTACCCTCAGGCAAGGAGATTGGTTGGCTTCCTTGGACCTCAAGGATGCTTCTTTTTATATTTCAGTCAGACATTCTCACAGAAAGTGCCTAAGGTTCGAATTGTTCTCAGGCCACTATCAGTTCAGGTCAGTGCCCTTTGGCCTTATTTGGCCCCCAGAGCATTCACAAAATACCTGGCAGTGGTTGTAGCTCACCTGAGAAGGCAAGGAGTGGCTGTGTTTCCCTACCTGGGTGACTGGCTAGTCATGGGACACTCCTCCCAACAGGTAAGGGAGGCCTTAGGTTTGGTGCAGGATACCCTCATATCCTTAAGATTCCTGCTAAACCTAAAGAAGTCAGTGCTGGAACCTGTCCAGATCTTAGATTTCATAGGAACAGAGCTGGACACAGTTCAGGCAAAGGCTCTCCTGCCAGTTTGAAGGGCAGGCAACCTCATTCAAATGACAAACTCTTTTCACCTACATGCCTCGTCCGGCAAGACACTTAATCCAGCTCTTGAGACACATGGCAGCATCCACAGCAGTGGTTCCATGAGCCAGGTTTCAGATGAGGGGAAATTGTTTCACCTTGGGGTCTTTTGGTCCCAGAGAAGGGATTCCCTGTCCAAGTTGATTCCAGTGACAGCCACCTTGATGCAGGCATTACAGTGGTGGAAGGACAGGGACAACCTCAGGGAGGGTGTACCATTCCTCCAACAATCTCCTACAGTGGTTCTGACCACGGATGCCCCCCCCCCCCCGGGGTGGGAAGCTCATTTAGGGGACCACACTGCTCATGGGACATGGTCTCAACAGGAGTCTCTTCTCCACATGAACCTTTTGGAGCTCAGGGCAGTGTTCCTGGCTCTTCAGTCATTTTTAAAAATGGTACAGGGGAAGGTGGTTCAGGTAAGGACACAATACCACCACCATGCACTACATCAACAAGCAGGGAGGGACAAGGTCCTCTTCTCTGTGTATGGAAGCAGTGAAGATCTAGAGTCTGGCTTATTCTCTCAAGACCTTCCCCTCAGCTGTGCACTTGCCAGGCAAGGACAATGTCCTGGCAGATGCCCTCAGCAGAATAAATCTGTCACCACAAGTGGGCTCTGTACAGGGAAATACTGCATGCAGTGTTCAGGAGATGGGGCACACCAGAGATGGATCTGTTTGCTACCCCAGTTCTGTTGCAGGCTTCCAGCTCTGGGTTCAGTGCCTCTGGATGCACGGAGATTGTACAGACAAGTTCCTGTATACCTTTCCCCCATTCCCTCTGATCTTCAGAGTACTGATCAAACTCAGAAGCCAGTCATCATCAGTGATTCTGATTGCTCTGGATTGGGCCATGCAACCCTGGTATCCTGTGCTGCTGTCCTCAGGAGGCAGAATCTTCGGACCTCCTCTTAAGGGAGGATCCTATACCCCAACCTCAAGTCCCTGAGGCTCAAGGCCTGGCTCTTAAAGAACTAGAGTATGCAGGTTTGCATCTCTCTGAAAGGGTCCTGTATATTTTGAGGGTTTCCGGAAAACCTGCCACCAGAAAAACGTATACTTCCAAATGAAAGAGTTTTACTATCTGGTGTACACAAAAGGAAATGGATCCACAGGCAGACGGACTGGCAGTCCTGTTGGACTATTTAGCCCATCTTCATTCTTTAGGCCTTCAGCCTTCTACTTTGAAGGTGAATTTAGCAGCTGTTTCTGCCCTTCTCTCTGCAGGGAAGGGCCCTTCCCTGGCCTCTCATGCAGTCTTCAAGGAGTTCTTTAAGGGATTGCTCCACCTGCACCCCCTCAAAGGGAGCCTACCCCTTTCTTGGGATCTGAATATCTGCATAGCACAGCTAATGCAGCCCCCATTTGAACCCATGTCTTCTGC